>CM074499.1:28004382-28182902 GCA_037389245.1 Oryzias sinensis | reverse complement strand
GGGGCGGCGCTCTCTTTCCCTCCGCGCCTCCCTGCTCTCTGGCTCTGGGGGCCTCGCGGCGGTCCTGTCGGCCCTGGCCTGGGTGGCGGGCTTGGTCGCCCGGGTGGCGGTTGTTCCCTGCCTGTTCCCGTGTGGCGTTGGGGGGATTCCGGCTGCCGCTGCTGTCTTGGGGTGGGGATGGCTGGGCACTCTCCCACTTCTTTTCACATTCCACCATCCATTTTAGAAGAACATAAACACTCACCTGAGCACAGGTGTTAGCTCACCTTTGCACTAACAGTTTGCATGATTGAATGGCTGAAATATTTCACACTAGTTGGTTTTAAGGCATAAGTATGCGTGTGAACACTATCTGTTTTGTGTGCATGTTGACATGTGGACATTATTGCAGCTAGCAGGTGTGTTTATAACACTTCAGTGTGTGTGTGGACAGGCCCCGCCCTTTTTGTACTACATTTGAACCTTACCATAATGATTAACAACCAGTAAACTTGTTGGTTTATGCTGCTTCATGGTCTTATCCCCCTTCCCCTCCCATTATCACTCTCCTACCCCCTCTCTCTCTAACATCCCTCTCTCTTCTTCCCCTCTTTCCTTTTCCGTCCGGTCCAACACCAAAGATTTTCAAACATGATTGAAATTAATAAAGTTTGGCCTCAATTACAAAAGGGGTTTATTCAGACATACCTTTGGTTTGTCTAAAGATTAATAACCCCTATTGTTAAAGTAAAATATGTCCAACACAAGAGGCCGTCAGCTCTCATCTGTTTGTCCAGCTGTTGGACAGGACAAGTTAAAAAAAAAAAAAAAAGACTGTGATGAAGATGTCAAAGTCGATGCTGACCACGGAATGCTAACTTCAGCTGCAACTGACTTTATTGGTGTGACGGATAAATAAAGGCAAAATGTCGTAAAACTGACATTTTCAAAACATGAATCCCCTACGTCTGCAACTGTAATGTCTGCATGTGTGAAAGTTGCTGCATATCAAGCAGAGAGGCTTCTAGTACATGAGAACTCTTCTTTCTCTTTCGGCTTTTCCCATCAGGGGTTGCCACAGCGAACAAGTCGCATGGTTTACTTGGCAATGTTTTACGCCGGATGCCCTTCCTGACACAACCTTCTCAAAGCAACCGGGCTTGAGACCGGCACAGAAGTAGAGAAGGGAACAGGGAGCCGCCCGGATTCGAACCCTGGTTTCACGGACGGAAGGCGCCACAAACCAGCACGAGCTAAACGAGCTAAAATGGATGGATGGATGGATGGATGGATGGATGGATGGATGGATGGATGGATGGATGATGGATGGATGGATGGATGGATGGATGGATGGATGGATGGATGGATGGATGGATGGATGGATGGATGGATGAATGGTTGGATGGATGATGGATGGATGGATGGATGGAAAGATGGATGGATGGATGGATGGATCCTCCATCCAGCGCAGAGGACGCGGAGGATCCATCCACAACGTCCAGCTCATCCTAACCTCCCATACAGCCTCCTCAGTTAGACCTTAGTGAATAAAGTGCTCGGGTTCAACTGGGTTTTTAAAAGTGTAATATACCCTCATTATAAACATTTAACTGCAATGTTGTGGTTCTCTTGTCTCCAGAATTTGAATCTGGAGAAAAGATTCGAAATCTGCATCCTCTGATGGAAACAACGTGGATATAAAATCTGAAGGGTTCTTCTGTCTAACTTCCTAAGCTGGACAGTCATTTACAAACTGTTATTGGTTTTTACTCACCAGTTGTTTCTTAGTGCTCAGACAGAGGATTTTAAGCTAATTTTTTGCATGTGGAGTTTGAGTTTCATAAAGCACACACAGAAAAAACAAGGATCATTTGAATGTGTCTTACACAAGATAGATGCAGTGTTTCGTTTTCCCTTTTCTGAAACGTTTTCTTTCTCCTGTCTTGTCTCCTCAGGTTGGTGGGACCCGTGATCCGGGGCTTCTTGACCTTTTTGCCCCCCGCGCTTACAGTGTGGAGGAAGCTGATGGTCTTGTTCGTTGCCCCGCTCTCCCACAGCATGGGAAAGAGCATGTCCTCCATTCGAGTTCGCAGTTCTGAAAATAAATGAGGTGCCTCACAGTAGAAGAGGAAAGGTATAATTATTAAATCTAATGGAAAGTTTTAAAGGGATGGAAAAGTTCATTCAAAGCGATGAAATCTCCTGCTTAAATTCTTTTAGAATAAGTAGAAATAAGGCTGCTACTTAGCTTATTATCACCGCTAGATGTGTGCAGTTATGAACATATTAACTTGGGCCAAATTAGACAAAGAAGGGAATGTTTTTAGTGTCTAAGAACATTTCCTTGGTCTATGTGTATCATTTTATTTATTATTTATGGCTAAAAGAAATCTGGTTATTGCATCATTTCTTTAATCCATTTGTTGTGGCATTCAAGGTTTTCCAGATTGACATACTGCTGAGGCTTTCAGGTAGAAATGTTCTGCTTTGCTGCACATAGTGCAACTTTCTTCTAAAAAATTTCAGGGCGATGAACATATACTACCTGCAAGATGAAGATTAGTGCTGAATGTTGCGTGCTAAGATGCAGGTTGTTGCAAATTTACAATGTTAATGTTACTCTGCTGATCTCACTGCTCATTGGCAGCACTGCTGGGCATTTGCTATTGAAGGGTATTGTATTTAACTGTCAGAAAACAAAAATAAAAGTTAAAGACAGCTCTATCGAATCCATGAATGTGGTAGGGTGTTGAAGGTGGAACCGGTTAAAAAGTGATGTCGATTTTCTGCATTTTTTGTTGGTGTTGGTACATTCCTAATATCAGGTTAGGTGACAAGTTACTTTTTGGAATCAAAGTGGTGCATTTGTTGGGATTTGAAATATTTTAAAAGCTGAATAAAAACAGATGTTTTGTGCAATATGTCCTCTCTTTTTTGACATCCCTGCAAAAAGATGAAAATCTATATTCAAAAACTGCCATTATCGTTGGCCCACTTGCTCTACACTGTATAATGATGCAAAGTCAGTCTCATGGCTGCAATTCAATGTGTCTAGACCATTGGTTGTTTATAAGAACTGGTCCGAATGAGTGACAATCATAATTAATGACAACTACACTCACCAATCAGGAGTGAGCTTGTTGGAAGTCCACACCCCCACCATTTAAAAAAGGGGAGAACCTGTCAGGCAAACATTTTGAACATTTCACATTTGACCACATAGTTTATTGAGGCATTTGATTGGTCAGTTTATAACTTGAATAGCTTACAATGAAGAAAACATGTCATGAGCAAAAATGAAGATTATCAAGAACATGTTAAAAAGAGGTTTTAGAGAAAGAATGGTTCTTCTGACCAATAGAATGACTGAGTAACAGCTGTTTATTTCTATGGAATTTTGGCTTCTTGGAACCAGCAGGTACTTCCTGTTCGGAAGAAGGCACTCAGTCCAGTTCTCATAGACTGTCAATGATCTAGAAATGTAGACATGGTCAAGATGATCATCTGAACTCTACACTATTTTAATTATTTCAAAACAACTATTTTACATAGTTGTTTCAAGAGACCTACCGTAAATTCTGGGTTATAAAGCGCACCCGATTACAAGCCGCATCCACGTATTTAAACGTGTTTAACTAGATTAGTACAAACACAAGCCACATCAGAGTACAAGCCGCATGTATTAGGCAGCACGGCCATCCTGACAAAGCCCATCCTGACTCCCAGAGTGGGTGTGAGTCATTATGATTCTGTGAGAGGGGTCAGCCTTGCTTCAGGCTCACATGTGTGAGTATACCCACATCTGCCAAACAGCATGGACCTCTATTCTGTTCACAAGTTCCTCAGTTATGTTTTTTTTATTTTATTTATTTATTTATTTTTTAACTTATTGACAATCTAGGTATCATACATAAAATTACAAACAGTAACCATATAATCAACATTATATCCCTCAGTTATGATGAGGAAATTTACATCCGTGATCCCCCATTTCCCATGAGTCTTAGGGGCTAAAGGCGGGGCCAACGCCCGGCTTGCCACGCTGTTGTACGTGTTTAAGAATGAGCAAGGAGCAACAGTGGATGGAGGGGTGAACGGGAACAGCTCTCCTTCCGCTTGTGTCGCGGCAGCATTATGGGAGTAACAGGGCTGGTTAAAAAAACACACCAGTAAAATAAAGCAGCGGCGACTGAAAAGCAGGCGCCTCAGCACGACGCGCGCGTCCGAAGTTTCCTTCCACAACAAACACTGTTGCTCCGCGGAGGCCTCTGCGCTCCGCGCTCGCCAAGCGGGCTACTTGTCTCCCCTTCCTATCCGAAAATCTCACACGGTGGCTGTGAGCTTTTCAATGCAAAATTCCACTCAGTCCTTAGAAACCATAAAAACGATCACGTGGATTTGTGTGTCCAGTTGTGTCCCGACAAAATAAAGGCTGATGTTATTGCCACATATTTACGTGCTGCCAGCCGAGTCACTATGACTCAGAGGTGAATTCACTTCTGAGAATGCGCTGTTCTCTCCGTCACGCAGTTGACCGGTTTTTCCAAATCCGTTGGTGATGGTGGATTTTTTAACGCTGCTTTTAACTTGAAAGCTTCATCATATTGTAGCGGCGATCACGTGCACGTTGGGTCTAATGGCACCAAAGGATTCTGGGATGCATGCGTGTTTCTTTTTGTTGAACCATGCCTGAAGTGTCTAAGACCTGAAGTCAGCTCCATGCTGTTTGGCTGCTTAAGTGTGTTATAATAACAAATGACTTGTGCATGGTGTTAGATAGCGAATTCAAACTGTTCACTGAGTCCGAAAGTATGTACATGACATCGGCCAATTAGATTCATAAATTAGCCGCGTCACTAAATAAGCCACAGGGCTGCAAGCGCAGGAAAAAAGTAGCGGTTTATAATCCGGAAATTACGGTAATATAATTGGCAAATTTGATGGTGTAGCTGGTTTGAATTCTAGTTTGGGGCTATCTTTGGATGTGGTCTTCAGCTGCTGTAGTCCATCTTTTAAAAAATGTTTTTTTATTGTATCAAGTGTTTATGTTGCCTTTCTGTCACAATGAGTTTGTTGTACTGTTGTCCTGTCAACTATGGCATCGTAAAGGGAGAAAATGGCGACCCCCTTCAAGTACTTCTGATCTTTCAAGTCATTCCCTAGAGACAGCTAGCAGCAACCATTTCAGGTTCAACACCATTTAAATATCCTTTAGTTATCTGGTTTTAAAGACCCACTTCAACAAAAATCCAGTTTGTGGTCTTTTTAAAGTGTTCTTGTGTCATTTTACTGATGATAGAGGGCATCCATAAAGACAATTAGGCCTATAATTTCATTTCTGAAAATTTCTGTATTCAAATCGTTGTGAATCATGTGCAGACAAAAAATATTTTTTGGGAAAAGATCATATTTGTAATATAAAAAGTACTCTGGGCAGGCCACATCTCCCTGATCTGTTTCATTCTGATGCATCCACTTACAGACAAATAGAGTCATGAACGTCTTTGTTGTTCTCGTCTGAGCTGGAATCTGGATAAAAAATGTACGGTTGGGTAGCTCCAATAAAGCTCCCCATTTCTGCTCCACCATTAATGGTAGAGTTGGGTTGTGAGCTGCTGAAAGCTAGAAGGAGAGAGTATGAACAGCTATGTGATGTGAAGCAGGCTTACTCAACGCCAATTCAACCCTTGTGCTATCCTAGGCACTTTAGCGTTGGGAGTTGGGTCATCTAGACCCACTAGACAGTGCTCTGAACCTTTTTTCTTCAATGATTTGTGAACTTCACTGGTGTCCATGGATTTCATGAAATCTTTACACCTTTATCCACCTTTGTCATGGTAGGGGGAACACGTCAATGTAAGGGGGGGGTCACCTAAGATAGCACAAGGGTTAAGGCAAATTTCAAATGAACTACTGCTGCTCTGCAGAAACTATGAAACTAAGCGCAGCAATGCCTAGTTTAGTTTAGTTTAGTTTAGCTTAGCTTAGCTTAGCTTAGCTTAGCTTAGCTTAGCTTAGCTTATCTTAGCTTCGTTTCGTTTAGCTTAGTTTAGCTTAGCTTAGCTTCGTTTCGTTTAGCTTAGTTTAGTTTATCTTAGCTTAGCTTAGCTTAGCTTAGCTTAGCTTAGCTTAGCTTAGCTTAGCTTAACTTAGTTTAGTCTAGTTTCGTTTCGTAAGCTAGCTATTGTATCTTTGTACATTTACCAGTGTGAATTACATTGATACAACTGTGTTGTGACACCGGGCTATATAAATAAAATTTAACTGAACTAAAAACAAAACAGGTTGTTTGATTTTGGCTAAAAACTGCAAAATCATAGTTAAAAGGCTTCTTTGAACGCTTTGACAACAGGATGAAATATGACTGGAATTGGACTTTAAGGTCTTCCACATGCCTACATGTTTAAAATACTTAAAGGAACTGACTGATGAAAAATCAGAATGAGAAAGCAGTTTGAAAGGCTTTCTTAGTGTTGCAGCAGAAAGATTATGGGCGGGCACAGTACAAAAACAAAACTAACAAGTGTGTTAGAATTAGCAATTCTCATCAGTTCCGACACTGTCAAAGCTAAAAACAAATGAACCTGATCATCTGGGCAGACCTGATAGAACACGTGGATTAGAGGAATCAAATCATTTTAGCTCTAGACTATAAGAACCAAATTGAGTAAGTGGCCAACCAAATTGGCTTTAAATTGTTGCTTTTGATTGCAATGCAATCTGCTGTGAGCAGCTAAATGTCTCAACCCAATCATATCTGGACACAGCATGAGAGTTTGCTTTGTAGCTGCACAGCATTCTGTTCAGTTTTACAGTAACCTGAATACATTTCAGAGATGGATTGTGCAACCTGGAAAACAGAAGTGTGCAGAAGTTTTTTGTCTGAACCCTCTAACTCTTATCAATCTTTGCTCACACCTGTTTCTTCTTCAAATCCGCATGAAGTTTAATTGAAAGACATAAAAGGAAAGTCTGTCACTCCCAAAAATTTGGAAGTCTGGAATATGGAACACAAACTTTTTGATAGGTTCCACTCAAATTAAAATATTTTTTCCTGGAGGTAATTCCTCTGAGCTTGTTCCTTGTGTCACAGATGATAAATGTAGTTGAATATGCTGCTCAGTTCCAGAAGAGTGTTGTAAATCACTAAATTGAGATTGCACAAGGATGAAGTGTCTGCTGAAGGAACGTCTCCTGAGGCTAACCTGTTAGACCTGCAGGCCTGCGCAGCTGCATTGCTGCTGGGAGAAGTTGCATCCTGAACAGATGCATTTGTCATGTCTTGAACCTTAGCCTGTTCTTATCTTCATTGGTGATCACCTGCATGAGATTTTTTGTGTTGTTTTTTTTATTTATCTGGGGGGGGGGGGGGTCTTCTGCATCCTTGTAAAGCACAACAAGGAAAGGTTGAGTCCCTAAAAACTCTGCGAGCCCGCTTCATAGCTACCAATGACTTCAGTCTTTTGAGTTGAAAACAATAGACAACATTTCTGAGGCACAGTTGCTCAGTTTCCGCACGGTTTCCAGGTGGAAACTAGATGCAGTCTGCCAACAAAGCTGTGCAGGTAACAAAGCAATCGGCTCTCTTCAGGAAACTTTGAGGAAGTCTTTTGTCATCTGCAGTTCAAACACATGCAAGACAAATCAGAGATGTTGTTGTACATTCATTATATTTTCTGGGACGACTGTTGCTATGGTTACCTTCAAAGAGTATCCAATTTATTTAGAAAGCACAACAAAGCAAGTACTCTACAGAAAAAACAAGAAACATCTAATGACGATGAACCACTGAGAGCTACAGCAATCCAACATGTTCTAATTCATTGTGATCCAATTGAGGTCAGACAATAGGCCAGTTTGACTGAACCCATCCATCCCTAACCCATCCATCCCTTTTCAGAACCTGGTGAGTCCCTTTTAGGATCATGGGGTCGCTGGAGCCTATCCCAGCCTATGTTGGGGTGAAGTACACCCTGAGCATGTTTCGGTCTGTTGCAGGGCCACAGAATCCCTCATACTCACATCTTGGGGCAATTTAGAGTCATGAAGTGTGTTTTTGGACTGTGGAAAACATGCAAACCCCACACAACAAAGGTGCCAGCTGGAATCTGAACCAGGGCTTTCTTGCTGTAAGGTAGGAGTGCTGACCACTATCCCGTCATGCAGACTCATTTGGACCTAACCATATTATAATAATGGTCTATATAAGTGATTCTTATCATAAGATTTTCTGTGAAATCCTCATGTGGAGGGGGGAAAGGAAACCCCCACCTGATGGAAGAACATCAAACCTCCAGCAGCTTCAGCTCTTGTTGCTTTAATTAAAACAAACCACATTCTCTGTTTAAGTACTATTGTGTGAATTAAATATATTTTCATAGTTTACTCTAGTCGTATGCGTATAAATAAATGGTAGTTGTATCTGGCACAGAGTGAACACTTAGCTTGCCTTTGACGTCTTTTAGAAAAATCAAAGGAGATGAATTTGACACACTATGTAGGTAAATGCTGCATGAGCATGGTGCAGGTCTCTGAAGGGTGTGTGCCGTCACCTACATTCAAACATTTCAGGAGGACAAAGCCAAACCACATTCCCAGCTAAAGACCTCATGTTCCCTGTAAATTGCAGGGTGAGAGCCACTTTCAGCTTACTGCTGGTTTCAGTTCCTAACTGCTTTTACTAGAGGTTAACACACCATTTCTCTTTACCAAGAGATTTTTGCATTTTATTGCAATCAGCTGTCGTGCTGTGCTAACTTCTATAGAGTTCAATGGCCTTGTGGTACAGTGTCCATCCTGAGACTGGAAGGTCATGGGTTCAAATCCAGACCAAGTTATACCAAGGACTCTAAAAATTGGTCCCAATGCCTCTGTGCTTTGCACTGAGGCTCAAAGGGTTGGAATGGGCATACCACCAAATGTTTCCTGAATGTGGTTGTATCCGCAGCTTGCCCCCCCTCAAAAGGATGGGAGAACAAATTTTACATCCCAAGGTCTGTGACAGCTAATGGGAATTTAACTTTACTTACAGAAATTATCCTTTTTTACTATCATCCAGAATGATTCTGAAAACGTGTCAAAATAAAAGATTTCCTTTAAAAGAGGAGCTCCGCCACGTTTTTCTGGACGTTTCTTGGATTGTCAAAGCTTTCACTAGGAGCACTTGAGGTGAGGTGGTTGAAGAACCCGTCCTGTCAGTTTCTGAATGACATTTTATTATCTGTGATGATCCTGAGAGCCTGAACGTTCCCACAGATCAAATTTGTCACCATGCCACAACTCCCTTTCTGCAGTTGTACCCCCCCCCCCCCCCCGAGGAATTTGTACTTAAATTGTAGAATGTCTTGTGTTTATCGCAGAACTGCTGAGGTCTACATAAAGTATGATTAATCTTTCTATGAAACAAGTTTTATGATCTGTGTTCATAACCTCACCTATTAAAGTCCAGACATGAAATAAACCGGTGTGTAATATATAATTTACAATGATTTTCACTGTTTCTAGACAAAAATCAAAAATCCTGTGTTGTTTTCCAAGACATAGTTTCTATGGAAGCGATTCTGTAGCATAATTACAAATAAAAGTCAAAACCAGAAATGCTTTTTCATTTTCAAAATAAAGCTGCATTTTTGACTCCAAATTAAAATGAAAAAGCAATCCGCCAAAATGCTTTTTCATTTTCTTCTTCAACACATCTTATTCTGTCACTTAATTAAAATGATGAAGAAAATGGCATTTGACATTTCATTTTCAAAAAGTTCTCTGATAAATGTGTAGAATAATTATTTAGAAATGTCTAATTTGACAATTAAAATGGATTAATAGAAATGCTTTTTCATTTTATAAATGTAACTGAAACAAAAGACTCAAAATTAAAATTAAAATTTAATACTTCAAAATACTTTTTCATTTTTACTTAAAAACTGCTTATTCTGTGTCATAATTAAAATGAAAATGCAGAGAGGGGATTGCATTTTCATTTTAACATCCACCCTGTGAATAGTGTCGCATTATTCAATTCCACTGAGCATTTCCAGAGGGGAGGCGGGGCGATGACGTCATTTCTATCTCTGTGTGTCCGGCGGCTAACAGACACATGCTAGGAGCAGTGGAGCTTTGTGTTTGCGGCAGAGAAGACGGCTTTGTGATGGTTGTGAACTTCTGATGATTGTACACAGCTTCTCAGGACTACGTAGCAGCATTTCCATGCACCCCCCCCCCTTCCCTTCGGACCAGCAGCTGCCTTCGCATAGCGGAGCGTGAAACCCCGCGACCCGGAGCTCTTGATTGCCGAAGGCGGAAATGTTGCTACGATATGAGAAACCATCATATGAATTTGTGTTTCCAGTGGTGTCCAGAAAAAATAAAGGATGATGTAATTCCCACATATTTACATCCAAGATGCTCATCGCCCGCAAGGAGTTTTAAGTTCCTCCACGGCTAATGTTTTTAGCACATATTAGCCTAATGCTAACCCGTCTTTCGGGTCCTCCAGCGAAGAAAAAAGCACTGACCACATGGATTTAAAAAAATATGAGCGAGCAGGCCCTTAATAATAATCACAACAATAAAGGCACATTTCGAAAAGATAGATGGTTGGACCAACACACACTCAGCGTGAAGCTGAGTGTGTGTTGGTCCAACCAGCAAACATTTAGCATGGCAAAATCTGCTATAGCTGTTGATGGGACTCCAGCTGTCATCGAACAGCAAAGTCAGCGTAAAGCTGCAGGAGACTATCTTCTAAATGAGCTCCACTGCTCCTAGCATGTGTCTGTTAGCAGCCGGACACACGGAGAAAGCACTGACATCATCGCCCCGCCTCCCCTCTGGAAATGGTTTTTCGAAATGATTAATGCGACAATGTTCACAGGGTGGATGCTAAAATGAAAATCCCCTGTTTGAATTTTCGTTTTAATTCTGACACAGAATAAGCGGTGTTGAAGAAGGAAAGGAAAAAGCATTTTAGTGGATTGCTTTTTTCTTTTCATTTTGAGTCAAAAAATGCTTTTTGATTTTGAAAATGAAAAAGCATTTCCGGTTTTGACTTTTATTTTTAATTATTCTACAGAATCCCTTCCATAAGTTTCTGCAGAGCGGCATAAGTTCATTTCAGTCAGACAACTCTCGCAGAAGAATATTTATTTCACAACATCTTTAGGTCGGCATTCACAAGAGATTCACAACTTCGTTTTGGCATAAGGCTCCGTTCAATTCCTTGAGATAATTCTTTTTCCTTACACTTTCGGGTAACAAAACCCCCGTAACGGAGCCCACAGGTGGAAGCCGGGGAGGAGGGAGGAGCAAAGAATGAGTGCTGAAGGTAAGAGAGAATGAACAATTGTACACCTGACTTAAATAGGACGCTGAGCAGGTGAGTTAATTGACTGACCCGCCCTATGGGAGTAACCTGTATAACTCTGCAGAGTGCCTGCCCGAAAATGCGAAAAGTCGCTATTAAAAATTCAATTCTGAGCTGTGGGCTGGACTGTTGGTGTGGCGCATTTCTGCCTAATTTCCCATCATCCATCCATGACAACCCCAACCTAACATCATCGATGCAACAAAAATGGTGAGCAATACTGGAGCTATCCATTCATACAGTTTAGATCCAGATTCCAGCTCAGACCAGGAAAACAAAGACGTACGTGGATTTATTTGTCTACAATTGGATGCATCAGAATGGAGCAGAGCATGTTTGTGGCCTGCCCAACGTATTTTCTATGTAAAAAATATGCTCTTTTTTTTTAAACTGCAATTTTTATTCTGTGTCTCTTATTCACAGTTATTTGAATTAAGAAATACTCAGTGATGCAATTCCAATATTAGTTTTATTTCTCCTACATCATCAGAAAAATGCCACAAAACATGTTAACAACACCAAAAAATACAGTGTTCATTGGAGTTGGTCTCTAAGTTCCACTCCAGAGTGAGACTGTAGCATTGTTACAGGTATCAGGGTAAATTAACCCCTTGTGCTATCTTAGATGACCCCCCCCCCCTTACACTGACGTGTTCTCCCTACCATGACAAAGATGGATAAAGGTGGAAAGATTTCATGTAATCCATGGACACCAGTGAAGATCACAAATCATTGAAGAAAAAAGGTTCAGAGCTCTGTCTAGTGGGTCTAGATGACCCAACTCCCAATGTTAAAGGGCCTAGGATAGCACAAGGGTTAAAGGAGTAGACCTGCTGCGGCTGTTACCCTCATGGCCACTGACCGTATAATTAATTCAATTCAATTTTATTTGTATAGCCCAAAATCACAACAACAGTCGTCTCGATGGGCTTCGAAGTAAAACATGAACTCAAAAGGATCATGAATGCAAAGAGTTCAATAGGAAAATACAAAAATGAACTAACAAACTGACTAAGCTATACTGGCATCCCTGCCCTTAGACCCCCCTTCGCGGTAAGGAAAAACTCCCAAAAAAACCGGATTCCGGAAAAAACGAAGAAACCTCAGGGGTGTCCACAAAGGAGGGATCCTCCCCCAGGACGGACAGGCAATGTACCAGAACTCTTAGAGAAGAATTAACTTATCTAAATCTATAACTACATATTTAAAGTCCAGCAGACGAGCTTCATCCAGTCGTGGTTGTGGGGACAGTCAAAGGCGCGAGTCGAGCTGGAGACAGGAACCACAGCCAAGAGCAGGAGCAGAGACGAGGTACTCGGTCAGGTACAGAGCAGGGACGAGCCAGAGATGAGCCGGAGACAGGAACCACATCCTGGTGTAGGATTGGAGCAAAGGCGAGGTAGACGGTCAGGTACAGGAGCACGGATGAGCCAACTGGAGTCTGGAAGCACTCCCACTCCCCAGGAGGGGAGAGGAAAAGAGGGACAATACATGAATCGCACTGTTCCAAACAGAGGCATGGAGAACTAAATGATAAATAATGATCAGGAATGGAGGAGAGGAAGGGTAGAAGTAGAAAAGAAAAGAAGACAGAACCCCAGTGCACCATAGTATAAGAGTTTAAGGGTGGAGCAAAGGAATCCCAGTCACACAGAACAACCCAGCAGTAAGGCCAAATTCTGCCACAGGTATCAATAGTTATGCAGATATCAGTCTGCTTACAGAAGATAACATGTTTTTTTAGAAACAGAAAAGATTGTCTTAAAGGTACACTGCAGCTACTTTTAATGAAATAAGTGCTCTCTTTCACTCTGACTAATTATTTTGCAAAAGAAGCCTATCAAAAAAGGGTGACACGTAGAAGAAAAAGAGCATTCCATAAAATCCATACATTGCTTCTGTTCCACTGATGAGTGAGCTGCTGCCAAGAAGAGGTGAGAGGAAACTATCAGGGATGCCGGGTGCTTTACTTGAAGCTGACAAGAAAAGGAAAGGCATTGCACCTGCTCTCAAATGTTATTACTAATTCTGCATTTCCCCCCTCTTGATCCGTTTGCTTGTTTGTTTTCTTTTCTTTTGGAACAATCGATCAGTTTGGGACTCAGGTATGACAGGTTTTCCCACTTCGACATTCAGTAATCCCAGCTCACCCTCCTTCCTCTGAACAAGTGCCGTCTTATTCTGCCTTCATTCCTAAACGAAGCAGGGTTTTTTTCCGTGCGTGTCACAGCAGCCCTTTGGTGTGAGATCACGTCCTTCTCTGCAGCCCAAGCGGCTGTTCTGCCGAGCGCGCACACGCAGGTGGCTGTGCAGACGCAGCGGAGCTTTCCCCTGCGCGCTCAGACTTTCCGCAGTTTTGTCTCACTCGGCGCCAGGGCAGCTCAGGGTTGATTTCATCATCAGGCGCGCGGTAGTCCGCGCTCACGCCTCCCACTTCGCTTCCCAGAGTGATCTGTGTTTGGACGGAGGACCCCATTTGCTCCTGAGGACAGAATGACAGGAGAGAGGACTGACGGAGACGCTGACGAGGTACAGTATGGCTCTCCCCTTTTAAATTAAATTGTTTTCCCTTTTTGATGTTTGCTTGTTGTTGTTTTATTCTGTTAAACTAGTTCTTCTAGTATTTTTAGTTTCCTGCTGCGGTACGCGCTGCGCTTTAGGAAAAAGCCAATTACCGCAACCAAATCCTGAGCTTTACGCGTCAGGTTGCTCTCCTTCATCCAGGAAGAGACTTTAAAAGCGTTTAAAAGTTGGATTTTCAACCTCATTTTTCCACAAATGATCAAAATCATAAAACCTTTCAGAGGATTCCCTTTTACAACATATACTTGCATGTATGAATATTCATTTTTTACAAATGTCACCTCTGGTAAAAAAGATTAGTAGATGAGATTCTGTTTGGATGGTGAGATGAAACGCTGTTGCTTTTTCACAGAAAATGTTTTGAAGCGTTGCCATGCGTCCACGTCCTCCGTGTGGAGCCAACTGTATGATAGGTCAGGACAGGAGCACTGTGTGGGTGGTGAGGACCCCTTGCGGCTGAGCGCAGGGGTGTGGTGCTGCGTGTTTCGTGCGCTTAAACCCATCCCTGTTGGCGAGGCAGGCCGGTGACTTGCACTGCAGTCTCGCTCCCTCTCGGCGCGCTGCGCACCACTCCGCCTCCACCACCTCCTCCTCTTCCTCACTTGTTTGCCTCCCTCGGATCTCCACAGGAGTTTCTGCAGTCGCCCTTCATCCGAAAGCAGGGGAACATATACAAGCCAAACAACAAAGACATGGACAACGACAGCGTAAACGAGAAGACGATGGATGATGTCCACACCAAAGAGATAGATCTAGTCAACCGGGACCCTAAACAAATAAACGACGACGTTGTCAAGGTGAGTCAGACCTGCTAATTTCGAACTTTTCAAGTTACTTTTAAAGTTGCAGCTGCAGAATCTTTCAAGACTTTTTGTGACAACAAAAAATAACAGTTGAGAGACTCCTGTGTCACAGACATTTTGGCCACTTTTTGCTTTTAAAGTCCAAGAATGTGATCAAAAAGTGTCCAAATGTTAAAATCTGGTTTGGTATTTTCTGCGCCTGTGCGTCATCGTGCGCTCCCGGGGCTCAGACGCTGCTGCGCGCTGCCTCTCCACTAGAGTGGCCTCTTACTTTCTTTCCCCCTATTAGGAAGGAACTTTGCAGATGGAGTTGTGCTTTGCGCAGGCTGCACAGCCCATCTGCACGCACGGATTAAAAACGTGACCATCGGAACAAAGGAAACAGTACGAATTTCCTGTTTTTGGGACTCACGTTTCCCACAGTGGTTGCCTTGAAACCTTGAATTCTTTCCATAAGGGACATGCGCACAGAGGTTATGAGAGGGAGAGCTGGAAGCCACCTGAGGCGCTATGACACTGGAGGGGAGCGTCAGCTGTCTGTCACTCTCCACTCCAGCTGAGGCGGGCTTTCACATCAGAGCGGGGTCAAACAGCTCCCTGCATGAGAAGGATGGGCCAGGCCTCTGAAATGCCTGAACTGCGTTGTTAAAACAGGGAAACACCCAAGTAGCTGCTTAGTCAGAGGGGGATCCCTTACCACTCCCAGTGTTCTGATCTCCCCCCTTTCACCTGTCAGCATTCCAGCCAGAGGATTTAAATCTGAAGACATGTATGGATCGCTAAACCAGTCGCCAAACTCATAAACAGTTCTTCCTCTCATGTTATTACTGGAAATCCTCCACAAAATGATTCGATTTTATCAGATTCAGCTGATATTTCACTCCACGGGAACATTATCTGCAGTGTAACGTACAAATGTTGCCCCTTGGAAACACCCAGTCACTAGCATGAGACGAAGTGGGCACTAAATGCAGAAGTGAGTGAATTCAATAATGACCAACACATCCTTTCTTATTACACTGCACAGACTTGGCAAAAGCACTTAAGATTTCCTGTTTCTGTCTCTTCTTCACCGCTCTGCATCCTCCTGCTCTCAGTTGTGACGGTGAGTCAGACTCTCCCTGCGGTCAGGGCAGATTGAGGCTTTATGATCAAGTCAACTGACCGCCCTCAAAGTTAGTTTTCATCACATGGCCATAAACTGTAAACAAGAAACTTGTGTAATGAATTCCAGTTTCCATGATAACTTCTGATAGAAAAGGTTTAAGCTATTCTTAAATCTGTGCTACGTTTAAGACCCACTCCAACGAAAATGGTGTTTTTGTTGTTTTTAACATGTCCTTGTTGTAATTTTGTGATGATAGAGGACTTATATAAAGAGAATGAAACTCAAAAACGCCATTTGTGAAATTGTTGTGATTCAGGAGCATAGACAAACTCTGAAAAGATCGTAATGGCTGCATAGAAAATACGCTGGGTGGGCCACAAGCTCCCCGCTTTGCTCCATTCTGATGCATCCACTTGTAAAGAGATCCATTAATGATTTGTTTTCCTGGTCTGAGCTGGTATTTGGCTCAAAACTGTACGGCTGGATCGATGGCACAGATCAGATCAGAGTGGGTCTATAAGTAGAGCAGTGGTGTCTTTTCCGTTGATGGAAGCAGCTGGTTGGTATGAAAGAGCTAAATCCAGTCCGAACAGGGAATCCCTTCTGCGGTCATCCACTGTGTAATCAGCCACGCCGTCACACAGCTCCACACACATATGACAAGCAGCACACATCCTGAGTGCATGGATGCTTTGACTCAGACATGTGAGAAAACCCACGGCTCTCTTGCAGCTGCAACCACAGCTGGCCTTAATCATCTGGCCACATGAAACAATGGATATTCCCTCTCAGAGCCTTTTTGTCCTGTCCCTTCCTTATGTTTGTGGGCTTTTTATGTGCAGAGAATGGAGGTCAAATGCCTGCACAGGACGTTTTTGAAGCTGCGTGGAGAAGCTTGAGTTCCAGCAGCAGACTCAGGTGTACGGAGGACAAACTAAAGATGATGAACATCGTTTCTTCATAGTGTTTGGTATAAACTTCGCTTTTTAGCTTCAAACTTCCCTTTCCTTGGAGAATCATTCACATAGATGCCATTTAGTTTAAGAAAGGGGAGTAGACACAAGAAAAAAAAAATCAAATATTGACCACATTTCCCCCCAAATTTTCAATTGTTTTAATCGTAGAAAAAGTCTGTTTTCAATGCCGGTCATGTTAATTCATATCTGTAACCAAACCGCAGACTCTCTTCCCCCGAAACTCCAGCAGAAGTTTGTTGATGCACCGCACTCTTCTGTCTTGTCAAGCATGTCTGACAGCCTGAAGATAAAGCTCTGGAAATAGCACTTGGCCCTATTTACTCAATATTACGGTTGCTTTGCCAACTGGTCACATGTCGACCCCAAGACTGCATTGTTTCATATCAGGCCTCCCAATAGTCTCCAGAGGCTCCTACTGAGAATCAGCTGCTGCTGGGACGAATGTGCTGCTGAGTGCAATCCAGAATGGATCCGAGATCTGCAGGAGAAGCTCCAGGGACTTTTAGAAGTCTGTTTCAGTCAAATGATCCAACATTTTGGGCAAAGTGGGAGCTGGATTGAAAAAAGATTTTTTTTTTAAGTCATTATTAACAGAGTTGTAAAAAGCTTCATCTGCAGAACTGCATACAACCCCATTATGGTGTTTACTGCACGGGAAGTTGGTGTCCTCGGGTAACCTGGAGGATTTCCTCATTATGCTGCTCGGCACCACCAACCAACAGCGGCCCCTCATGGAGCCGTGTCGCTCTGCCTCTCCAGTGGGGTTGCTCAGACGTGGAAAAAGGCTTTGGTTTCTGACAAAGACTAGAACCTGCAGCCACTTTTGGGTGGATCTGTGGAAAAACTGAAAGGGTGTCAGACTAGTTTGCACACTGAGTTTTGCCAGCTGTTGATCCAAGCAGGCACCTTAGAGCTGCTGTTTACTCTGACAGGAGCCTGGAGATCTCACACAGCTTTTCATAGAAATCAGCTCAGTGACCCTGTGGGAGAGTGTCTGCCTGAGTCTGGGACGGTTTGAGTCCACAGTTCAGACACACCGTAGTCTAAAAAAATCATACGCTGGATGAATTGTGGAGTCAAAGTAGCAAAGTGATTCCTACTGCTGTGGCTTTATTTCCCAGAAGAGGAAGTCAAATGCAAAGCAGATGTTTCACCTCATTGACAACAGGGTGACTTTACTTTACAGACTGTCTGTTATTGTAAAGGTTTTATGAAAAGGTGTTTCTTTTTTAATGTTTGGACATAAACATGATGAGCTAAATAAATCAAGTCTCAGATCATATTTGACTGAAAGTAGTTTGGAAGGACAGGAAAAATAGAAAAATAATCTGATAGTTTGAACTGGAAACTTTGGGAGCAATAAATGAAGAAAACAGATTTAGATTCGAATAAAAAGACCATTTAACCATTGTGCTATCTTAGATGACCCCCCCCTTCCATTGACGTGTTCTCCCTACCATGACAAAGGTGGATAAAGGTGGAAAGATTTAATGTAATCCATGGACAACAGTGAAGATCACAAATCATTGAAGAAAAAAGGTTCAGAGCACTGTCTAGTGGGTCTAGATGACCCAACCCCCAACGTTAAAGTGCCTAGGATAGCACAAGGATTTTGCTAAATCATAAACAGCTTGGGTGATTTGGAAAATGCTTTTTTCACTTGTATAATATATAACAGTGGTGCCTCCACACCCACAGAAGTCAGCATTCCTGTTAGAAAAAGTTAAAAATGTGTTTACATCAGCTAAATTCAGGTGAACTGTGTTCATTCTCATGGTCTCTAAGCCAATCAGAGGGAGTGATGGGCGTGACTCCCTGCTCTGATTGGCCCAGATGCAAACATTCTTGGATGTGTGTGTGCAGATGCAACACTCGTTCAAATATGACTGAATCTTGAGTTTGGGTCGGTCCACAGACGCCCGGTGCTGGCGGCAGTTGAAGGAAGCAAAAATAGTTTAACTACGGTGGCCCTGAAGTGTGCACGTCAACAAATCACGCGATGTAAAAAGATATTGAAGATCACAGCGACAAATAAAAACAAAAAAAACAAATAATAGAGACACCCCATTACATTTAGGAAATCAAAACCAAATTCCAAGGAAACGTTTCAGAAAACCGAAGTCATTTCCAGAAATCAAAATGAAAAGTTAAAAAACGAAACGTAGAAACCGGAAAAGGTTTACTGGTATGATGGGACATCGCTGATTGGATGATAATGTTCATCCATCATTTTAACAGAAAGTTATTTGGCACGAAGCGCCGTAAACCAAAAACATGGATGTTGCTGCTGACCCAAACAGCTGCTGCTGTCAGACAACACTTGATTGAAGACATGACAGAATTCTGGACACGCTCTGCACGAATCACAAAACCTTTATGAGTACGCGGACAGAAAGACACATTCGAAAAAACTCAAAAGTCAAAACTCAACCATCATCGTCCAATCGGCAATTTGCAATTATTTTCTGGCTTCTTCTTTAGTTTCATTTTTAACATTTTAGTTTGATTTCTGAAACACTTCATTTGTATTTTGTTGTTCTTGTTGTTTGTTTTGTTTATGGAATGTTTTTTTTTACTTATTTCTAAAATGTAATGTTAAATACAGTACTGTGGAAAAGGTGGGTGCAGCCAACGTTCACGCTGGCGCCCCGGTAAGAAAAGCAGTACGGCACACCGGTGGAACCAGGGAAAAACTGTCATCTAGAGATCTATAATCATGATGTAAAAGCATGAAAGAATGAAGCTCTCCTTGAGTGGATCCAGTCTCCATCAAATGTAAAACACACAGTGATGCTGTGTTCAGGACCCTGTGAAGAGGACAAGAGGTGGGGCCAGTGCTGTAACCCTTGTGCTCTCTCAGATGACCCCCCCCCCTTCCATTGACGTGTTCTCCCTACCATGACAAAGGTGGAAAGATTTCATGTAATCCATGGACACCAGTGAAGATCACAAATCATTGAAGAAAAAAAGGTTCAGAGCACTGTCTAGTGGGTCTAGATGACCCAACTCCCAACGTTAAAGTGCCTAGGATAACACAAGGGTTACAGCAGCAAAGGTGGGGTTATAGACAGCAAAGAGAATGAAAGCATCCTGCTTTTTCTTTATGGGAGGTGAAGGAGGGGAGATCCTGCCACTCACAGCTGGAATGTCCCTGGTTTCCCAACACATGACAGCTCAGTAGCCTCTGGAGGCAAAGATCCTTCACCGCAGTAAACAAACTTGTGTGTCAGTCAGGATCCAGGGCAGGGCCGATGTTAAACCACATTCCAGCTGTGGCAGGGACAGATATAAATCTTGTCAGGAATCCCACCCTCCACTTTAGCAGAGCTGACATGTTAACTAGGAGGTGAAGTTGCAGATTTACAGTCTGAACTCATCAATTCTGAATTAATGAGTTCAGACTGTGAAACTTGCCTAGTAGCTGAGTCTGCCTCACGTCAGGACTCTTGTGAAATTCTCTTCTCAGTTAAAGAAAGAATTTGACAGGACGTGATCAGCACGAGGCTTTTCCAAAAGATTTTCTGCTCAAGGCTTCATAATCTGGAATATCAGAACTGGTCTGTCCAATAATGTGTTGCTTTATGTAAGATCATCTAAACCAGGGGAGTCCAAACATTTTGTAAAGAGGACCTCACATAAATGTGTGAGGGCCAATCATTCAGCCTGCATGCTTTGTTTGAACACAGAACACAAATGATATCAAAATACTTTTTTACAAACTTACTGTTGATTTTAATGTGAATCTTTTGAAGACCAGAAATAAAACAAAAAAAAAACAACCTTTGGTCAACATTAAATCTGAGTTCATATGAAATGTTACATGTTATTTACTATTGAATGCTCTCTGTAAACCACTGCTGTTCCATCATATCAACAGGAAAATAACACACAAAGTTATTCAGAAGTGCAAACCACTGTGGTTTTGATCACAGAAACAAAGAAATCAGTTTGACCCTTAAGGGGCAGAAGTTCAAGTAGTAGTTGTGATGTAATTCAGCCAATCACATTCTTAGAAAGTGCTGTGGGTCTCATATTATGGATTTAATGACAAGAGCCTGTGTGCCGGTAGAAATTGAAGTGCAGGCTGCATTTGGCCACACTTTGGACATGTCTGATTTAAAAGGTGCAGGACCATGCTGTGAATCAGTTTGACTTTTGAACTTGAACTTGTTTTTCATTGTCTTTTTTTTTTTAATATAAAACTGCCTTGCAGTGCAATTGTTTGATGGTTTGTCTCCGCCCCTCAGGTGGACTTCGAGGACATCATCGCTGAGCCAGCAGGGACCTATAGTTTTGATGGTGTGTGGAAAGCCAGCTTCACCACCTTCACCGTCACCAAGTACTGGTGCTACCGGCTGCTGACGGCTGTGGTCGGCATCCCCCTGGCACTGATCTGGGGGATCTTCTTTGCCATCCTGTCCTTCTTGCACATCTGGGCCGTGGTGCCGTGCGTCAAGAGCTACCTGATCGAGATCCACTGCCTCAGTCGCGTGTACTCCATCTGTGTGCACACCTTCTGTGACCCGCTGTTTGAGGCCATGGGCCGGTGCCTCAGCAGCATCCGAATCCGCACGACCAAGGAGGTGTAGAGGCTGGCAAACGGGTGGAGGAAAAAAGGCCTGGGGTTGAGGGGGGAGGGTTAGCTGGAGCTAAGACCAGGGACTCTGGGAAAACCAAGGGGAGTAACTGGGGATGTTGGGGGGGTGTTGTTCTGCTAGAATCTGTCTTTGGCTCTGCTAGCCGGTGTTATTAGGTGAAACACCCAAGCTACATTTTTAATGCCACATGCATCCTTCCACTCTTTCTGGAGCTGATCACACATGGATTCATGGATCCAAACTCTGCCATGCTCTTTGAGGCGGGCGGAGACGATCCTGGGGGGGTCATGAGGGTCAAACTACAGACAAAGAGTGAGTCAGCCATGTTTTGGCTGACTCAGCAGAAATGCAACAAAAAGTCATTGACAGCAGCACAACCCCCCCTCTCCCCATCTCCCCAACCTGCCCCCCCCCCATTCTGCAGTTAATTACACTGAGCTTTCCCACCTTCCAGCACGTATCTTCCTGTCTTCTGCCACGCCCTCTTCTCTGGGATGTGTACGTCATCCCTCTCTCTTTGTCTCAAACACATTTTAGTTTTCCTCCATCGTCTTCACAGCTGCAGGAATGTGTCAGAGAAACCTCTGTCACCTCACCTGGTGGTTTAATTTTTTTTGGGTCCGCTGTGTTGTTTTGTCTGACTGAAGCTCAGTGCCTTTCAAAGATCCACAACTTGTTTTTTTTCTACTCTTTGAATATGATGAACATTGAACCAACTGGTTTGATGCCAAACGCATGTGGAATCCAGGAAGCTGTGGCCTCTCATTCCACTGTGTTTTTAGTGAGCTGCCAAAATAAGAGTCTCAATTTGAGCTGCCAAAATAAGAGTCTCAATTTTGCAGATGCACCAACAGCCACGCTCTCACACCCATTTGTGTCGACTTTGTAATGCACTGTGGTACACTCACATGCATCAGAATTAAGACAATGTGAGGACAAAAATGAAGCTTTTACTAATATGGGACCTCGTCTGTTTTCTTTGTTTTTGCTCTGCCAAACTTTGTGACTGTGGATGCACGGGAGCATCAAAGTGACACCTCCACTCCGGGACATGGCCTGATCCAGGGTTCGGGCGGCGTGACCGGACGGTGCTTTGTTTTCTAGAGACACTAAGCTTCAACTGTCTGCCACCTTCAGTGTACCTGCTGTCTTCTCACAGGAACATCGCAGCCCCTGTTTCTTGAGATGATTTTTTTAGCTCTGAAGGTGAAATTTTTATAAGAAATATTTTGTAATTTTCTCGCTCTATTGTATATTTCCACGCTGTGCACATTAAAATGTAATATAATCCACTGTGCATTTATGTGCTTTTTGTAACCCCACTTGCAGCCGTGGACAGAATGATTAGATCACATGCATGTGGCTTTTCAGAAAAGTCAAAACAGTGGCCTTATTGTTCAGTTTCACTTGTGATGTTTAGTCATCGCAAATCTAATAGCCTATTAATTTACATCAGATGCTGCAGTCGCTGACTGGCTTCATTCACAAGCAGATGCTCCGCCCACAAAACTCAACCTTTTTCAAGAAATGTCAAACTTTAAATTGAAACATTAATACACACACATAAAAAATCCTTAAACAATTCAACAACAATTCTATTTTCCTTCCATAATCTGAGTCTGCCAGTAAGATCCAGTTCCTGCAGAGTTTTCCAGAATAAAAAAAAGGCTTTTATTTTTTAAGGCCACCACAACATTTCTATGGTTACTCTATAAACAAACAGAGCCACTGAGCAACGCTCATGACACCAGAAACAGTCGACTGTCTCATGTTGAGTCAGACCAGAAGCAGGGAACTGGAACCTCAGCTCTGAACCTTCAGAAGTTTTCATGATGTCACGAGGTCCACTGAAACTAGGAGATTCCTGTTGCCATTGATCCTCCACCTGGCTTTCCCAAGATGCATTTGGGTATGGGACATTTGAGCATTTGCGGAATTGCATCATTATGTGACATGGTTTGATTGGAAGGCAGCTGCAGATGACACTATCATTCATGACAGAATAAAGTGAATTGTTGAATTTGATCAAATGTATTTTCACCTTCATAAGACACAGATGCATAACAGCTACTTACAAACATCACAGAAGAAAGTAGAAAATAAATTTAGAATACTTTTGTCTTCATTTGTCATCTGATTTATGCTTTGTTGACCATCCAAAATTAAATGTAACTATCATTTTCAGTTAAAGTCCAAACTCTTTCTGTCAGCAAGCAGAAACATTTGGTTTAAGATTGTGCACTCTGGATACCAGTAACTTATAAATTAAATGTGAAAGCCAAAATACACAGAAATGCTGCAGTGGTGCATCATCAAAGGTCTGTTTCTCCAAATTGAACTTTAAAAGCATCTTGTGCAGAGATACAATGGCATCGGTTTGGGCTCAAATGAAAGTAAAACCCTTTGTGTTCATTTGGAAATTTTCTCTAATCCAGAAGGCTAAATGCTGGTCTATGTGGGTTAAAATGGTACATGCCTGAAAAGGATACTACAAATAACACATTTATTAACAATTCAATTTAAAAAGATAGGTTTCTTTCCACCCTGCGACAGACTGGTGACCTGTCCAGCGTGGACCCGCCTTTGCCCAACAGCAGCCGGTACAGCCTCCGGCAACCCCATGAGCCCTGCAGGATAAAGCAGGTTAGGAAAACACATGGAAGTTTGTTTCCTTTCAATGCATTAAGAATGGGAAAATTCCCAAGTTCTGATTAAAATAATACCAATTCAGAATCATAATTACTGCCAGTCTGATAGAACAGCTAAAAAGAAAAGGAAACAAATCAATTTGGACTAGAATTGATCTAATCAGTCATTTTTCTCACGCAGAGCCTTGGCGCCAACATTTACTGTGCAACACTCACCTCTAGTGTCATCTACTGAGAAGTGCATTTGCACCAATCTGAGCCTGTTCAAGTTGAAAGTTTACAATGGTAGAAATTCACTCCTATTATATTATTAAAAAGCCTTTAATGATAAAAATAAACACATTTTACTGGAACTCAACAAGCCCTCTGAAAACAGAATTTATTGAACTCTTTAAAAAAAAGACTAACAATAAAAAATAAAATCAAAATAAAAAATATCTAATAAACCTGGATTACTCCCTAAAGTGCCTTTATTTTCTCTTGTCCCAGCCTCCGTTTAAATAAAACGAAATACAATTCAAACATATTATTTTGTATTAAGTGATCAATTTGTGTCTCTTGTAACTGTGGGAACATTTGTTTTGATTAAAAAAGTATTTCTAGTGAAAATTATTCATGGAATGTGTGTCCCACAACAAGCACACAACCATGTTGCCATTACCTTTTTGTCATGATAGAAGAAGAATCTAGCAGAGAATCAAATGATGGGCTGGACTTGATATTAGTTTTTTCAAAATACTGATAGAGCAAAGGGATTTGTTCTCTTCCATTTGTCTTAATTTCATAACATATTTAGAATGGATTAAACGTCTTTACCCATACAACCCTGACTGTTACCCCTAACAATTAGAATAAAACTATTATTATTATTGTTATTAGGAGTAGTAGTAGTAGTAGTAGTAGTAGTAGTAGTAGTAGTAGTAGTAGTAGTAGTATATTTCGCTTATTTTCATAAGTAAGTTTGTCGCAAAGGTCATGAGAAACAGCTGATGACCTAGAGGTCAACAAGCTAATAGTACAGATTTGCAACCCTGTCACCTGGAATAATTGGCATTGTTTTGTAATCATCAAATATTTAATGTAATAAGAATTGCACAATTTATCTGTAAGCTGAACTTATCAAGCCTTGAACAGTTTATTATCTGTTATCTATAAATATGTAGCAGAAAATCCAAAAAGTGAAGGTTTACTTCCTTAAGAATTTTGAAGCTCAAATGTCTTCCAGTTCTGGAATGACTGGAGACTTTCTTTGAGAATCTGGAGCAGATCCAGAACCAAGTGGTTTCTGTCTTTTTGGACCAGCTGGGGGAGTTAGAGGGCAGCAGAAAACCTGTTTTGCTGAGGGAGGGACTACTACCAAATTACCAACAACACTTTAAAAACATGTTTGTTTCAACCAATCAGGTGGTTGTGAGTTCCTTTCTGTTGTTTTTTTTTTTTTTTGACACATCCATCTTCTTAAAGTCCATCATGTTTGAGAGCAGAGATGAACATCACAGAAAGTTAATAAGATCACCTTCAATGGCATTTTGCCCATAGATTTGTGTGCGTTTTTTAGGTTTTAACCTCCCAAAGCTCATTTTTCTGTGAATGTGTGTGTGTGTTTGTTTTGTGCTGTGTCACTTCATTGTTCTTCCTGTTTGTTGTAGATTCTGCTCTCTAAGGTCTATGCTTTCTTTTAGTCCAGGTTAGCTCTGTTTTCTGCCCTCGTGTCACCAGATGTCAGTTACCAATTACCCTATATCAGGGTCGGCAACCTATGGTTTCAGAGAGCCACATATGTGGCTCTTTTCTATCCTTCTGTTGTGGTTCTTGTGACTTTGGAAAAATAATGAGTATTTTATAAAATTTAAATTTATTTTAGTTTGTTCATTTTCTGCGGCACCAAAGGTGCTGCTGACTGCGGGCGAGGCACGCACACGAAAAACAGCTTCCCTTGGTGGGCCTTCGTGGTTGTCGGGCGAGGGCTGCGGAGCTGGATAACAGGAGGAGACACGCGGCGGTGTTTCACAAACACTCCGGTCTGGAGGATTTTCTGCCTGGGACGGAGAGTTTGCTGCTTCGGTGTTTTGACTCCCCGTGGTGCGGGGTGATGTGTGTTTCAGAGCAGGGGAGGCCTAGGTGCCGGTCGATCGACGGGTCATCTTCGGGGACGTGGGGGAGATTGAAGGGGAAGAGAGTGTTTCTTGAAAATCCACCAGCCAATCAAAATCCTCACCGAAAAGTACGGGACTTGATTGACATGCAGAATGGCCAATCGGACATCCTCTGACAAACTCTGCCTTCAGAACGTCTTTTTCTCCCCGCGGCACATCATGTCCCCGGTAGAAGTCCAGCAACCGGAGTTTATTAAAGCGCCCGCTGCTTCCTCCCTGCTATAAGTTTCCTGCAGTTCTACCGATAAATACGAGCTCATCAAGGAAGCTGTGCGGCACGCGCTTTATACTGTTGCAGAGCGGCGCGCGTGCCACGAGGGAGGGGCGCGTGCAGGTGGAGATGGGGGTGTGAAATATATTGTGTTCGGAGGACGGAGCACTAAATTAGTAGTCGTCGTTCCCCATCAATACTGATCAATACGAGCCAGCAGCGCCAAAGTTCACAATATGCCATTACGCCTCAAGATTGGGTAATCAAGGCTTACAGCAGAGCATGAATACGTATGGTTGCTGCTTTCTGTCTTTTGCAATAAAAAAAAACCTCATCTGTTAATACAAAAGTATCTTTATGTAAACTCACTGTGTAGTTTTTAATCATCAGCACATAAACAATAATGTTAAACAAAACATGTAACAAATAAACATGAAGATGAAAAAGAAAAAGTACTTTTTTTATCTTTTCTGGCCCGCAATCTACACTTTATGTCCTGAAAATCGATTTCCATGATCGACGAATGAGCACCCTTGATATAATATATACATGGCTATTATATATAATGACGCCAAAACGGGTTGTGGTCTGGTGCTTTTTCTTTTCATTAGGGGTGGTCCCAAAATGGCTCTTGAGTAAAAAAAGGCTGTCAATTTCTGCCCTATATGGATTACTCCACACTCCCACAGTCAATATACTTTTGTATATACAGTATTTGCACATTTGGAGTTGCTTTGTTTATTTGTTATTGTTTTCTGCAAAATCTCATTTCATGTGTATTTCTCTCTCATGTTTTATGTGTTATGTAATGCTACTTATGGTGAGTGTAGTCTGCTCTTGCCTATCCATAACTTAAGTGTGAGCTGATTTAGTATTCATTCATTCATCTTCTAAACCCATTTTGTCCCTTTCGGGGTCACAGGGCTGCCGGAGCCTATCTGCCACTTGTGTGCCAAGGCAGTGGGTGGCTATTAATTTCTGGACAGGTCACAGTCTGTCACAAATTGCTATACAAATCACACACTATGAGACTTAGAGGCAATGTAGAGTAACCAATTAACCTACGAAGCATGTTTTTGGACAGGGAGCAAACTCCACACAGAGAGGTCGGACTTGAACCGGGGGTCTTTTTGCTGTGAGGCAAGAGCGCCAACCACTGCGCAGGTTTAGTGTCTACATCCATATTCTGTAAGAAGCATCTGTTGTATACTAGCGTAATCCTTACTGAGGTAACCGCTGGCTGTTCAAGGTCCTCTAAGCTTGCAACGTAACTGCTTCTTCTTTGCTAAACACTACCTCTTCTGCTTTCAGCCCTCTGTCCTGCTCCATTTGTCATATGTAGGGTGAGGAGCCTGCTTCCTTTTAAGGTTAGATAGTGCTAGGTGTTAAGTGCAGACTTATCTTAGACTTTAGGGGAGGCCAGGCTAAAGCAGTTAGAAGCGCCGCTCCGCACAGCTAAACCAGCTAGCCAGGTTGTTAGCGGGCTGTGCTACCAGGGCTAACCTAGCTAGTACCCCACCACCTCTGCAGCAGCCGGGCGGTACATGGGATGGGTATGTACCAGTGAAGGAAGCATAGCAAGCAAACGCAAAAACCTAGAGAGCCTGAATGTGTATGACAGGTTTTCCTCAGTTTATTACATTAATTTTATTAGCACAGAATGGAAATAAAACCAATATTTCTATTTAGTCTAGGAACAGGTTACTACACAGTCTTTTAAATATGCAGTTGTTAAACCTCTTCTGAAAAAGCCCAGTTTGGATCCTAGCATCTTGGACAACTATAGACCGATATCAAACCTGCCCTTTATTTCTAAAATCCTAGAAAGAGTTGTAGTTAAGCAGCTTTACTGCCACCTACAGGAAAAAAGCTACCTGAAGACTTTGGTCGGGGTTTAGACCCCACCACAGTATGGAAACTGTTCTAGTTAGAGTCTCTAATGAGTTGTTATTGGCCTCAGAAAAGGGACTACTTTCTATTCTTGTCCTGTTGACCTCAGTGCCTTGGACACTTTTCCACTACAGTATTTTACTCCATAGACTAGAGGACATAGGGATCAGAGGATCTGCTCTGCAGTGGTTTGAATCATTTTTGTCCGATAGGTACCAATCTGTTAATGTAAATGGATAGTTCTCTCATTGCACTCGACTTTGCTAGTCCCACAGGGCTCAGTTCTAGGACCCATCATGTTGTAGGGCCCATCAGGAAACACAGCAATAGTTTTCATTGTTATGCGGATGATAGTGGCAGTTGTATTTATCCTTAAAACCTGACCAGAATGACCATATAGAGAAACTGAATGCCTGCATCAGAGACATCGATCTGGATGACAATTAATTTCCATACCCTCCTAAACCCAGAAAAAAAACTGGAGGTCATTATACTTGGTCCTAAAACCTCAGAGATTCTCTTCATCTGCTCAGATAGTCTCCTGATGGCATACATAGCCCCCAATTCCACAGTTAGAAACCCTAGGGGTTTTATTTGACCAGGATTTATCATTTAAGGCTCACATATCTCAGGCGTGTAGAACTGCCTATTTTCACCTGCGGAATATTGCTAAGATCAGAAATAGACTCTCTCTAAGAGTGATGCTGAAAAACTCATCCATGCATTTGTTATTAGCCGAGGCTGATTACTGTAATTCTTGTTAGCAGCGTGTCCTAAGAGTTCCCTTAAGAAGTTCTGTGCTTAATTCAGGAACGCAGCAGCTAGATTGTTAGCTGAACTAGCAGAAGAGATCACATCACCCTGTGTTGTTTCACCATTGGCTCCCAGTTGATTCCAGAATCAAGTTCAAGATCCTCCTGTTAACCTATAAGGCCTTACATGGGAATGGCCCCTTGGCCCTATATTAAGGACCTCATAGTCCCTTACTATCCAATGAGAACACGTCAAGAAAATGCAGGACTGCTTGTGGTTCCTAGAATTAGTAAAAGTACGTTTGGAGGTAGAGCTTTTAGCCACTAAGCCCCTGTTTTATGGAATAAACTCCCCAGCCTGGCGGAAGAGAGGCCGACACAGTTATGGGGTATAATTACAATTTTCATTACATTATACATATTCCATACAAACACATACATACACAATACATACACATCCAAACCAGATCAGGGCAGCCCATTCCCCCTGCTTAAAATAATACTATATCAATATTAAGTATGCTAAAAATGTAGATTTTCTATTATTGTCATTATTATTACCATCTGCTATATGTGCCATAGTGCATGCAACTTACTATTAACATGTTTGAATTATACATAACAACAATTAGTTGCTAGTAGGCTGTTAGGAAGTTAGAAGCTTGTATGGTGCATTGGGGTTCCGTCCTCGATTCTCATTTACTTCTTTTCTCTCCTCTATTCCTGATCATTTATTAATCATTTTGTTCTCCATGTTTTGCTTGGTCCAATACACCCTATGCATTGTCCCTTCTCACTCCCGTGACCTTGCCTCTGTCTCGCTCCTCGCCACCAGCCGTCCCCCGACTCCGTCTGGGATGATGAAGCCCATCAGCTGGACTATTTATACATGTAGTTTTAGCGTTAAATAAGTTTATCCTTTAAGAGTTCTGGTACGTCGCCTGTCTGTCCTGGGAGAGGATTCCTCCTTCATGTGGACATCCCGGAGGTTTCTTCTTATTTTTCTGAATCTGTCTTTTATCTCTCTGTCGATGGAGGATCTATGGGCAGGATGCCCACTCAAGCTTAGTCTGTTTAGTCGTATCCTAGCAATCAGCTATTGTAGTTTTTGTGACTGATTGCCGGTTTGTTTTTTTTACACTACCAGTGTGAGCTTCCATTGGAGACAACTGTGTTGTGATAATTGGCTATACAAATATATGAATTGTTTGTGGACGTCCTCCTGTTCGTTTATCACATCACCTTTTTGGAGCTGTCTCCCCCTGTCACATTTTTATTTCTTAATAAAAGATTAATGATGCCATGAAAATGTATTAATTTTGCAATTTTTAGCAACCCAAAATTTCTTTGACGTTAGAGTTTTGTCCTTAACCAGTCTGAAGTGCCTATTGTCCAAATTCAAGCCAATATTTGTCCTAAAACCCTTTCAATCTGTTTCATTAGTTTAGACATTGAAATTTCTGTTAAACCCAATTGAAGTTCCTGAAAAGGTAATTTGGCTGTAGAAAACCAATATGTTAAAAAAAAAGGTTGTTTAAATGTGAGGTTTTTCTTACTGACTGTGGAAAAATTTTGGTTCACATCTTCTGAAGTTATACATTTGCAGTAACCCTTGTGCTATCTAGATGACCCCCCCCCCTTCCATTGACGTGTTCTCCTACCATGACAAAGGTGGATAAAGGTGGAAAGATTTCATGTAATCCATGGACACACCAGTGAATCACAAATCATTGAAGAAAAAAGGCTCAGAGCACTGTCTAGTGGGTCTAGATAATCTAACTCCCCAATGTTAAGTGCCTAGAATAGCAATAAGGGTTAAGAGACATATATTTCTAAATGTTAAGGGGAGAATCACATTTCATCTTGACAGGTATTCTTAACTCCAGATGAGCTTGGCTAAGAAGCCTAGCCACAAATCTAGCAGACAGGTTTAACGCTTTGACTTTTTTTTTTTCTTTTTTACTTATCCAGGATGAGAGAGCTAGCGCCTGTGTTGACATATTTTACTTGAATAACAGGGTTTATGAATCTTCTGACAAACCAGAGGTATGTCTGAATAAACCCCTTTTGTAATCGAGACCAAATTTTATTCATTTCAATCTATTTGAAAATCTTTTGTGTTGGACCGGACAGAAAAAGAAAGGAGGGAAAAGAGAGAGGGATGTTAGAGAGGGAGGATAGGAGGGTGATTATGAGGGGGGGGGTAAAACCATGAAGCAGCATAAAGCAACAGGTTTCTGGATGATTGGGCAAAGGTGAGCTAACACCTGTGCTCAAGTGAGTGTTTATGTTCTTCTGAGGTGGATGATGGAATCTAAAAAGAAAGAGGGGAGTGCCCAGCCACCCCCACACCAAGAAGAGTGCCCACAGTCCCAGACGAGCACCTCATCACCCCCCAGGAGTTCTGGGCATCCCTCGCCCCAACTCCAGGTACGAGCCCGACCCCCAAGGAAGACCTGCCCTGCGCCCAGGTGTGCCGACGACCCGGCCCACGGTGGCTGGTCCAGGAAGGAGCAAGGCAGGCCAGCCACCCCTGCCCAGGAGGAGGATGCCCAAGAAAAGTGGGGGTCCATAAGAAGTATTGTAAACATGGCCCAACCAGGCTCGCCCACAGTTGAACACCCCATGGAGTCCCAGTGCCAGGACAAGGACCAGAACCCACCCCAGAGGGACACGGCTGGCCCCAGACTGGTGTGATGTGATCCTCGCCTGCCTTGCCAGAAAGCCTGGGGATCCCTCTCCCTGAGTGGACAGAGGACCGCCGGGTACCCCCTACCAGGGATGGGGTAGGGGATAGATGGTCCTAGGTCCCACCTTCCTTGTGAAATGCGTGTGGGTGTGTTTGTGAGTGTGTGTTTGTGCATATGTGTGTGTTTATGTTGGAATGTATATTTTGAGGATGGAGGGATGTGTACTAAGGGGCTGCAGTTTAAATTGGTGGGTAGGGCACTGAGAGGACATCTCCTGATTACTCACAGTGATGTCCAATCACCCCTCCCACCAAGGGGCCCTAAATGTCTACGGTCTAGTTAAAATTGGCAGATAGGGCGCTAAAGGACGCTTTAACTTCTGCTAGACCCAGCTCCTGATTTCTGACACACTTATGGAACCACAGATTTCCTCTGACAGCTATGCTGTTCAAGCTGTCTTTCTAAACATCACACGTTTGGGGATCTATTTAAGTTTTCTTTACTAAAAACTAGCAATGAAAGAAGTTTTTATCTCAATGACTTCTCAATAACTTTGTTTTTTCTTTTCTTTTCAGAGAGTCCTAATATTTTTCCATTACCAGTAAAAGTTCGGATTAGATAAAGTGATGAGGTCATGAAATTGTTGTGAGTGACAGTTTTCCAGGAACCCAAATATACCTAACTGTTGATTAACAAACATGACAGTCTGTCTAGGTGGCTCACAGGCGCAAGTGATCTGAACATGCTAGGACACACACTTCCAGCCACCTGCAGCAGGAAACAGGACTAAATCCAAGTGACCACATAGGTTGGGCTCAACCTCTCACTGACCTGCAGAAATGGAACCAAAATCCACTTCCTTCCACTTCTGCTTTTCTATTAAAGCTGCTCTTTCATCACTAAAGCAGCAGTTTGGAGGCAGTAATTCTAGGCTTCCAGTCTATCTAATTTTATCATGTGAAATTTTTCGTGAAATTTTTATCATGATGAAGGACAAGTAGAAAGGAAATTAAGCTCAAAGTTGCATTTCTGAATATTTTCTGAATAGGTCTTTATTTAAATCATTGTGAGTCAGGAGCAGATGAAGAAATGTCATATAAAAAAGAGCTTACTTGTGCCACAAGAGAAAACACACTCACATAAAACAAATAACTCGGTGAAGCACAAGCTTCCTGCTCCACTCCATTCTGATGCATCCGCTGCAGACAACTAGATCCATGTACAGCTTGTTTTCTCATCTGAGCTGGAATCTGGATCTAAACTGTTCAACCTCGTAGACCCAATATTCCTTGAAACTTTGATTCTACCGCTTTTTATCTAATCCCAACTTTTACTGGTAGTGGTTAGACTTAGCTTGGGCGCTAGTTCAAATGGAGAAGTAAGATCACTCCCTTCCCTCCACTAGTCTGAGGGTCACCTAGGGCAAGGGATAGCACCCTCTAGCCTCTTACCTGGGGTCATGTGTTCAGGTATTGGCAGCAGGATGTCTGGGGGTGGAAACGCAGATGAGCTAATAGCCAATGGCGAACACCTGATGGCATGTTGATGAGCTCAAAAGCTGGAGGCCAAAGGATGGCATCAACCAGCAAGTGTTTTGCTACTGCGGGGCGACCTCTTCGTCAGCAATGTATCGCTAGTAATAATTTGTGTACCACATTGTATGCGGCGTTTGAGGACCAGAGAGGCAGTCTGGTGGAGGCACAACACCAACTGGCTTTGGTTTTGTGCAAGGCGTTTTGGGTTTTGAGGGTTTTGGAGTGTTAAGACCTGTGGCGATAGAGTACATGTGTCGACAGCAGGCCTAAGTAGCTGGGAGCTGTTAGTGAAGCCTGTATGCAGGCGTGCTCACATCTGATGGTCGCAACTTTAACTGACCCATGAGTACGAGTTTGTTGAGGCAGCAATGTGAGTGACCAGGCAGCCCTTTTTAGGGACAGCATTGCCTGCCCAGGAATGGGAAGTCCCCAGAAAAGGTGGGGTAAAAAAAGCGTACTCAGATCTATACCTGGCTGGCTAACCGCGGTCAGTTTTTTGTTTTTTTTTACAATTACCGGTGTGAAGCCCATTGAGACAACTGTGTTGTGATAATTGGCTATATAAATATATGAATTGTTTGTGGACGTCCTCCCTGTCTGTTTATCACATAATCTTTTTGGAGCTGTCTCCCCCTGTCACATTTTTATTTCTTAATAAAAGATTAATGATGCCATGAAAATGTATTAATTTTGCAATTTTTGGCAACCCAAAATTTCTTTGACGTTAGAGTTTTGTCCTTAACCAGTCTGAAGTGCTCATTGGTTCAAATTCAAGCCAATATTTGTCCTAAAACCCTTTCAATCTGTTTCATTTGTTTAGACATTGAACTTTCTGTTAAAACCTAATTGAAGTTCCTGAAAAGGTCATTTATTGTGCAAACCAATATGTTAAAAAAAAGGATGTTTAAATGTGAGGTTTTCTTTACTGACTGAGGAAAAAAATTTGGTTCACATCTTCTGAAGTTATACATTTGCAGTAACCCTTGTGCTATCTTAGATGACCCCCCCCCCCCTTCCTTTGACGTGTTCTCCCTACCATGACAAAGGTGGATAAAGGTGGAAAGATTTCATGTAATCCATGGACACCAGTGAAGATCACAAATCATTGAAGAAAAAAGGTTCGGAGCACTGTCTAGTGGGTCTAGATGACCCAACTCCCAATGGTAAAGTCCTAGGATAGCACAAGGGTTAAGCATTGTATATGTTTCTAAATGTTAAGGAGAACTCACATTTCATCTTGACAGGTATTCTTAACTCCAGATGAGCTTGGCTGGTGAAGCTCAGCCACAAATCAAGCAGACAGGTTTAACGCTTTGACTTCTTTTTTTTTTTTACTTGTCCAGATGAGAGCCTCTTGTGTGGGACATATTTTACTTTAACAACAGGGGTTATGAATCTTCTGACAAACAAGAGGTATGTCTGAATAAACCCCTTTTGTAATCGAGACCAAATTTTATTCATTTCAATCTATTTGAAAATCTTTTGTGTTGGACCGGACAGAAAAAGAAAGGAGGGAAAAAGAGAGAGGGATGTTAGAGAGAGGGGGGTAGGAGGCTGATTATAGGGGGGGGGGGGTAAAACCATGAAGGAGCATAAAGCAACAGGTTTCTGGATGGTTATCGTTACGGTGAGGTTCAGATGTAATACAAATCTAGAGGGGGCGGGGCCTGTCCACACACACACTCAAATGTTATAAACATACCTGTTGGCTCCAAAAATGTTCACATGACAACATGTACACAATACAGATAGTGTTCACACACACATACTTAGGCATTCAAACCAACTAGTGTGAAAAATTTCATTCAATCACGCAAAAAATAGGGGCAAATGTGAGCTAACACCTGTGCCCAAGTGAGTGTTTATGTTCTTCTGAGGTGGATGATGGAATCTGAAAAGAAAGAGGGAGAGTGCCCATCAACCCCCACACCAAGACCCCCGCCGCAGCAGCTGCGGCAGCCGGAACCCCCCAACACCACACGGCAGCAGATGGAGAGCAACCGACCCCCGGGTGATCACATCCGCCACCCTGGCCAGGGCCAGCAGGACCGCCGTGGGGCCCCCAGAGCCAGACAGCAGGGAGGCATGGGGGGACAGAGACTGAAGCTCCAGCCCAACCAGGAGAGGCAAGGCCCAACGCAGGGCCCCGCCCCAGAAGAGTGCCCACAGCCCCAGACGAGCACCTCATCACCACCCAGGAGTTCTGGGCATCCCTCGCCCCAACCCCAGGTACGAGCCAGGACCCCCCAAGGGAGACCTGCCCCGCGCTCCAGGCAGCCGACCACCCGGCCCACGGTTGGTCCAGGAAGGAGCAAGGCAGGATGACACCCAGGGGAAGAGGAGGTCCACAAGAGGTGTTGTAAACATGGCCCGACCAGGCTCGCCCACAGTTGGAAATTTAGCAAGGCCCAGTGCTCAGGGGCAAGGACCAGAACCCACCCCAGAGGGACACGGATTCCCCCAACTCAGGTGTGATGTGATCCCCGGCTTTTGGCCTTGCCAGAAAGCTCAGGGATCCCTCTCCCTGAGTGGACAGAGGACCGCCGGGTGCCCCCTACCAGGGATGGGGTAGGGGATAGATGGTCCTAGGTCCCACCTTCCTTGTGAAATGCGTGTGGGTGTGTGTTTGTGCATATGTGTGTGTTTATGTTGGAATGTATATTTTGAGGAGTGAAGGGTGCGTGCACTAAGGGGGTGCAGTTAAAATTGGTGGGTAGGGTACTGAGAGGACATCTCCTGATTACTCACAGTGATGTCCCATCACCCTCCCCACCAAGGGGCCCTAAATGTCTACGGTCTAGTTAAAATTGGCAGATAGGGCGCTAAAGGACGCTTTAACTTCTGCTAGACCCAGCTCCTGATTTATGACACACTTATGAGAACCACAGATTTCCTCTGACAGCTATGCTGTTCAAGCTGTCTTTCTAAACATCACACGTTTGGGGATCTATTTAAGTTTTCTTTACTAAAAACTAGCAATGAAAGAAGTTTTTATCTCAATGACTTCTCAATAACTTTGTTTTTCTTTCTTTTCAGAGTCCTAATATTTTTCCATTACCAGTAAAAGTTCGGATTAGATAAAGTGATAAGGTCATGAAATTGTTGTGAGTGACAGTTTTCCAGGAACTCAACACACTTCCAACTGCTGATTAACAAACATGACAGTCTGTTCAGTGCTCACAGGCGGCGATCTGAACATGTTAGATTAACACACTTCAGCCACCTGCAGCAGGAAACAGGACTAAATCCAAGTGACCACATAGGTTGGGCTCAACCTCTCACTGACCTGCAGAAATGGAACCAAAATCCACTTCCTTCCACTTCTGCTTTTCTATTAAAGCTGCTCTTTCATCACTAAAGCAGCAGTTTGGAGTGCAGTAACTTCAGGCTTCAGTCTAGTCTAAATTTTTATCATGTGAAATTTTTCTAGTGAAATTTTTATCATGATGAAGGACAAGTAGAAAGGAAATTAAGCTCAAAGTTGCATTTCTGAATATTTTCTGAATAGGTCTTTATTTAAATCATTGTGAGTCAGGAGCAGATGAAGAAATGTCATATAAAAAAGAGCTTACTTGTTACGTAGAAAACACACTACAAAACAAATAACTCGTGCCACAAGCTTCCTGCTCCGCTCCATTCTGATGCATCCGCTTGCAGACAAATAGATCCATGTACAGCTTTGTTTTCCTCATCTGAGCTGGAATCTGGATCTAAACTGTTCAACCTCGTAGACCCAATATTCCTTGAAACTTTTATTCTACCGCTAATGTTAGGTTGGGGGTGCGAGGAGCTGTAAACTAGCGGGAGAGCATTTAAAAAGAGAACTCTGAGCAACTCAGAGGTGAATTTCTAATGAATTCCTGCCAGTCTGCAGAAACTATGTCCTAAAGCAGGGGTGTCAAACATACGGCCCGCGGGCCGTATCCGGCCGTATCCGGCCCGCCAGGTGGTTAAGTCCGGCCCAAACATGAAGAGTAAAAATCATAAGCATGTTTAAAAAAGAAAGCAAGTTTGTAGTCCATTCCTGCGGCGAGTTATGATTTTTTAAAGAAATAACCGAAATGCGCAATTCCGCCAATAGGGGGAGCAAAGGAAAGCAAAACAGGTGAAACTGCATGTCTCTGCACGTGCCAAAAGCAAAACCTAACAGCTCTGCGTCTGGGTGAGATACACTTTGGTTCCCTTTGAGCCTAACCGCTGTTGTCTTGCTATAAGGGTGATCAGTAGTGACACCCTAAAGACCAAAATATTGTCAAAAAGTGAAGTGGAGTGAAGAGCCTTCCAGGGAAAATGGACAGAGGTTTTTTTTCCACAAAGCTGAATGCAAAACCCCCATGCTTGGTATGTCATCAACAGGTCACAGTGTTCAAAGAATACAACATTCAGCACCACTATGAGACTCACCATAAAGAAAAGTTTTACCATTTGCAGTTAAGAAAAGAGAAGAATTACCAGCAATTAGCTGGACGGAAAAGATAACCGTCTGCATTCACTGCAGCATTTACATCAGTGAAGGAGCAGTGAAAGCTAGCTTATTGTAAACACGTTGGTGCAAACATCCAAACCCTTTTCAGAGATGAACTTGTGCCCCAAAAAGTAGTCGACCTTTGTCAACATGAGTCTGTCATGGATTACGATTACAGATACAACATCTCTGAGGAGACTTGGACGCCAAATGAAGGAATCCAGTCATTTATTGCATTTTTGGTCACTGTTGATGAAAGCATCGACATCAAAAATATATACAGCTGTGTATATTTATTAGGAAGTTGTTAAAGAGACCGTCACAGCTGAGTTTCTTGAGTTGATGGACAAAACAACACCTGATGACACAGTCAGCTCTCTAGTTACTGCGCCAGACGATGTTGAAGTGAACTGGTCACGTGATGTCAGTCTGGTCACTAATGGCGCCCATTAAAGGTCAGGAAGTAGGCAGGTGTTGCCACAAAATTCAGGCAGAAACCAGGAAAAGATTCTTGTGTTTTGCACACTTGAATGACAGTAGATGTTCCTGCACAGGATCTGAATCCTGATACTGACGGTTGGGTGAAATTTAAGGAGAGAAAGGGAGTTGAAATTCTTATGTTCACAAATGTTAGCAGGTTTAATTTAGTTTGATTTTTAATGGTTTGGACGTTTACATTTTAGGCAGGTGTTTCATTTTTTTTACATAGCCCCTCTTGAGTTTATTATTGGGATTGCTTCAGTGTCAGATGTAAAATATTCAGTCAGTATAAAATTGAATAAACCAACTTCTTTTGAAGTGAAATTAATTTTATTTGAGATCCACTGGCTCTAAGTGATTAAGCTACTATGTTGGTTGCTGCGTTTTTTTACAATTGAGTAATAAAAATAAACAAAGCTGTTATTTTCCCTTTACGTTACTGGTCCGGCCCACTTGAGATCAGACGGGCTGAATGTGGCCCCCGAACCAAATTCAGTTTGACACCCCTGGCCTAAAGAATGACACAGGTTTTCTGATATTGGCTAAAAACAGCAGAGTCGTAAATAAAAGATAACTAGATCAAAAGATGATCACTGGGTCAATAAAGGAAATGTTATAAACTGCATGTTGGATAACATTTTGTTCAGTCTTTCATTTTTAACCTGTCCATTCAATAAATGTAGCGTACACTCTACAGAGAGTTTATGGTCATTTCAAAAATAATTGTACTTCTGTATGTTTGAATTATTGGTCACATGAATAGCTGAATGGAATTGTTGACTGAAAATGTTTATCTGCATACATTTGCATTGATGTGGAGAATCTCTGCCTCAGGAACTTGATTATCAGACTGGTCTCGTTCTAGGACACATGGCGGTGTTTCTGCAGTTGGACTCAGAATGGTCCATGAGTGGGGGCTGAGTGTCTGCTGCTGAGCTGTCCTGACTTGTTGACAGACGTCTGCAGCTGGAACATCTGAAGGCTTTCAGAAAGCATGTTTCTCAAGTCATACTCACACAATGCCCTCAGTGTTCTCAAATATGTCTTCTCCTCGTGTGCTTTCGACAAACAAACCCCCAGAGAGGACGCTGGCCGGCATTGTCTGGACCCCACATGCAACGAGGATACAGGGGGTTTGACTGCATGAATTTTCTGAAAAGCTGTCTGTTTTTTTCTGTGTTGAAGGGATAACACCTGCTATTCTGCATCTGGCTTTTGGTTTGTTTCAACGTGCTGGATGTGAGTTATTCACTTAACAGCTTAACAGCATAAAAAGCCGTTTAACAGACGAGTCTTTTGGTATCTGTGTGACAATGTACAAAAGGACTTTTTAAAAGTTGTCTGATCCCCTCATTAATTGTGTGAAATAAACAATAATGGTCGCATAGACGGTAATGATTGGAGGTTTGAGTTATACAGAAACCAAGACAAAACCACAGTGATCCACACACAAACCAAACATTTAACCCCTCAGAAGGACCATATCAAACGTTTTTGGCCTCATGTGTTGTCAGCTGTTGCAGCAGGGAATGCTGAGAGTGCTGCCATGACCTCAAACATCAGGAAGGCTGGCTCACATCCATGTCCTCCAGCTCTGGAGCTCCAGGCTGTAGAAGTTACACAAGTCTCCTCCCCCAGCACACCTGGTTTTCTTTGAGCAGAGGCTTTAAAACAGATCACCTCACAGACCGCATCTGCAATGTAACACCACATGTGTCGTGTAATGTAATTTATAATAAACACCACTGTTATGTTAGACCTTTTTCTAACTAGACTACAGTCAGGAATCCCAAAATGCCACAGCGCTGCAACTTAAATGCACGTTTTTCAGCAAATTTCATCACATGCACACCAAGAATTAAAGTTCTCTTAGGTTAATACAACATTTATTTAAAAAATAAAAAAAGGAATGTACCACTACTAAATTAGCAACTAATAAACAATGAATTATATTCCCATAAAACAAAAGAAATCATTTGCTAGCTAAAAAGTGCAACATTTGGCAATTAAAAACAAGAAATTGCAACTAAATTTGAAACTACTATATCAATTGATTTATTTGTTCATTTATTTGACAGGGTCTGCACGGTGGCACAGCGCTCTTGCCTCACAGCAAGAAGGCCCCAGTTCTAGTCCCGGCTGGGGGACCTGAACCAGAACATCAATGGGTGACCTTTCTGCGTGGAGTTTGCACGTTCTCCCCGTGCATGCGTGGCTTCCTCCCACCATCCAAATAGCCTCATAGGTCAATTGGTAACTCTAAATTGCCCCTAGGTGTGAGTGTGAGAGTGAATGGATGTGTGATATGTGGCCCTGCAGAGACTGGGAACCTGTCCACGGTGTCCCCTGCCTTCACCCACAAGTGGCCGAGATAGGCTCCAGCTGCCCCGTGACCCCCAAAGGGATAAAACAGTAGAAAATGAATGAATGAATGAATGAATGAATGAATGAATGAATGAATGAATGAATTTATTTATTTGACAGGGATATTGCACATCATTGCTTCCAATGCACCAGAGTTAACTGCAAAGCCATTCTTCATCTGCTGTCCCTGGTTCTATGCTGTTTCCCTAAAAAATAAAAAATTAGAAATAAAATGCAATGCAAGCATAGAAAACAGTGAAAACACAACATTTTGAAAAATAAAAATGCATTAAATTAGCACTAAAGCAGTTATTATTACAATGAAATGTAAACATAAATGAGCTATAAATTTGAATTCTGTATTTTAAGGCCGTGTCCCACAGCAACTACGGATGTTTTAAACATATTGCACAGAAGAATTGGTCATACATGAATATATGTGGAGAAAATGAGAAGAGCTGTGATTTTGCATGAAATTTTCACAAATGTATCACGAATGAAGTACGTTAACACCACGGAAAAAATACGGATAAGCCACGCAAAGAACATGTAAATCAACGTAGAACATGAACCGTGTGTGATAATTACGATAAATGTTTCTTTGCAATTCATAACATTTATGGGCCAATTGTGCAATCTTAACGTGATATGTGCACCATATGCGCTATATAAAAGTTAAACATCGCTGGTACATGCATAGAAAGCCTGTTAGACATACAAGGAAACGTCATGGAAAGCCACAAAGTGACATATGCATCTTGCAAAAATCACACGGTTGCATTAGATTTATGTAATAATTGCATATAAACTACGTAAAATACACGTAAACTGTGTAATTCTTTACCAACCCAAAATTTGGAACAGCTCAAAATTGAATTCACATAAAGACTCGATGGACATCTGCGTACATCGACGAATGAAAATGCAAGAAACACTTATGAATTACATATATCATGCATGTATCATTAAAGACCAACATTTCCTGCGTAAAAAATTAGCAAAATGTACGTAGTGGCTGTGTCACACTGCCACTACGTACATTACAGTCTTGAAGTCAAGCAGCAGCTCAGTGATCTGTTCTTGTTCTTTATTACATCAAACACTCTTCTGCTGCTCACTTAAAACTGATAATTTAGGACAATCTGGCCTTATTGACATTATCTGAATTTGATTAACCCTTGTGCTATCCTAGGCACTTTAACGTTGGGAGTTGGGTCATCTAGACCCACTAGACAGTGCTCTGAACCTTTTTTCTTCAATGATTTGTGATCTTCTCTGGTGTCCATGGATTACATGAAATCTTTCCACCTTTATCCACCTTTGTCATGGTAGGGAGAACACGTCAATGGAAGGGGGGGGGGGGTCATCTAAGACACCACAAGGGGTAAATAACAAAAATCTGGAACATTTGGAATAAATTGGATTGTGACAGTTGTTGTTCATTTGTTTCATGTACCGACCCTTCTCAGGATAACTTAAGGTCTTCAGTGTTACGTAAAGAAAAATCTATTTATTAAAAATCCACAACTCAACTTCTTTCTACCAAGTCATCTTATTGTCTGTCCTCACCTCAGGAAATTGGAAAACAGATGTTGGATGTCTTCTGAAAAAGCTGAGCCGAATCTCCCTTTACCTTCAATATGTTTACAACCTTGAGTCGCGTCTATCAGTGAGCGCTGATATGAGAGCGCAGCCGAGACAGATCATCAGATCCTGAGGCGCCACACAACTTATTGACTCAGACTTTCTGTCATTTCTGATGCAGTCACAATTTCCTTTGAGTTTCAGTCTGAACTCTCTTGATTTCCTGTTTTATCCAAGGTTCTTGTATCGAAGACACCGGAAATGGATGAAAGAGATCCGATCCAACATGTGGAATAAAGAGCCCTGGAACCTGGAGGGGTCATGAAAGAACAGACGCTCACAGATGAGTTTGGGGTTTCTGAAAAAGCAGAACAGGAGTTTGTGTTTATCGACAGATTCTTAGTGTTTTAAAAATCCAAAGGTTCATTCTTAACCCCTTCCCGCCGCATGTCACTAATTTGCAAAGTAGCAATAAATCCACTTAATTTAGCATCACCTTGAAAGAAAACAACACTGAAGACAATTTGTTAGGTAATTGGAAACAAATTCAGGGATGAAGGGGGTTAATAGTAGATAGATCTTTAACCTAATTGTGTTTTTGGTTGTAAGGGCAGACCGACTAGTTAATGCAATGTTGTTGATTTCTTATTACCGATTGGAGGAACATTTTTGTTCCTTCGCTGCAGTAGAACTGTAGAAACAGGGTCAGAAAATAGAGCCCAGTCGTTGTGCTGCAGGTGTGGTGGAATGCTGATCGTTCCTGTGGGGCATGTCATAGTTTGAGGTTTCCGTGTTGTGTGTGGGTGTGCGCGTGTGTGTGACCACCAAGCTGATGTGTTCCAGCTTTTTCTTCTTTTACCTCCTCTGCTACTGTTGCTCACAGCCGAGATGCAGCCGGGCCAAAACTGAGATCACCACCACAGACACGCCCCTTGGAAGCACACTCACAAACACACCCTGTTTGACACACTGCCCGTTTTTGCCTCAGAAATGCCCTGCGGTAGCAGAAAGCATGATCCTTCAAAAAACTCTACTCTAGTTGTAGAGGTTCAAATGCAAAAGCTATAAATCAGTTACAAAACAAACAGCAAAAATGTCCTCCTTTAGATAAATTGCACATCTTTGTTAAACTGCTTATCTAACTCCTGTGAGCTCTGTCTTTAGGGTGCAGTGGCTCCTCAGATGTACATTCTAAGTGAATGATTGGCAGCGTTCTAATCTGATGGCTCTTCGGTTGGATGCTCCTGCTCACAGAATTGGGAAACTGGGAAACCTGGAAGCTGGACTGATGTGACTTTTTAAAGGCCGTCAATTCCTAGAATTGTTCAACTTTCCATGAGAAGAGAGAGTCTGAAAACTAGGACTTGAGTGGCAGACCAATGATGAAATTAAAGATGTTGCAGCATCCACTAAATCCTTTATTTATTCAGTGAAACATCCTTCACACTTGACTTCCATCTGCGATCATCCTAAGAAGTCACGTGACAGAAAGCGCAAACATTCCCCATTCCAGTCCTGTACTTATTAATCCACCTTTCCAGGCCCTCAAGTCTTCATTCCAAGTGCCCTCTTGTCAGGAAGTGGGACAAAAGCATTTTTTGTGCAGTCTGCTGTGATTCACTTCTAACACACACACACACACACACACACACACACACACACACACACACACACACACACAGTTTGGCCTTTGCAACTTAGCTCATTATTTCTGACTGAGTGAGAGGTTTTAACATGAGCAGCAGTGTGACTAAGAGGAGAGTCAGGTGGAAGTTAAGGAAAAAAGTAAACATCTCCACAAAGAATTTCTGTTCTTTAAAGATTGCAACCACTCTTTTTGGACTTTTTTTTTTTCAAAATAAACCTCATTAAAAAAGTTGAGAATTAAAGAAAATGTATCAAAACACAATACAGAGAAAACAGAGCAAAGGGGCCAAAGTAAGAAAGCATTAATTGAGATGCAAAAAAGAATGTTCTTATTAATCACACACAAGTCCCGCTCCGATCATCTATTGATCTATTGTCAAAGAGTTCCCAGTGGTCTAATAATTGTTCTGATTTTGCTGTTTTTAGACAAAATAAAAAACCTGTGTTGTTTCCTAGGACATAGTTTCTGCAGAGCAGCAGTTCATTTGAAATTCACCTCTGAGTTTTGGGTTGGACTGTTGGCATGGAGTAAGCCCGTCCCCTTTCCATCATCCTTCTGTTTACGCTCTCTCCCACTAGCTTGCAGCTCCTCACACCCCCGACCTAATGTTAGTGGTGCAACAAAAATGAAGAGACATATTGGAGTTATCCAGCCAGTTTTGATCCTGTCATGGTCAGATAAGGAGAAGTGATGAATGATTGAAAACCAAAGATTTATGGAAAACGAACTGCTGGGAATCCGGGTGGGAGTGTGTGTGTGTGTGTGTGTGGGGTGTGGGGGGGGGGGGGGGGGGGGGGTGTCCAGGCAGGTCAGAGGCCAAAGGGAGTTCAGGCGGAGCAAGGCCAGAACAGGCTGAATGATTTGGGGCTGACGTCTTGTGTATCCTTTTACCATCCCAGGCCACAAGAAGTGTCCCTCAGCAGATGGAGAGTCCGGGTGTCCCCTGGGTGACAGGAAAGCTGGGAAGCATGTGTCCAATGTTGTACCTGAGCACGGGCTTCAGCAGGAACGTAGAGACGGCTGTTAGGGCCTGTGCCAGGGTCAGGATCTTGGGTTGGAGCCTCCTTCACCACAGACTCAATGTAAATTTGGCAGGCAGGATTGGAACTGCTTCAGAGGGTTGAACATCTTCAGAAAACTGTCCAGAGAGTGCATCAGGTTTTTGGTTCCTGGACCTCTATAAGAAATGTTGAAACTGAACCAGGTAAAAACAGAGACCACCTAGCCTGACGCAGGTTCAACCACTTGGCGTTTTTTAAGTAAGCCAGGTTTTTTGGGGGAGGTCTAGAAGTCAGAGCGCCTGAATGGTTCCGGGTCAGAGCAGACCACACAGAAACAAAATGATCTGATTAGAATAAAAGGCAGGGAAGCAAACTCAGATGTGGGTTCGATACCACTTGAGGTAAGCAGACAGACTGGCAGGACGCCCTGCCTTATTCTGGACATCAGTGGAGGAGAGATAGGGAGAGGGCAAGCAAAGAACCAACAAGGCAAATACACCAAACAGGAACAGTAGAGGGCAGCGAATGGACAGGAACGGTCAAGGCCTGACAGATCCAGATTCTAGCTTAGAGGAGGAAAACAACCACATACATGGATCTATTTGTCTGAAAGCAGATCCATCAGAATAGAGCAGAGCAGGGAGTTCATTGCCTGCCCAGCGTATTTACGAAATCACAAATACAAGAATTTTCCAAGATTTTTTCATCTGCTCTGGATTCACATTGATTTGAATAAATAAATACTTTTAATATGCCCTCTATCATGATATAAATGTTACAAAATCATGTAAAAAATACCACAACAAAAACCCCTCAATGTTTACCAGAGTGCATGGCCTTTAAATGCTTTTTTGTCATTGTTGTAATTAGCTTGAATTTAATGTGCTTCCTGTTGTTAAAACAAACTGGCTCATTTAACAAAACCAGTCGTTGAAGGTGTTGCACCACATTACAAACAAAGCTCGATCAATGAGTGATGGTGAGTATAAACCACACGTTCTTCCCTGTAACGGGTCTCCTCAGACCCCTCTACCTGAATGGCGCCTAGAGAAAGGGGCGGGGCTTCACGCGCCTGCAGCAGATGCTGGCAGGAGCTCCGCTGCGCTGCCAGCTCTCACTCACTCACATACGGAGTTGAACCCGCGCGCTGCAGAGAAAGTGACTGGCTGTTCGTTGCTATCTAACAGAGAAAAAGAACCGTGGAAAGAAACTCTGACTAGAGGAAGATTGGTTTCGGCCATCATAAAAACGGCAATAAAGCCTGTTATTTTATCTTGAAATTCTTTTTAACTGTGTTTGGGAATACGGCATCGGAGTATGAACTGAGAAGCGGCGGTGGTGCTCATTAACAGGTGAGTTCATCTTCATTCTTTGCCACATGATTTGAAATCAAACACCTTCTGTGCGTAAAGCCGGCGCATCTCCAGACCTTCTGCGTCACGGTTCTCTTTGAGAACCTTTTTTTTCGTAGTGTCGCGCGCCATCAACTTCCCACCCATGTGGGTTTCTGGCTGATTTGTTTTGAGTCTCCTGGTTATGAATCATAACAAACAACTTCTTGGTGTCCTGTCTCCTTTTTGGTTGAAAATAAAACAGCTGGACAGCAGGGCTGTGCGCGCGGGAATGTGTGCAGGTGCGCAACATTGTAACTAATACGCACAGTTAAGCAGGTTGCGTCAAACATCACGGCCCACTAAAAAATGTTAAACTCAAATACATTTTAATGCAACTCTGGGTTTTCAGAGCAGGACGTGTTGTTTGTGCTGAGCGCTCTGGAACTGCGCATGTCTTTGGGAGTTTAGGTGACACATCACATTTCAAATCCGTCCAAATGTTCAACTAAATGCTCCATTGATGAATGTGAAGCACACGTTTGCGGTGCTGCTGGTTCATTTCTGCGCTCTGGCTGCTTGCGGGGATGGTTTAAAAACCGCATCCACATCAGGGAGCTCATGATCCTGCAATTGCTGCTCTGTCTCTTCCCGCTTTTACTTCCCTTAAAAGCATCTCCCAGTGGATTAGTGTTTAGTCACTGGGGTTATCTATCATTTCACTGAATGCCCCCCTTGCCTTTACCCCTCCCGCCTCCATTGTTTTAATTGAGTTGATCTCTTCTCCCTGGAGCTCTTGCTGTCTAAACTTAGGCAGTGGGAGCTTTGCGCAGCAGAGCGGGCTCTTCTCTGTGATTCCTTTGGGAACTGAGCAGCTGAGCACCACAGAGGCCCTCCTCCAGTTCTCACCGCTGCTTTAGTTTGTCCGAGTCCATGTTGCCACATGTCAAAGTTACGTTCAGACTGATACTCCAACTCTGTTTGTATTTGCTGATTGTGGTGGTGTGAGTAGGCCTTCTCCCCTTGACACAGTTCAAGTCCGGGCTTCAAAGAGATTGCAGTTGTTTTTATTTATTTATTTTAATTCCCACTTCACATGTGTAGAAACATCCTCAGTAGCTTTGCTGGACCTTTTTGTGGGATAATTTAGTTGAATGGAGTCTCTTTTACACCTAGATAGCACAACTGAGGAGTAACAGGTGCTGTATGTAGTGTAACAGTCATGTGATGCAGTAGTGACATGCATTGCCACTTTTGCATCCTAAACATGGTCTGTATTTATTTAACTAAATAAAACATGCTTCCAACAGAGCAGGCTACCCTATTGGACAATCATAGTCACTTCTACACTAAAACCACTCAAAGAGCTTAACGCAGGGGTCTGCAACCTGAGGCTCCGGAGCCACATGCACCTCTTTTATCCTTCTGCTGGGACTCTTTGGCTTTAAGAAAGATAAAAGCAATTTACAAAAATATATCATTATAGTTTTAGTGAATTTACTTAGTTGTATCATTTATGCTTAGATTTTTAATTTGCCAGATATCCGTGCAAAATGGTGGTTAAAAAGGTTTCATCTACTGTTACGATTAAGCTTTTATCCTATGCTTATCTTCTGCTGCACATCAAGGTCTAGTTGCTGTTCAGATGAAAAGTAATTAGCGTGTAGAATTGCATTTACATCTATAGATCCACAAAAAAAGGATTCTAAAGCAATATTGTCTTACTTATAGTAAACAGAGAAAAGGAGAAAGGATGCAGGTGGACTGAAGTCACAATAATAAAAAATATCATGTTTCATTTTGCTTTGTTGCAGTTTTAATTCTGTTCGTTTGAATCTAAAAATCTGCAGCAGCAGATCTGAATCTTTTTTGACACAGGGACCAAATGGCTCTTTTAGCATTAAAGGTTGCAGATCCCTGCTTTAATGGAAAACTTTAATATACAGAATCATTTAAAATAGTGTTTGTTCCTGTTGTGTCACCATGTGTCAGAGACCTACACAAAGGTCTGATAGAAGTTTTTCCATCGTTTAGCACACAACATTAAAATAAGTCTAAATGGGTTTTACTGAGTTTCACACCAGTTTTTATGTCACAGCAGTTTTGATTGTTGACTCTCCGGAAAGTTAAATAAATGTATCTTGAAAATCTCATCATGCACAGCCTTCTTATCTGCCATCATTGCTGCACTAGGACCAATCTTGGGTTGTAAGATGTCATATTTCAAACAAGAGTTCTCTGTGCTTATTGTAATAATGTATATGTTTTTTTTTTTATCTGAAACAGGATGGATTCCCTTCTCTACTCCATGCTGCTGTGGATCCTTTGTCCCAGTGTGAGAGGCTGGTGTGACCATGCATCTGAGAGGACAGATCTCAACCTTTCTGTCACTTACGACCTCCCAACGTTCACCGCAGACTTTCCGGTCCAGAACATGGTGATTGTGGATGGGATCATCTATGTCGGTGCAATAAACAGGATTTATGCCTTAGCCCCTAACCTGACAAAACTGTCAGAGTACCACACAGGACCACTGTCGGCTAACGAGACCTGCGGCCAGACACTGGCGAGAAGGAACAGCAATGAGAAGGTTGACAACCACAACATTGCATTAGTGGGTGAGAAGATGTACGACCAAGGCCTGTACAGCTGTGGCTCTGTAGACAACGGAGTCTGCCGTCGCCATGTCTTGAACGAGGGCAATGGCCTGAAAACCGTTGATGAAGATGTATATTGCTTTGCAGACAAGGTGCAGCTGGGTAAAGGCCAGCCCAGTGACTCTGATGTGGTTGTGAGCCCATCAGGGTCTCAGGTGCTCAACGTGGAGAGCAACTTTATACACTTTTTTGTTGGGAACTCTGAAATTCCAGGTAAAGACAATGTAAAAGGCATGACAACACATCCTCACACCATCTCCCTGCGGAAGATGAGGACAAGCCAAGATGGTTTCACTTTTGAGTCCGGCTCCTCATACATGGACCTGATTCCGTCCCTAAGAGGAAACTATTACCTGCGCTACGTTTACTCATTCCACAGTGGACCCTTCACCTACTTCCTCACCGTACAAAAGGTGAGCTGGGACTCTCAAGCCTACCATACACGCATCGTCCGGATGTGCTCCTCCGACAAGTCCATCCGTCGCTACGTGGAGATGCCCCTGGAGTGCATCAGCACTAACAAAAGGCGGCGACGCTCTGGAAGCATTAAGGTCTTTAACATACTGCAGGCTGCTCATTTCACAAGGGTGGGAAAAGACGAAGAGATGCTGTTTGCCGCCTTTGCCCAAGGAAAACCAAACTCTCCGGAGCCAACCCCCAACTCAGCCATCTGCATCATGACCATAAAACAAATCAACGAGAGGTTCAGGTCAAACATACAAGGTTGCAGCACAGTGGAGCCGTATCACTTCACTGGATCGGACAGGAAGTCCTGCCACAACCTGGTAAGAGCTGGGATTGGGTGATGTGGGGTGAACCTCTTGGACATTTGTATATTGGGCAGAAAAATGCAAATAATGCAAACTGTAAAGAAAAAAACAGATAAGATGCGGGTTCTGCTCTGCTGTGGCTCCTTCCACATTATTTTTCCTGCAGGCGCTGAGCGTTAGTCTCATCATGACGTAGTTGTACAATGTACTTTCAGACACTTGAATTAGGTCACTATCAACCAGCTGTTGTGTATGCATGACTCTGTGTTTATCAGTTTGAGTTGAAGTCTTTGGTAGAAGAGATTATGTCACAAACTGGGTGGTCTCAGGTCCAGACAGGCCTGATATCTCCTTTGATCTTGTCTGAAGTGCCCTTGGGCAGCATGACCTGCTTCTGACTTTGTCCTCTGACCCCTGCGATTGTACATGAGCTAAAGCGTGGCACTAAAAACATGTGAAAGTCTGGTTAAGCACTTAAGGCAATTAAAAAGGCCAATATACAGATTAGTGGTCAAGCTAATTTCATAATGCTAAATTAGCTTAATAAATGCATTTTATTTAAAAAAAATGTTGACCTAAAAAAAGCCGAAAAAAACAAAACACACATTTTCAAGACCTGACCATATTTGTTGCAATACAGGGCTCTCTGTATTATAAGGCTTGGCGTTATTGAATGGTCTGTTTTCGAATTTATGTCATATATATAAGGCACATCGAACTATAGGACACATTAAGGGAGAGAAGGGAGTCAGAGATAAGTCCACTCAGACTTTATTATGTGCGTTCACAGTAATTCTAGAACTTGTTTGTAACACGCTACACGTTAGCCATGTTAGAAGGGTTAGCCGTGTTAGCGTACTCATAATAACTGTAACTCCCAACCTTGTTTGCAACATGTGAAAAAACAAATATCGCTAAAACAAACATTACTGTTACTACGCTAACTTCCGACTTTGATTGTAACATGAATAAAAGCAGTCAGACACCACTACATGTTAGCCACGTTAGCCTATTCACAATAACACGCAACCTTGTTTGGAGCAGAATTAATCCATTTATAAAATGCTCCGGAGTATAGGGCTCACTGCCAGGTTTTTGTATTTTTTTATTTAAGGACTTTACTGACGGTGTAGAAAATACAGTGCTAAATATTTACCGGTATTTAACTCCTACAAGTTATATAACAAAAAGGCATTTAATAACAGTTACATAGATGAATGCTTGATTCTAATATTTTCCCCTAAAGTCTAATTCATTGATGGATGTTGTGACACATTCGAATGGTGTTTCAAACTCAATATATTAAAAAGTTCTGGCTATAAAAAACATAAATGTCCTGAAAGAGCTGCAGGTTTCTAACCAGAGTTGTTGAAAAAAGCTGAAAAACAGAACTGGTAAAAACAGAAGAAACAGAGGAAGATCTTAACAGTGGGAGTCGTTTTCAGCACTGACACATCAGCAGTAGAAGCCTGGTTCATGTTGGCCCACTACAGCATAAAAGGCTATTTAGTTGCAGTATTTTTGTGTTTCTTTTCATCATTTATCCTTCATACAAAATTAGAGATGAACTCACTGAGCTGCGGTTTTTAAGGTGAGGTTGTTTTTGTCCATATTTGGTGAACTTTTAGTTACTTGTTGCCTTTTTAAACAGTCCTCCAGGCTTTGGATGTTAGAATGACAATTCTGAAAACAGGGAGGGAGAAACATGAAGGTTCTGTGGCCAAGTAGAACTTTGTTCTTCTCTAGCAAAATAAACTTTTCTGTCCAGAGTTCAACTGATCGTACTTTTTAGTAAATGAAAAATTAAATGAAATCCAAAACAAAAGAAGGCAAATAATGTAACACTAACTAGGCCTTTTCTTTGAACACAAATTTGTTACTGACAAATTTTTCCTCAAACTGATTTCTTACTTTTTCTCCAAAATGGTCTTTAGAAAGCTGACATTTAGCTTCTCTGTAATCATGGTTTCATTTTTAACTTGTGCTAAGAAGCCTTTGGCTTTTCAATGCAAGACAGATGTTTGCCTGAGCTCTTGTGCTTAGCCTCTGTCCTTTAATCCATTACCAATGGCTCCATCTAAAGACCCATAACCCTAATGACACCAAGTCAACTGACATATCTGTCCATCAATATGCGCCCACAAAGCTGCATTGTGACTGCATCATTGCTTAACCTCAGCGTGTACGGTGCTTCTCCGGTCAGGCTTACAATAGCTGAGGTCTGTGATTAATTACACAGTGAATAGTTTGTCCTATGGGCATGCACACACAAGAGTTGCAGGGAAACACCCAACACACTCCTGTAAAAACATTAGCCTCACTGGAGCGTAACCACTCTGTTACTTTTAACTTTATTTGGGATTGCAAACCCAGGAACCTGATACCTCCCCGTTTAAATGTATATGTAACATGTTTATGTTAACAAATAACTATTAGATACAATCTTTCTAAATGTTCAGGCTGATCAAATGCAAACAAAAAATCAATGTAGACATCTTTATAAATCTGAGACTGTTCTCTTTTTATTCTTTGGTGTACACTACACACTTAAAGGGATGAGATCACACTGACTACACCATGATTGACTTGCAGGTTCTTAAGTAGCTTCAAACTGTATTGGCAAATCTGTTCATGATGCGGTGTGTTTGGATGGCCACCAAATCATTTTCATAATCTTACTTTACTGTCTTCACTTTAACCTAGAGTTCTCCATTTTCAGAGAACTACTTGACTTAGAAGAGACTACTTAGACTGTTTGCAGACTTTACAAGAAATAAGGATTAATGATTGACACGGCTTAAGCTTTTGAATCGACTATTAACTCAAGAATGTTGATGTGATGCAAACATTTAATTATTTCTCACCCAAAGAGTCTGAAAAATGTGTTTTCAAGATGTTCCATCTTCAGAGTTTGGCATGACAGTGGAATAATTCATTTACCAAATTTCTATATCTCGCCTAACGTCATATCATCAAATAAAGCAGATTTTCTTTAGAAAACAAACAAAAAAAACAAAGACCACTTAAAAGGTGGAGTATAGTCTACCTTCCAAAATCCGTAGTGATTCTCAAAATGTCTCTTTTTAAGCTCAGAAAGCTCATCAGAAATAGTTTTAACATTTGAAGATGGAAAAAAAACAACTTCTTATGACTGTCAGTGTGATATAAATATGTCAGAGTGTCTCTTCATGTACTGTGCAGAGGATCAAACCAGACAACATGCTTCTGCATATAAAAAAAAGTCCTGCAGCTCACTAAGCTTCATATAGAGCAGCATGGGAGAAATGCTGCACAAACATCAAAGGTCTGCTTGTACATCCTGATGGTGACGATTGCATAAAACTACTGTTTTGGCCACTCTAAGAAAGTGTACTGTTCATTAAATTGAATTCCTTCCGTTTGACTCACTTGATTATGGGGTGATATCAGTTTTGCTGGAGGTATGGAAGCATCTCTGTGCCATATAATTAGTTGAAGAGTGCTTCTGTTCCCTACACTATTTTTGCAAAGAACATGTTGAAAAGTTGATTTTACTGCTGCTTTTTATATTGTTTACTTTTGACTGATACAGAGAACTGACAAGTCTGCTGTTTGCAGTTTTTAGGAAGAGAATTATTGAATGCCTTTAGTTTGATACCAACAGAGTTTTTTTTTTATCTAGACAGGTTAAGTTTTGTTCAGATCCTCCTATCTGAAATAGTTACAGTGACAAAAAGCAGGAAGCAAGTTGCCACCTGATGCTTGTGATACCATCCTAACATTGAGTTATCTAATCACTTAATAGATTTACAGCATCTCTAGTGGCATATGGCAGATAGGCTGTTATTGCAGTGTTTGGGGGGCGATAAGTGCAGTTGTAAATTTATAAAGGTCATAAACGTTCAGAGGATTGCTAAAGCACACGTTTTATTTTGGTTGTGCGCTTTGCCAAACTGCACATTTCAAACAGATAAGGATGTGGCTGAAAGCTCAGAAGATGAGCATATTTGGAGTTTTTAAGCGGTGCTTGTCAGCTCAGACGAGCCTTTTAAGTTCAGTTTAAGCTGTATGATAAGATGAATGTGAGAATGATGAATGGTCCTTTTTCCAGCTGCCTGTGACAGAGCAAATCTGCTTTGTTCTGTCAGACTGCAGACTCCCTCCAGGGTCTCCCTCCAGATTTTCTTCACCATAAAACATAAACCTCTGACTTTAACAGATTTACTCCACTTCTCAACTGCTTGAATATTTGAACAGAGTGAAGCAGACATGGATGGAAAGGTTGTCTTTTTAAAAAGAATCTTATTTTTAATGTCTAACCTTAAACAAGATATCTGTGAATCCTTAGTATGTGGGATGATCTATACGGGTAATGTGGGTTTTTGGGTTGCGCCGGTCCGTGAGGGTCGTAGGGAGGAGTGGCTGCATCTTAACCCTTGTGCTATCCTATGACCCCACCCTTACATTGACGTGTTCTCCCTACCATGACAAAGGTGGATAAAGGTGGAAAGATTTCATGTAATCCATGGACACCAGTGAAGATCACAAATCATTGAAGAAAAAAGGTTCAGAGCACTGTCTAGTGGGTCTAGATGACCCAACTCCCAATGTTAAAGTGCCTAGGGTAGCACAAGGGTTATGAGAAATGCAGGTGTGTCTTGCAGTTCCCTTGTAGTTCGTGTGGCCACCTTAAGGGCGTCATGAAAAATGGAACATTTTAGTTGTGCGTGTGGTAAGACTAACATGAAGTAGCTGTAGAACAATGTGAATTCAATGCCTTTATGATGTATGGGTGATGCTGTTGCATGGCACCCTTTACGCAGTGCTCCTGTTGTTGGTAAGGTGTAAGTACTGGCTCCTTGCTGGCCACGTGGATTTGCAGGTTGTATAGTGTAGGATGCCAACAGGAACCTGTTGCTGCAAAGAGCACGCACCTGTCACTAGAACAGCACTAACAAGCTCCTTGCACAGTGCGCAGGATTTGATGGGGATTGAAAAAAGAAAAAGTACATATGACATGCCTGCGTCTCAGCTATTTCACCCTCACCTTGTGTGTTGTAAAAGTATTCACTATGGCCTGATGCATGCAGCATAATCACAGAAAAAATGTGCATGAACATTTTTATTCTACTGGTTCACCGAGCGGTCTACGACTTTGATATTTCCTGCAGGTCACCTGTGTGCCCCGCTACAGGTTTGACCATCGCAGACACCCTGTATCCACCTGAGGACTAAGGTGACTGACGCCTGAGAACCATTCATGTCAGAAAAGCTAATATCCACATGAAATACCACAAAGCACAGGAGTCTCTCCGCTGTCATCAAGAGCCAGCGTCGCTTCTAACCCAGTCTAACTGACCCTTGTTAACCCCCTACCCCCGCTGGAAGAATGTAAATTTAGCACCAAGGCAATACTAGTGTCAAACTTTGTCTACCTAATGAGAATTCCAGACCAAGTACCAAGTACCCTACAAGTATGCAAGCCAATAAGTACATTTAAATAGACTGAAAGTGTAGTAACTGTGGCAAAACCAAGGGTCGCCACGTTAAATCTCACAATTATCTAAAAACCTCTGAAGCTATTCAAGGTGGAAGTTTCCCGTAAACGCCGTCACTTTCAAAGCATGCTTGTAAAAGCCACTCTCCATGGTTTTGCGGTGTGCAGAACCGCTGCCATTCGAGGACTTCCTATTCTGAAGCATTCAAGACAAATAAAGAACAACCACAATTGGGGTCAAAATTATTATCTGATTAGCATTGATTAGAGAAAGCCAACCAAGGCTGATGGCTTTTAAATTGAATCATTGGCCTGATTGATTAAGTCTGCTTGTAATATAATTGTAGTGGGGCGATGGTTCTGACCAACAGCCGCCTTAATTAAGGCGTTCATTTTAATGAATACGTTTTAGACTCTGGTTTGTGAATAATGGTTTTCAAAAATGAACCACAGACACCTATTGATTTTTTTTAGGTTACTTCAATGATTAGTAAATATATATTTTTTAATAAAAGTCAACTACTAATTTTATACTATATTTTGTTTTTATATCTATCTTGTATTTTGTATCTACCTTATCACTGTTGTTAACAATTGTTAATTGCAGACATAAAATAAGGTTATCTGGTATGGGGAATCTCAGGACCTGTTTTACTAAAACCTGTGCAAACTTGACACAACACAGAGAAATATGAACCGTTGGATGAAACAAAGCACAATAGACCTGGCTTGGTGGTCTTAATGTAGCGGTAAAGGTAGAGTGGTCAACCTCTGATTGGAGGTCATGCTTATGCTGAGGACCATTGACAACAGTAATGGATGCAGTTGGCTTGAACTTTGTGACAGGGAAACAACTCAAAAAAGAACATGACTAAAACCAATGAGTCACTAAAAAGAGAACTAAAGAGCGCAATCCTCTCAATAATGTTGAATGACTCCCATTTTGCGTATTAGCCACTGATGAATATACTATATGGTAGATGACTTGTACTAATATTAGCGCTTTTCTACCTTCTTAGAAGGCCCAAATGGCTTTACAGTGACAGTCCCATTCACCCATCCACTCACATGTCCACACATAGATGGCGGGTCTGCTGCCAAACACTTTAACCATCAGGAGCAATGTGGGGTTCAGTGTCTTTCCGACACTTCAACGCATGGGCGGGCAAGGCTGAAACTGACCCTACGATCTTCCAATCCGATCAAAGGTTGACTGCTCTACTAGGGTTGGGCGATGTCCCTTAAAGTGGCAGTTGACGATGCTTGCAGTAAAACATCTTGATGGACGATGACATCATCGGGGGAGGGGGGGGTCGTTATTAAATAATTATTACTCATTATTTTACTTTATTTCTATATTTATTTTATTTCCCAACTACTGACTTATCTGTGATGAAAAATAATGTCCAATATAAACTGAGGGAAGTGACTTTAAGAAAAAAAATAACAACGAAATAGAAAAGAAGTAGTCCGCTCCCGCACTTGATTAGTCAATCATGCCGAGTGAGCCCCAAGAGGAGCGGACAAACAAGACACAAGACCAAAAACTTAAAAAGGACCGACCAGCTGCTCCACGGACGCCAGGTGCGACATGGGGACGCCTCTGCGCTCCGCCACTTCGTGCCCCCGACATCCCTGCGCGCTACGGGCTCACTGCCGGTGGACCGAGCGACCGTGTCTCTGAGCAGTGCAGCCGGACTAACAGTTTTGTGTTTGAGGGGAAGGGAGGAGTCTTTGTTACGTGTGCGCTATGTGTGGGAGACATCGGACTGCAATCCGTCCTGCAGCTCTAGGTCAACAAGCTACCGATGGTGTCACGATGGTGTCTCTCCATCGTGATGTCAATCAGCCATCAGCACAATCCGATGCTCTTATGGGCATTTCTGACAGAAAGCGCAGAACACGTTGGGGAGAGACATGCATTGGGATTTATCAAATGTTAAGTAGGTTGCAGCCATTGCTATGACCTTGTTTTTTGCACATCTGTAAGGCAGCTGCAAACAGACACAACTTTAGGCAAAAATTGCCCCAGTCATGGACGATGTTTTATAGAATAGAATAGAATAGAATAGAATAGAATAGAATAGAATAGAATAGAATAGAATAGAATAGATAAACTTTATTTATCCCACAAAGGGGAAATTTTCTTGTCTCTGGCAGCAAAAAATACATCCACAAATACAGACATCAAAAAAGTGGCATTTAGAGAGAGAGAGAGAGACGCATTTATTTCGGTTATGTTAAACACACAAACTTAAAACATCAACATGAACATTGACACTGAACAATGTCAACATAAACACTGAACAAAATTAACCAAAAAAGGTGAAGCCAAGGCTTATTTCCCGACCCTGATTACAAACATCACATCTACCTACAAATTGATAGAACGTAAAAAATAAAACAAAAAACTCTTTCAAAATTACTTAACAACCACAAGAGTCTCTCAGTCCAGAAGGTCTTTTTGATACATTTTGAATGTATACATTATTTGAACAGATATACAGAGTTTGCATTCTTCAGATCGTCCGATAATAAATTCAACATGTTGACCCCCTGAACAAAAATACTATTCTTCATTGCACTAGTTCTGGCCACTTTGTTTTTAAACATATCTTTACCCCGAAAATCACATTTTATTTACTTTAATTAAAAAAAAACTCAGTATTTTGGCGGGTACACATTGTTTTTTAACTTAAAACATGAAAATTCCAGTACTAGGATTAACTAAATCCAAAGATTTAAGTATTTTAGTTTTTATACAATGTTGTTGTGTTAAAAAATATATTAAAAAATACTTGACTTTATGTAAAATGGCTAATAAATTGGAAAATTTAGAAAGAACATGTGTTATGTGTGGTTTTTATTCTAATTTATGATTCAAAATTACTCCAAGAAATGTTATTTCATTTACTCTTTCAAGAAGAGCATCATCAATTTTTAACTGAGAAATGTTTTGCAGTTTTCTATAGCCAAATTTGATGTACTTGGTTTTAATTATATTTAAGGACAGTTGGTTTGTATCAAACCATTGTTCAATTATTGATAATTCTTTTGTCATATCTGCAAGAAGCTCATCCAGATTATCACCTGATAAATACAAGGTAGTGTCGCAGCATAATACACAATTAAACAAATCAGAAACTTTACATAGGTTGTTTATGTATAAAATAAATAATAAAGGACCCAGTAGGCACCCATGAGATACTCCACATGCGACAGGACACGTTTCAGATTTTTGTTATTAAAATAAACATAGTGATATCTGTTAATAAGATAACTTTTTAACTAGTAAGATGTTATTCCTCTGAAAAACCATATTTCTCTAACCTACTTAGTAACATACTGTTGTGTGATTTAATGTGTCAAACGCTTTCTGAAGATCAACAAAAACACCTACAGTAAATTTATTCTTCTCTATTGAGGAAGAAATATGATCAACCAGCTGCATTATTGCTATTAAAGTTGATCTGCCAGCCCTAAAACCATATTGATCCTCATGCAATAAATTAAACTTATCAATAAAATTATTCATTCTTTTAACAAAAACTTTTTCTAATATCTTGGAAAATTCAGATAGTCGTGAAATTGATCTGTAATTTGTAAATAAATGGCGATCTCCATTTTTAAAATTAGGAATAATTTTTGCTATTTTCATGTTATTTAGGGAAATGCCCTCCCTAAAAGACATGTTAAATATATGAGTTAATGGTTCAACAATGAACTCAATGGTGTTTTTAAGTAATGACATATCAATGTCATTCCAATCTTTGGATCTTTTATTTTGACATTCTCTTACAATTTCTAGTATTTCATTTGTACTAACCTCAGACACAAACATAGAAAACTTGCTTGGTTGGATCTTAAGTTCTTTTAACTTCTTTTTTGGCTTTTTTATTTCTATTGCAAGTTTATTTCCAACATTAGCAAATAATTCATTTGCAATGAGCATTGGGTTTCTAATTGGTTCTTCTGGTTAATTTTTTTGTTTTTTTTCCACGTCTCGTGCATGTGTAATTTGTGTTGCTCAATTAACTTATGATAATACAGTTTTTTAATATTTCTTATTATATTCACCAATTTATTTTTATAATTTTTATATTTATTTTCTGCTTGTTTCCTTTTTACTTGTACAAATTGTCTGTAAAGTGCATTTTTCTTTTTACCAGCCTTTTCAATCCAAGGCTTTTCATTATTTTTCTTTCGACTAATTTGAATCATTGGACAGTTTAAATTATAAAGCTCAAAGTATCGTTGCAGAAAGGCATCATGAGCTGCATTCACATTGGTAGAAACATAGATTTCATTCCACGTTTGATTACATGAAGCTGTCCTTAATGAGTCAATGATTTCGATAGCGCAACATCCTATAAATTTGTCTTGGGTCTGTATATAGATTTTCTTTGAAGACACATGTTTCAACACGGGAAACACAGGCAAGTGATCAGTAAAATCACAAAACAAAAGGCCTCCCAAAATGTCTTCATCTGTTCTATTTGTGAATATTTGATTTAACAACGTTGCTGATTCAGTGCTTATACGCGTTGGCTTGTTGATTATTGGGCATAAACAGTTACCGTACATTGAGTTAATAAATTCCTTTGTTTGATTTAAACCAGTTTGATTAATTAAATCAATGTTAAAGTCACCGTACACAATTTTTATTTTATTTGTGCCCATAGTATTTAAAACGTCAGACATTTTTTCATTGAAGGCGGCCACATTTGTACCCGGTGGTACAAATAGACACACCTAATCAATATCTGTCTTGAATGTTCATCTTCTCTTTCTACTGTGATACACTCAGAACATAATCAATAGTGTAAGATTCTTCAACAATTTTGCTTTTTATTGTTTGTTAAATAGAGGAAGCCACTCCTCCACCTTTTCTTCTTTTTCTATTGGTAGTGTAAAGCTCGTACCTCTCAAGATTTACTTCCACCATCATGTTATCATAATAATTTTCATCATAATTCTCATATAAACTTCTGCTGTTGAAGTGAATCACTGATAAGCCGTCTTGAATGTCCACTTTGTTGCTAAACTGCTCCACAGTGTAATAATTACAACTAATTTCAAGATCATTGTAGTAGTTTGAGTCAATGTCACAATGTCATTTTCAAAGTCATGCTTTGTGTTTTCAGACTAATCATAGATATATGAATCAGACTGATATTCTGTGCACAGCAATGAGTGATCCTTTGTATTTGTGTAAACTTTGCAGCTTGTTTTATTTTTCATTGTATTATCTGTCATAACAATCAGGCATCCGGTCCAGTTTACAAATGAATATCGGACTACTTCCTAGGTTTAGTTTGAACAGTCCCAAACCCATATCCTTTGGATCTTACTGTAATAAATCCACCACCTGTTGGACAAGAACAGAACTGCAGGGTAAGCATATGTTTACCTAAGTAAACTACTGTTTTGTGTACAAAAACTTTAGATATTAGTGGTATTAACTTTTGTTTTGTTCAATAAAGTTAGAAAAAGGATAATTATCCTGGTCCATACCCAATCTCAGTGTGGGGCTATGAGAGTAAATAAAATGCATGGTGCTGTATAAAGACAGAACCCAACAAAAGAAAAGCATGACGCTGTGTTACAAAAATAATTAGGTAATAATTATGTTATTTCGAAGCAAAATCTGATTTTAACCCCAGCTTTGTCTGCATTAATTTACAAAAGAATTTTGTAATAATTCATTGGTCTAGTGTTGTGGAAATGTTTGAATGTTTTTTAACCTAGTTTTGATAGTTTGTCTATTTGTACGGTTTTACGAGTGGTTGTGCTTCACAGTGTTTGACCTCTGAATAGAGGATCGCAGTTTTGGTTCCTGCCTTTTTCCATCCACGTGTCGAAGTATCCTTGGGCAAAACACTGAACCACATTGCTCCTGGTGGTTATATGTTGTTGAACGTGTTCAGCAGTAAAGCCACCATTATTGTGTGAATGTGTGTGTGCCTGGGGGAATGAGACTGTAACTGTACAGCACTTTGGGCCTTCTAAGAAGATAGTGTATAAGTGTATAAACAATTTACCATGTGTTCAAGTTAGTCTCATCAAGCACCAAAAATCTCATTGAAAGACAGACCTGCGTACTCTGGAAAAATCATTAGCTTAATGTCTGCTGGCACTGGAACTGTTGGCATGGCTCAGTCTCAGCAGAGCAATGCCAACGGGACTGAGGTATGAACTTTTGGCAGACTGCTGAAATAGTTTTTCTCTGTCGTTCTGGAGTGAAGGTTTTTGCTCTGATTTAGTTCTGGATAGTTTGTGACACATTGCTCAAGCCAGATCAACAGTTTGTTTACACTGATGTCTAACTTTTGTTTTGTTACACTTTTTTCTAGCTATGAAAATAAATCATGGTACAGTGGTTCAGCGTTTGACGCACTTCACTTTGCTTGACTTCCCTCTTTCATTTTAAATTTCAAATTTTAACTTGTAACAATTCCAGTCTTGTTGTCTTATTTTACATTACTTTCCTGTTTTGTGACGTGTGCTGCTGACCTCTTAGCCAGCCCACCTTCGCAAAAGAGATTTTGATCTCCATAGGTTTTACCTGGTTATGTAAAGGTAAATAAATAAAAATAAAACCGCAGGGGTTATGTTCTAAAAATATCCCACAATAGGTGAATAAGCAAAGTAGGATTAGCCAATTGGTTCTAAAACTCCTCACTACACTTGATTTAGACATAAACATTTTCACATTTTGAAACTCTTAAAGTTCAAACTTTCATAGAAAAAAGCGAGTTATAGAATGAAAACAAAGATATGATCACAATTGAAGATCTATGTAGATTTGACAAACTGAACGCATTCTGAGCAAGAGAAACAGCACACAAGAGATTGATTGACAAGATCAACAGCCAATCAGGATGCAGAACACAATAATATGTTACAGTAAAAAGAAAGAAAAGGATGGAAAATTGCACTTAAAAAAATCCACCAAACAGCAACACCGAAAAGGGTGAACCGCGATATGCTGTAGTGAGGGAACACTGAACAGGTGGAGCAGGACACATTTGAATTTTAAATGGCATAAATTAGTATTTTTTATGTTTATTGAATGTAGACTCACATTAGTTTTTATAAATGTATATACAGGTAGATAGATAGATAGATAGATAGATAGATAGATAGATAGATAGATAGATAGATAGATAGATCGATCGTGTTACAGTGCCTCAAACCATCCATGACAGACTTCATGATTTATTCCAGACTCATGGTCACAACTTGAGGTACAGTATATGAAAAATTACAACAGTTACTAAAAAATTAATTAATAAAAAGGATCAGAATAAAATAACAAGATAAAAACATTATACATACATTCCACACCATTAAACATTAGTTACAATGACAAATAAAAAGACAGTCCCGTCAGTGTTTCCATAAGGTTGACTGGAAGCGTATGGGACTAAATCTAATGTTACTTACAGCCAAGATGAGAGTATTCTCTGAAGCATTTAGTCTGCAGATGAACTTGGACATGAGTGAGCGCATGCAAGCCCAGAGATCGCGTGCAAGCCCAGAGAGTGTCAATTCTAAGAGAAACGAACAGCTCACTAGCACTCGTGCTCCTTGGCTTTTTTAACCCTTGTGCTATCTTAGGTGACCTCACCCTTTCATTGACGTGTTCTCCCTACCATGACAAAGGTGGATAAAGGTGGAAAGATTTCATGTAATCCATGGACACCAGTGAAGATCACAAATCATTGAAGAAAAAAGGTTCAGAGCACTGTCTAGTGGGTCTAGATGACCCCACTCCCAATGTTAAAGTGCCTAGGATAGCACAAGGGTTAAAAGCACTGTAGGCGCATCATTGTACGCCACCTGCAGCTTCCTCATACTGGCACTTTTATAGTTTGCCCAAAGATGAGCTGTATACAGAGGAGTGCAAAATGCATTAAATAACGTCACCTTGAATCCTTCTGTTCACATACCAAACTTACGAGAAAGAGTGTTGGCTTGACTACATACCACACGACACTGCCTGTAGATATCTGCGTCATCTGACAAGTCTTCTGAAATTACATAACCAATACAGTATTAAATTAAATGTTTTTATTTCATAACTTTAATTTGAAAATTCCACAGAGGGGCAAAAACCCAGAAAATTTGAAAGCTAGTATTTAGTCAGTCTGAGTGTGTGTGTGATCATTCAGACATGGGCTGTAATTTTCCACAAATGCAGTGGACTATAGCTGCCAAACAATAGGAGACAGTCTCAGTCACGAGCATGTGTGTGTGGAGGCCACACACACATGCTCGTACCTGCTCATAGCATCACTCAGATGGTATTTGTTTGCCCGAACATGAACCAAGTGTACAGAAAGGCAGGGCGTTTTGATTCAGCATCAACAGCATGTTTTCACTGATGGTTCATACTCCTATTTTAGGAAGATTTTTATGACTCTTAAACAAACCAAACCACAATGGACTGGATGCACTCGTAAAAATAACCCTTGTGCTATCCTATGCAATTTACCATTGGGAGTTGGGTCATCTAGACCCACTAGACAGAGATCTGAACCTTTTTTCTTCAATGATTTGTGATCTTTACTGGTGTCCATGGATAACATGAAATCTTTCCACCTTTATCCACCTTTGTCATGGTAGGAAGAACACGTCAATGTAAGGGGGGGGGTCGTCTAAGATAGCACAAGCGTTAATGGTGTTCAAGAAAGCAGACACATCAGGGACTCAGCTCCAACGCCTGTGGCATTATCTTTATCTGTGCAGATGCTTTAATTAGTACACATTGGTAAAGACAAGAATAGATAGGAATCAGATGAAAAAGTAAACTTTTTGCTTTTGTTGCAGTGTCAGGGAGTGTTGAACTGTTGAATCCAGTCTAATGTTTCCCTCTGTGCTCAATTTAAAACACTATATAAACAGCTAGAATGTCAGTCTATGGAAATCTGTTGTTTACAATGCAAGCTATGCTAGACTGACGCCTTAAAAAGATTTTATGACTCCAGAACAGATATGGAACAGGTGCTTTCATGAGAATGTGGCAGTTACAGAATGGGAAAGAAACTTCACTAATTGAAGATAGTAATAAAGATAATTAGAGTGGCACAAAGGCACTGCCTTCTTTCCATGTTCTATAAATTGCCCAAGCTTGTTTTGTTGTCACCTAAAGCCCTACAGCGATCAGGATTCAACAAAAAGGATGTAAGAATACAATGATCTTGTCAGTCTATCCCCTTGTTTTATCATTTTTTTAGCACACAGAGGACTGAAAATTTAGACTAGACTGTAGAGATTTGTCAACTCATATTTTCCGATGTTCCTGCATGCATCCGTCGGCAGAAAAAACAAACAAGATGCTTTGCTGATCAAGGACAATAGAAAATCTTTAAGACAAATGTCGCTTCATACAGAAGCGTCATTAGTCACAAAGCTAACCAGATATATAAACCAGTCAACCTCAACATTCCTCATGGAGGCTCATCGACATGAGGAAATGAGAGTAAATCATTAAAATGATTTACCTAACAGGTAACACTGCCTATTGATTGATTGATTGATTGATTGATTGATTGATTGATTGATTGATTACAGCTGGGCTGGCAAGTTGGTTGGTTTTTAAGTACAGTATATTGATTTATTGATTGGGAGGTGTGTTGATTGATTGATTGATTGATTGATTGATTGATTGATTGATTGATTGATTGATTGATTGATTGATTGATTGATTGATTGATTGGTGGATTAAGTTGATGGATGGATGGATGGATGGATGGATGGATGGATGGATGGATGGATGGTGGATGGATGGATGGATGGATGGATGGATGGATGGATGGATGGATGGATGGATGGATTGATTGACTGCATCTGGTTGTCCTCCACAACACTTTTATCCTCCATAAGCCTTTGTAACAGCCAAAGCCAGCCTCCAACAGGTTAGTTCCAGATACATCCAGTAAAAAAGCATAAATGCAGGATAAATGCATGACTAGTGTTGTGTGTTTCACAGTTTTCTAAAATGTAATCCCTACAAAACCCTGGTGTCGGTTCGGCTCTGCCAGTCAGATGCTGCTGCAATAGTTGTTCCTCATCCTGCTGCATCACACATGTGATGTGACTTTACAAGATAAAATGTTGATGCAGGGAGCTCGGCGGCCGTGTTCCAGCACTCGTCTGGTTCCGTGTGGTGAACATCTTAGTGAGTTCATGTGTGAAAGCATTTCCTGGCTAGTTTCTAAATGTTTTCACATTCACTCAATGCTAATGTTTAGACAAAGGGCAGCAAAATTAACAGTGCACGAAATGAGCTTCTTGTTTGGCAGTAAAGCTGAAAGGGTTTTGTGTGCACATCTTATCTATGTTTTCTAGATAAAGGGGTGTAGTAAATGTGTTGGTTTAGTTAACAGTAAATGTCTATCCAGGATACAGACGCTAGAATCTGATGTTGTTTTTTCATTTCTGTTTGAAATTAAAGACATTTTGAATTTGCAGTAGTCTCTTAAAAACAAAGATTTTTGTCCATAGATTCATAAAATTGCATTTTATTTTGCTAAGATTGCAAAGAAACATTTATAAACTTCAATAACTGAAATTTCTTTGCTAAATTTTCATGATCAGATGCCTACCGAAGAGGATTAGGGCCATGGACATAAAAAAAAGCGCATAGAAAATTCTGACTTTAATCTCAGAATTCTGACTTTAATCTCAGAATTCTGACTTTAAACTCAGAATTCTGACTTTAATCTCAGAATTCTGACTTTAATCTCAGAACTACGGAGGCCTGTGAGCTACTTCCTTCAGTTAGCTTTAGCAGCACTGTGGAGTCATACATGCTGAGTGGAACTAACGAAAATGTCATCTTTAAGTTTCTCGTTGCGTGCTGAAGTTTACCAGGAGGCCACTGTGTTAACAGAAGGTGAGTAAAAAGAGATTAATTTAGAATTTTTTAATGAAACGGCGACAGACTATGCTAGCATTTTGTAACTGTAAAACGTCTTTTAAAACTACGTATGCTGTTATCGATATCTGTGACAGTCACGGACGGAGTTACATTCAAGTTGTGCATTTCTGCACACTGCAGTTGTTTGCATTCACCATGTTTGCATGCACCTTTTTGACTTTTTTACATTTTGACTTTATTACAATATTTAGCTCTCATGCATCCTGTCACGTCATTTTATATCTTTTTTATCGTCTTATTAGCCGACATGCAGAAAAATGGAACTCCACATGCCAAGACTTAATTTGGAGAAAAAGAAGATGGTTATTTTCTTATATTTTTACTGTGACATCAAGTAAAACTCATACTTTTTAAAAAAAATATTATTATTAATTAATTTTTCTTTTGTGCAGATTGACCGTGATGTCATCGCTTTGGAGGATGATGCAGCTCTGGGACAGACACAACACACACAATCACCATTTACACACTTTACATTAATCAACTATAATGATGCAAGTTTTTTGGACTGATGGAAGAAGCTGCCGGAAGGTCATGTATGCAGGACAACATGCTAACTCCACACAGGACCCTTTTGGGATTTGAAGCCCTCTTGCTATGAGGCACGCCTGCTGACCAGTACGTCATTGTGCAGCTGAGAGAAGTTTATTTTGAAAATAAGACCATTCTAAGTTGGATGCAGTTATTAAAAACAATATTAATTTGAGTTTATTGTTTCAATCTTGGTCAATTGGAACATACTTCCTTCAACACAGGAACAGCACATATATAAAGAAACAAAAATAAGTCACAATCTGAGTATACATCCTTGTATCTTACTTTTCATTATACAAACTAAACAGTTAATGCTTGAAATGGGAAGAGAAGAAGCACATTTATTTAACTCCTTCCCTATTATAATATGCATAACTTAATGATAAATTGTTGCTATGTTATAAATTATAAACTGTAATGTTTCTATAAAAATGTATGAATAAAGGTCTTTCTTCTGAAATGTTTTTGTATGAATTTATTGGAACCATAACACCTTTTTTACCATATGTGTGAGTTAAACAGGAGTTGCCAACATTATTTACCACGTCAGAACTAACACATGTAATGCAAGTGGCTGAATATTTCAAAAGGAAACAAATAAATCATAATGGAAATTCAGTTGATTTAATACTTTTGATCTTAGGTTACTATTATTTGATGCATCTGTTATGGAAATACTGAAAATTAAAAGTAAATAATAAAATGAGAAAAAATGTGTTTAGTTATACATATTTCTTTAAATTTTACAGAAGAAATAAGAGGCCGGGATAGACTCCAGCAGCCCCGTGACCCCAAAAGGGACAAAATGGGTTCAGAAGATGAATCAGAAATAAATTCAAATTAAAAGGAAAAGGTATGTCAGTTATCTGCAGGTATTCTCAGATATGTACTATCGCACATATAAATAAGAAAAAACGACAAAACAGTTAAATTACTTTGTTACCATAGCTCCATTAAAAACGACAGATAAATAAATAAATGTGCTTAAAAATAATAACAAGAACAAGTTTCCAGTGTCTAATGTAGAGTCTAGCATCTGATGGGAAGAAATCTCAGCAAAAGGACTTCTTTTCTGCAATGACGTGTTGCAGACTCCACAGGAAGGGATGTGAAGTGTCATTTCTGGATCCTCCAAAGCAATGACATCACTGTCAATCTGCACAAAAGAAAAATACATTAGTTGTAAAAAAGAAATTAGTTTTATTTGATGTCACAGGGAACATATAGGAAAAAAACAAGTCCAGTTAGTATTTTCAGAAGCATAAATAAAAAAGTGATAAATGGAGCTTCTTTCTTTCTTGCTGTGTGCAAACATTTGACATAAATGTACTTGTTGGCCATTTATATGCCCACTAAAACTGGACAAATGTGGTTAATCAGGTGAATCCGAACGGACTATGAAAATGTAGCTGAGAGAAAATAGTAGACTACAGAAGAGTCAATCATCCGATTCTGCAGAACTACGTACATAATGACGTAACGATCAAGCTTCCCGGTGTTTAAAAACCCCCCGCCCAATAAAAAATAAATAATAAAAAACCCGCCCTGTAAAAAATAAAAGAAACTGTACCCTGTGAAGTTTGCAGCGGTGCCGATAGCTTAATGTGGGTGCTAATGTGCTAAATAGTAAACACATTGCTACGGTTCAACGAAGAAGAAACGGCGGTTGCCGTGGATACGCAACGCTACTCCGAGGTGTCACGTGACTTTCCCCACCTGAACTTTATTTAAACTCGCCCAGATACAGAATAACAAAAACTATAATATTGTATAAAATGTTATGAAAGGGTATGATTCTGTGACGGGGGAACCGTCGTTTGCAGAGTGTTTGTTTAACAATGAGATATTAAAAATAGAGAACGTGTCTGTCACGTGAAGAGAAGGCTGAAAACCGAACATTAAAGTTATTGTGTTGGACGTGTAAACTAAAAGATCGTGGGTATGCTGCATAATAAAAACACGACAATCTGTTAGACATACGCAGAGTATTTTCTGAAGGATATAAAAAACGAAATTATAAGGTAGTTGTTGATATAAACGGGCATGACAATGGGGGTGCTAACATATCACAAAGCATTTTTGCACCAGCTATGCAAAGCCCTGCATGACTGATGCAAAATGGTAGCATAGCCTGCTGCCCGTTCATTTACAAGATTCAGTTTAAAACAATTTCTTTTTACTTACCCTCTGTTCTTCCATTAGCGAAATGACCTCCTCTGGTCAACCCTCAGCGTGCAAAAAGACACTTACAGACGTCAATTTTGTTGGTTTCACTCCGGCAGCTCCTTGGACTCTGCAGTGCTGAAGAATGTGGCTCACATGCGCCTGTAGCGCACAATTCTGACTTTAAAGTCAGAATTCTGAGATTAAAGTCAGAATTCTGAGATTAAAGTCAGAATTCTGAGAATAAAGTCAGAATTCTGAGATTAAACTCAGAATTCTGAGATTAAACTCAGAATTGTCTATGACCTTTTTTTTATTTCTCCATGGCCCTAATCCTCTTCCGTAGATGCCCATTTCTACTTAAGAAATACTAATTCTGTTTGGTGTAGATCTAGATGGTTTAAGGATGTGATGGCATATAAACGGTACATTTGACAGAGTTGTTTGTACAATAAACAGGTATTAAGAAGATTGTTTTTAACTTTGTTTTGTTGACTGAAGTTTGCAGAACCGATATGCTGATGCACTGTTAACGCTCAATAACAAATTAGAACTAGATAGGCTGCATTACCTGCAATAATGTGAAAAGTGTGAATGATTTATGCAGAATGTTGAAAGCAATTTTCTTTAATTGCTGAAGAGTTTTGTGAAAATGGTAAAGCTTTTTTCATAATGCTAAGGTTGTTAAAGAACTTCTAATTAATTTCTATTAATCTCTATAGATAGATAGAACGCTAAAACAGTTTGCCTAAAGTTCTGAAAAAGTTGTTGTAAAATGCTTTGCTTTAATTGCTGAAGCTGTTTGGTTCCCTACAACCTTTTCCTTTGAGTCTTCAAGCTCTGAAGATGACATTGAAATGACCTTGTGAAAATGCTGAAGGAGAACAAATTACTGAATTTTGAAGTTTTGAAAATTGGTATAAAATTTCTAAAATACTTTGCAAAAGCATTAAAATCTCTTGAAGGTTTTAAAAAAGAAGGTGAATTTAGAAATATGTCTAAATTAGCCAAAACATATAAACAACATCCTATAAATGCCAAATTTACTTTAGCCAAAGCATTATTTAAATAGAGTTAATGTCAACCTTCCTTTAGGGACAGTCGCTGTTTTGTTCTGCACTTCCAGCTGAGTGAACGCCAGCATGATTGTTGCCAACTTTTTTTTTCATTTTGACGCTACGAATGTATGGACTTTGATAATCAAGAAGAAGATATACCCATACCTGTGCTCGTTTTATTTGGACACCTTCAACAACTGTCGCAGCTTAATCAAGCTAACAGTTTTGCTATGGCGGACAACAACCTCTGACGTGGTCCAACCTGCTCGGCGCTACCTGTTTCGATCTCCACTCTGTGGCTTTAAGCGACTCTCAGCGATGATCCCGTGTCAGTTATACATCTGGTGGACCCTGACACTCCTTTGGCCCTTCCAGGGCTAATTCAGCACTCACAGTTCACTCTTCCATATCTACACTCCTTCCTGCTCTCCCTGGTTTTCTTCTTCTCTGCAGCCCCCCACCCATCCGACTGGTCACCATGGGGAGCAGAGCCCCTCAACTATGGATCTCTCTCCCTCTGGACCTCTGCATCATTGACTCGCTACCCATCTTTAAATCCAGACTCAAATCTCTTTATATCTTTAAATCTGCCTTTCCACTATGATTGCCCATCCGTCCGTTGGATGGTTTCATTGTGCTTTTATAGTACTGATATTATTTATTTATTGGATTATTATTTATTGTCATCCTAATTCAAATGAGATGCATCCGCTGAATTCTGTGCTGTTGACAGTTTCATCTCTGATTTCTTAAATGCTTTTCCTACCAGCATGGAGTCATTTGCCCGCATTGCCTCAAACCATTCATGATAGACTTGGCGTCAAGCATGGAGGAGCTTTGGCCTGTTTGAGCACATGAGTCAAGTCCACCCCCCCCACACCCCAGATATTTCCTAATCAGCCGCATGCCTCCTCCTCCTCTTCTATTTCATCACATGGTGATATCCTGCTCTCCGCTGAAATGAGGCATGTGGATGCTTATCTGTCAGCTCCTGCGCCCAAATGAAGGACCAAAAGCAATCTCCTCTCCTCCCGCTGTCCAAGCAGTGCCCTCACCTCGACCCCGGATTACTTTTATTCCTTTGGCTCTGGATCCTTCTAGCTTTGTCACAAGGTCTATTTGCATCTTTGAAAGGCTGAAGATCGCTGAAGCAGCAAATGATCCTGGCAGATAAAGAGGAGATAAAGGCATACCTCATCTCCATGTTGCTCCAGTTTGGATTTTTTTCTAGTGACTGTTGTGGCTTTTAGATATCTGCAGGACTTTTACAATCCCCAACTCCAAACTGGTGTTTCAAACGGAGAATACGAACAAGTATGTGCTTGACCAAAGGGACGAAATTGGATTCATAAATCATCTTATGCGTGTGAGCAGCAGTAGTTGCTCCACAAATGGTGATTTGAGCATCCAGAGCCACAGCTGGCGGCTCTATTAATTCCACCACATTAAGGATCTGAGACGGCAATGAGAAAGTCACCTTCAACCACATGCAACTGTAAAAATCTTAAAGGACCAGTTCAGCCAACTGATGTGTTGCACTTTTCTCACAACTCCAACCACGTAAAGCCATGCAGAAACCTGCTGTGATCCTCAGTGTTACTGCAAAGGGAGGCATGTGAGGTACAGAGCATGGCAAATGCATAATTCACTAAACACCAGAAGAAACACATTTGCTGAAGAAATTCGGACGCTAAGTGTAAGGAATTTGTGCACTTTTGTTGGGAAATTTCAGGACATTTTCCTTGTTTTCCTAGTTCATGTTCTGTTTTCACTGTTAGTCACAGCAGGTTTGGGTTGCCAATCATCCACAGCTGTCTTGATTTGTGTTAATGTATTGAAGTGTCTGGTTTTCAGTTCTTCAATGTCTTCTGCTTTGTCACCTTTTTGTTACTCCATGGGTTTACGTCACGTTTAAGTTTTATTTAATTTACGTTTCTGCCAGCAAGCCCAGTCTTCTTCATATTGGGTCTTACACCTCTGGTTCCTGAAGGTTGAGCTCATGTGGTTTGCCCTAAAGTGTGGAAAGGCTGTTGCAGAAATCTGTAAGCTAACAGGAATGGATGCCAGAGCTTTCTCCTGCACATACAGCACAGAGCTGCTGTCTGGTTTCCGCATGCCTTACCTTATTTTCTGCCCAGATCTTCTGTCTCTGATAGCTGAGTGTTGTTTTGAGTTTGTAAGACATGTTTTTTTCAGTGAGGACAACCAGCTGTTTTATTTTGCTAAATACCAAAAAGAATGAATCCATTTTGAGTCATTTCATGAAAGGGTGCCTTGTTAACATTTGATCCTCCATTGGGAAAGTCAAAGATTTCCATCCATCTTTTTTCTAAGCCCGCTGAATTCCTTACAGGGTTGCTGGAGCCTATCCCAGTTACAGTTGGGTGAAGGCTGGGTGCACCCTGAAGAGGTTGCCACACAAACGCATGTTCACACCTATGAAAGACCTGGAAAGCATGTTTTGGTTCTGTGTGAGGAAACTGGCAAAAACAAGTTGAAGGTTTGTTTTGCATTTAGACTGACACACGACTTTCAAGATGATGTGTAAAAAAAACAGTCAGAGGTGGGCCTAGACCTGACCATGAATATGGTCACTGGGGAAAAACCTAATCTGATGTGTAGCTGTTCAAGTCCACCAATTTACCAAATGCTGAACTACAGATTCTTGTCAGTTTTCAAGCATTTAACTTCTGCAGTAAGACCACACTTTTGTCATGACTTGATCCTTGCTCAGGATAGTTCTGACTAAATTTGTTAGGAATAATTTGACACAATAACATTAAAGAGGTTTGTGTAACTTAGTTTTTCTGAATCTGTGTTACTATTTAATTCATCTGACCGTGATAATTTGTTTAGTCTTTTTGGTCTGAAACGAGGAACTTTGAATCCACATGGCGGCAGGTTATCTGTAGATTCCATAGCTGAGATCCAGCAAAATTCAGATTTATCTCTGATTCAGCTGTTTACTAATGTGAACCAACAGGTTCAACCCATATTGACCACTAACCATCATTAAGATCCTAAAGCTGGTGGCGCCCCACTCTAGGTCTTTGTGCCAATAAACACACTAAACACATAAACATCCCACTGTATGCTGAGGTGTTTAAGTTCACATATATGTGTGATTTAGACATTTAAACTTTAAAAATGTGTTTTTCCCCCTCTACGTGCTGCTGAACTGAGGCAGAAACACATGCGGGCAGAAATGAAGGAAAAAGCATCTCCAAAGCTCCTGGATAAGAGCTGGAAGCGTGCATACCATGGCAGATTACAGGGGGGGGGGCTTTAAACACCATTGGTTTCTTATCTCTGGATTGAATTGACCCTAAGTGAGATTCTAGCCAACACAATGAAGTAATCTCTGTACATTTTAACCAAATGGAATCTGACACCATGGCCACTGGAGGATTTCACCTCAGATGGGAGCTAATCCCCACCATTTCCTTCAACCAGCAATCTTCACACAATGCAGAAGAGCGATTAGGCCTGAGAGTGTGTTTAGGTAATCGAGGTTTATCAGGAGTGAAGCCTCTTCTTCGGCCCTCTGTCCACTGTGTGGCTTTTATCGCCCTGCTGTTCACCCAAACACAAAGAGGCTTTCTAGGCGCTTCTTGAGGCAGCTTTGATCTTTTACCTCCTGTTCAGTGATGCTGGGTTTAATCACGCTGCAACAAGTTGCTCACACCTGGGAGTCCCAAGCAACTATTCTGGGAAATTATCATTGTTTTAAGCTAGAACTCTGGATTTGTCAGCTGTGGGACCCGATCAAATGGATTTAAAAAGACCCAAAAAGTTGTTTTCCTGATGCATTTTTACATTTAGATTTTATAGGACAAAAAGTTGTTATTTTCTGTAATTGGCAGCCTGGCCAAATGGCTGCTTCTATTGTGTCCTGCAGCAGTCCTGGACTGGTATTGTTTTCTTCTTTCTCTCTGTGTGTTTGAGCAAAAATGGTGGTAAAAATTAGGTTTTTCAAAAATCGCTCAAAAACTCACCAAAATTGACCTGTACGACATGAATTACTGACATAGTGACCCCCCCCCCAAAAAAAATTATGGTGATGTCAACTGTAAAAGAAAAATGAATGTGGTCAAAATCTCTGATGTGGCTCAGAAACATCAATATCCACTAAAACCAAAACCTGATGAGGACTCTGACGAAGGCAGAAGGTACTCCGCTGAAACGTGAGGTACGTTTGACAAAGACAAAAACAAACCGTGTCTGATAAAAAATAATTTAAGAACTCATAGCCTAAAGACGTTTCCAAAGGATTATGGGAAAAAGCAATTAGAGGAATATCCCCTCTATACATCAGTGATTTGTGAATGTCGTATTCATTTGTCTTTAGTTTTTTGGATTCTAAATTGTGTTATTTAAGTGAAACTCCTTTTCTTTGTGTTTGGATTTTTCCTACTACTTGACCTACTTGACAGCCGTATTGTTGCAAATGGTGAAGTTTGGCGATTATCACATTTTTGCTCAGTATGGGAAACTAAAACTTTTGTTCCAGCAATCGCCACCAGGTTAAGTCTACAACCACAACAGAATTTTTGTTGACCTTTGACCTCGAGAAAATCTTAAATTTTCCACACACACACACAAAAAAAAAAAATCACCTTTAATACCAGCTATACATTTAAACTCCTGCGAGGAATTTTGACCTATCGCCTCCAAACTCCTTTAGCAACATTGGGAAGCTACTTTATAAAAATGTAGGATTTAGAAGTTGTAGATTTTGAATGGCGTTAGTGTGGCATGCTGGCAAAAACGGTGTTTCCCTTTTGCTCGCACATTTTTTTGTCGGAACAGTGTGAAAATTAAATAAAATTGCATCCTCAAGCTGAACAAAATGATGTGACATACAATGTGGGCATATGGTTAAGAAAAAACCTCTGTTGCCAAGGAAGTTCAAACATTAAATTTTGCCGTTTCTCCTAAAAATTACGTAAATCTGTTCTTTCCCCCTCAGGCAAGCAAAACATAAAATGGTTGCTATGGAAATACAAAAAAGAGGAAGCTGCCATTTGGGGAGATAGATAGCACAAGGGTTAATTATTTTGTGTTAAATATTTCTGGTTGTTGGTTTCGTTTGTTTGCTTTGCTAAGGTATGGGTTATGGTGGGTGGGACACACATCATGAAGTCAGCAGAGCATTTAAAGTCTTGCCTGCAAGTCCATTTCCAGCCCATTGAGTGACTGCAGTCCCAGAAGACTGCAGAACAGAAGTGCCAACTTCCATTAACGAACGTTAAAAAAGAAAAGCACCAGAAATCCGGTTGGTTCATGTCTGGACTATTCTTTCAGGGCGAAGTGCTGCTGTTTTGTCTTCTCTTTGCTTCAGAATCCAGCTTTAGGATTTTTGCACAAGTGGCCGCCACCTGCCAGCCGTCACAGAAACTATTTATGGAGCATTAAGAAAGATTTGTTCCTGTGGGTGAAACTGACTCAGAGGTTTCCTCATGAGGTTACAACTAGGTTTTATTTAGTTTTTCTTTGATTTTTAACAAGTTTACTTTTTGTAATCTAAAAAAATAAGGAAACATGAAAGGCCAAACAGCTGGTTAATAAAATCCTCCACGTCTACAGATTCCACAGCAGCAGCCGCTTTAACTTGTTGCTGCTCTTCTGGCTGGTTTGCTGACATTACATCCTTGAATAATCTCATATCATCCACGGCTGTGCTGAGATGAAGAGGCCCGCGTGGTCGGACCTCACGTTGACCTTCAGTTGATAATCTGCTTTGGTGCTGAGGTGCAGACCGTTGCTGTTTACAACCTGAGGTTATCTGGATGCTCCTCAACGGCTGCTGCCAGGCCTCAGCTCTCCAGCTGCTGTTGTTCTGCATCGCAGGGGTAGATAAAAAAGAAAAAAAGTGTCTTTTTTCATACTGGAATTTAGTACTTGTTGAAGAGTTTGTCATGAAGATTATGCCAAGTTTCTCAGGAGGAGATTGGAGTTCATTATTTGAAATAATCAGGACACAAAGATTTTTTTCTTTTGGGGTTGTATTATTTTTAAAAAGTCAGAATGTCTACTCATATCTTTACTTAAAAATACGTAGATCCTCTGAGCATAAAGACCCATAAAGTATCACAGCATTTTATATTTGCCTTTATGTAGCAGCTGCACTTAAACCCTCCTCTGCCACTGCAACGGTCCGTTCAAAAGTCTAATGCTTAAGCTAATGAAGTCATGTGTGTTGGTTGCTTTATTGCCAAAGCAGCTCCAACACTAAATCAGCTTCCTCTTTACATTCCTAATGAAGAGCACATGTAGGAAATGCAGCTTCTTCACTAAACACGAGTGATGGCTCCGTTCAGCTGTCAGATTAGAGATCGATGTGACCTCAGATGGACATTATTGCTCCAAAATAATGTCCTGTATGAGTTATACGCCAGCTGGAAAAGCAAGACGCCACACGATGCGTCTTTGTGACCTAACAGTGACCCTTTGTCTTTGGCCATTTAGTGAAAGTGCAGTCAGAAAGAATTAGGACTGGGTGTTTGGAGACCTGCAAAACTTAATGGATCCACATTACGTTGCTGTCATATTTGCTTCTGGGAACAATTTATAAAATGCACTATTGGGTCTACAGCAGTAATTTAAGGTGGGCGGTTGAGCAAACCTACCACCAGCAACCAACTGAATCCATTGATGGATATGCTCTGTTTTTCTTTGTAACTTTTATTTTTCTGCTGTTTTTTCCGTACATTAGGAAAGGGCTGCGTGGTGCTGCACTCTTGCCTAACAGCAAGTTCAATTCCTGGCTGGTTCTTTTCCGCGTGCAGTTTGCATGTTCTCTTTGTGCATGTGTTGTTTTTTTCTAGGTTCTGCCCACAGTCTAAAAACATGTTTGATGGATTATTTGGTGTCTTTTACGTCTTTACGGTCACAAAGGCAAGGCAAGGCAAGGCAAGTTTATTTGTATAGCACAATTCGTACACAAAGTAATTCAAGGTGCTTCACAAAACAGAAAAATGCATTAAAATCACAATACATCATAGAAATAATCAACATAAAATTTACTTTAAAAGAAAAGAGAAAAAAAAAAGATTTAAAAAGAAAGGAAGGAAAGAAAAGTGCAGATAGGACCTTTCAGTCATATACACGGCTAAACAGAAATGTTTTCAGTCTAGATTTGAACATGAACACAGAAGAGGCCTGTCTTACGCCTTCAGGGAGGCTGTTCCAGATTTTAGCTGCAGAATATTGAAACGCTGATTCCCCTTGTTTAGTTCTGACTCTGGGAATCAACAGGAGGCCGGACCCTGAGGTCCTCAGAGTACGAGATGGTTCATATGGCACTAACATGTCAGAGATGTACTTTGGTGCTCGGCCATGGAGAGACTTGTACACAAGCAGAGCTGCTTTGAAGTCTATTCTTTGAGGTACAGGGAGCCAGTGCAGAGACCTGAGCACAGGACTAATGTGATCATACTTCCTGGTTCTGGTCAGGACTCCAGCAGCAGCATTCTGGATGTACTGAAGCTGTTTTACAGCTCGTTTGGAGAGGCCGGTGAGCAGGCCGTTACAGTGGTCTAACCTACTGGAGACAAATGCGTGGATAAGTATCTCCAGATCTCGCTTTGAGATTATGTTTTTGATTTTGGCAATGTTTTTCAGGTGGTAAAATGCCGCTGATGTTACTGACTTGATATGGCTGTTAAAGTTCAGTACAAATACATTTGCCACCGCGCGATGGGGAGGCATCAGCAGAATCTTCCAGATTAGCTGCCGCCGCCCCTTTTTTTGAAAGTCGTTGGCGTGGTCATGAATGGAGATGGCAGCATTCAAGTGGCAGTCAGTCAGGCAGGGATGACGCAATTACCAAATCGGGTGACAGCCGGGCGGTGGCAGCCGGATCGCCGGCTGACAGCAACAGCTCTGATTAGACGATGTGTAAATGTTTCCGGACGGCGGCCGTCCATATCAAGGGCGGGGTAATTGAAAAGTGGACCATTCTGCCCCACTGGCTAGACAACATGCCTCAAAAGAAAGAAAAATGTTCTGTCTTCTTTGTATTTTTCTCAGCATAAACCGCAATTCGTCAAGATGCAGGTCTCTGAGTGGCTCTGAGTGCCATATCAACGACGTGATTCGTTTTTTGCAGCACCAATCCCGTCTCCCCATTTATATGCAGGACCCATGATGGCCAACATCATCAGATTGACGTCTGGCTCTTGTCAACAGCCCTCCTCCAGTCCCCGCACTGCTACTGTATGATTCAAACAATCGGATGGGGGCTACGGATAATTGATTGACCCTCCATCAGTCAATTATCGCACTGCTGCCTTCCTGCCACCCACATGTCAGGGTGGCTGGTCGCCCTTTAATTTGAACTTTTTCTTAAAACCTTGGCAGATGTGTAAAAATGCGACCGCCGCCTTCCAATTACAAATGCCACCACGTGGGCAGCTGCTGATTTAGTTGAAAAACTTGCATTTAGGTTGCCGTGTGGCAGCATTTTGGGCATATGTGACACTAGTCTAAATTGCCCCGGGTGTGAGTGTGTCTGGAACAAACAATATACAGACTGGTGACCTGTTAGGGTTTTACCCCACCTTCGCCCAACAGTAGCTGGGTTGGCTCCAGCAACCTTGTGTCACCAATATACATATGGTGTAAGGCAACAGAATATTTCAATCTGAAAGAATCTTCTTTAAAATTGTACCTTATCCTTGTTCATTCTTCTAGATTCTGTTCAGTGAAATCCATAAGAATTTACACTTCAAAAAGTGTTTCTCACTTTTTATATGTCACAAATATCAACTTGACCATACTAAACAAATAGTAAACTCATTTAAATAAGCAGGTGGAAAATGTTAGCCTCACATGTTTCTGTGGTGTAATGTATGTCATATGTGTGAGGCCTTAATGAATCACCTAAGATAAAAGCAAGAGAGCTGTTTCCCTGCATCCACCCTATGAAACAAAGTTAATCTGATAGAATAGTTTAAGTTTTTGTCATGTGAAGATGCTTCTCCAAATATTTCATGTGTCTTCAATTTTCAAGAACATATTAAATAGCTGACCCAGCTACATCCCTTTGATCTGCAGACTGTAACTTCAGCTGCTGTGTCAGTCTGACCAAACGTTGTACTCATGGGGCAAAACACGCCCGAAGAATTTGGTTCTGCCTTTCCCAGATAGAAGACTTACAGGGAACAGTTACAGCTGTCTTTTTCTGTTTTTTATAGCAGTTTTGTATTTTCATAAAGATTCTCCTTCATCCAGGTGTTTTTCTTGAAGTGGAGCCATGGCTGCTGGACTTCTTGTCTGCTCTTGTCTCACTATTTATCCATGTTGCCTCATCAGTCTATATTCTGCTCTCTTGTTTCCAATCACGCAATAAGTCTCTGATCACAGGAGGTAAACTTATTAAGGTCCGTGCAGGAGCAGAAGCTGCACCAATACTTGGAAAACCATCTCCAGCAATGATCCCACTGAGGATATATAATAGAGGCAGAGGAGACAGACATCGCAGGTTCATCACTCACTCAGACAGTTTTCACACCACTTGGGTGATTAGGAGGTAGTGAGCCTGTATTGTTCCTTTGTGTGAGAAGCTGCAGAACAGACTGTGAATGTTTGTGACTTTAAAGGCTTGGCCAAACAAAAGAAAGATACTGACATTCTTTAGAGGAACTGACTTCATTTAAAAACAAAGGGAAAGGATTTTTAGTGTAAAGCATAGTAATTGGGTTGTGTAAGGGGCACCATGTTGGTGTAGTGGTTTGGAGTCCTGGTTCAAATCCCAGGTAGGGTTCCATTTGTGTGGAGTTTGTATGTTCTCCTTGTGCATGTGCAGGACTCCAGGATCCTCCCACAGTCTAAAAACACATATCAGTTGGTGACTGTAACCCTTGTACTATCCTAGGTAGGTTAACATTGGGAGTTGGGTCATCTAGACCCACTGGACAGTGCTCTGAACCTTTTTTCTTCAATGATTTGTGATCTTCACTGGTGTCCATGGATTACATGAAATCTTTCCACCTTTATCCACCTTTGTCATGGTAGGGAGAACACGTCAATGGAAGGGTGGGGTCATCTAAGATAGCACAAGGGTTAAGTTGGACTAACGAACTGTCCCAGGTGTACAGCGGTCTCTTGCTATATCACAGTTCACCTTTTAGGGAAGGGTGTCAGAATTCAGAACCTCGAGGGCCGGTGCTTGACAAGTTTTCCAACTAACCTGCCATTGAAGCTCCTTATTGACTGAACACTTTTTTTTGAGTAATTTTTTTTTACAGAAGATTGTTTTCTGCATCCTGATTGGCTGTAGACCCATGTCAATAATCCTGCTTCATGGATTTTACCTATCGGGGGTTATTTTTAGAGCACGATAAAAGAGGGAAAGCTGTACCCCACATTCACCATTAAGAAGCTGGGATAGGCTCCAGCAACATGCGCAGCATTAGGCAGGAATACTAAGTATGGATTGCATAAAGCTGTGTGGTTTGTTGTAAATAATGCCACAAAGACCAGTACATGCCGAATATCCCGTTTGTTTTTGTGAGGAAGAACAGTGTGGTATGAAGGTTTCCTTGCCTAAAATAAAAGATTTTATTTCACTCTTGGATGGGTCTCTTGTCAACTCCACATTTCCAAAGGCTTCAGTTACACAAATCTGTCAGCAGTGTTTGCTGATTCACTTTCATTTAGAAGATAGAAGTGACACTTGTGTTGAAAGAATGGTGAGCATGGGATGGATCACAAGGTTTTAAGGAAATCTTTCAGGGATGAAGTGAAAACAATGTTTTTAAATTTCACTAAAGTTCCCTTAGAACTGACGAAAGCTAAAGTTGATCAGAAACTGTGAATAGATTCCCTAACTTCTGATGTTTTATATCCCAACAGTCAAAATAATCTAGCCACTATCCCATTAGAGGACTGCCACAAACACACGATTCAAGGAATTTCCACTGAAATGAATTTTGAATAGTTGATTTTTTTATCCTGACAACATTTTAGCAACAAATGTTGTCCAAGCAGCAAGAGGACATCTTGAAAAACAAAATACTTGTTATTTACTTCAGTCACTGACAGTGATTGAAGTAATGGGTCAATAATGGGTTAATAATATTGGGTTAATGGGTTGATCATACTTTTCATGATCACTTTGTCATTTTTTATTTTTCTTGGATGTTAGTAGTTTAAAATATTGATCATAAAAGTGATTGAAAAGTTATTTCTAAGTGGACAATTGCAGGTTCAGTTCCCACCCTGCCTGCCCATGTGTTAAAGTGTCCTTGGGCAAGACACTTTGCTCCTGGTGGTAACAGGTTGGCGCCAGTGTTTGAATGGGTAAATGGGACTGTGACTGTAAAGCACTTTTGGGCCTTCTAAGGTAGTAAAGCGCAATTTTTAAAGCATTTTTTTAAGTTAAAAAAGGAATCTGTCTGTTCTGTGATGTGGCGGTTGGTCAGGAAGTGTTCACATCTGTGTTACTGCACTGAATAAAGAGAACATTCAACTTGCTGAATTTGAGAACTAGAATGGCAATGGTTCTTATTAACTGAATAAAAAAGTAGTGATAGGAAAATTAGATTGTTTTGTTTCTGCTTCATTATTGTATCAAGGGTGTCTTTGGATTATTGAAATACATTTTAACCCTGGTCAAAAATGATTTCATTTTTCAAAAAGTGTAAGATGTTTCTTCTTTGATTGCTGTCTTTGATTTGTGAGTACTACAACACATAAGGGTCAAACTATGAAATTGTTAACAACTATTGTGTGAGAGAGAAAACGGGGGTGCTTCTTGGCGTCTTCTGGGCAGCCCACCCCAGGGTGAGACCAGCTGCACTGTAAGAACTGAATGCTGTCCCTGCTTTGTTGCCAGACGTCCCGTGTCTCCTAATTGTCCCCTGTCGCCCCACCACAGCACACAAACATTAACACTTGGCCGTGTGCTTTTGTTGCCACCAGCCACCTGTGTGTTTACATACACACATATCATGTTTAGTGTTGCTGGTTGCAGAGTCAGGTTTCAGGTTATCGTGCGCCCCGAGCCCAGGTGGAGTACTGTAATTGTGCTCCAGCATTGCAGCAACCCCCACCCCCTCCATTCTTGACACACACGTGTGCGCACGCAACTATGTGCATTTCACATTCTTGTGCGTTTCACTTTCTCCAAAAGATGCATTTCAACACACCCCAACGATAAGCAAACCTCTTTGCCGCCTGGAGAACTATTGTACAACCAACCCCCAGGTCAAAGGTCTGTTATTCCAGTGAAAGCCAACTGAGCGGCCTATATTGGGACAGACCGGCCTCCTGTATGTCTGCATGTCTGCTCGCTCTGGACTACACCTCATGGATGTTTCTGATCATTAGAAAAGCTTCTCATTTCTTCTGAACCCCTGCTCTAAAATTCAGACATTAGTGTGTTCATTCACACAAGACCCCGAGGCCACGGTGAGTGTAAGAAAATGACATTAAGCCAATGGATCACCTTTCCCCCACCCCCACAAACTCTCCAGTGCTGTGGGCTTTAAGAGCTCCACGCCACAGAAACTCTATCTCAGTGCCGTTGTTTCAGGGACAATAGCTGCTGGATGAGGACGAAGCCAGCTGTGTACATGTGATGAAGGTTCACATTCATCCAGGTGACTTTGTCTTGAAGTTGAGTCATGGCATCTGGACTTAATGTCTTCTTTTCATGAAATGTTTCTTCATCGTCAGCTTCATCATCCAAGCTACTTGGGTGGGTGGCAAAACATGTCAAAAAGAGAAGCCAGTAATTTCAATTCCACGTCCACCAATGGTCTACATTATCACGCTGGGTGCCCCACGTTATCTGTGCTCCAAAAGATGTGTGCAAAACAACTTAAGAACAGCTGATCAGGACCACTTTAAACACCATAAATCTTCCAAAGGCTGTTGTAATCTAAAAAATACGAAAAAGTAAAAGTCAGAGAAGGTTCTCCTTCATCCAGATGACGTTGTCTTAAAGTCGAGTCACAGTATCTAGACCTTTTGTCTTCTCCAAGACTTCCAAGTCTTTATCCAAGTGGCTTTTCCAGCGAAGATGGTGAAGCTGCTTGGATTAGTGCTGAAACATTTCAAGAAAAGAAGAATTCTTTTTTAGTCCAGATGCCACAACTCAACTTCAGGACAACACAATCAGACTATTGATCTATGAGTAAAAGGTGATACTGGACGATTCCAGTGTGCTCCTTTTCCCATTCATGTCACGCTTCAAACCAGGATTTACACTTTACACAGCCCGTCGCCATGGTTTCAGTTGCATCCTGCACATAGGCAGCCGTGTCCCTTTACTTAACAATTTCTTGCTCGTTTCCTGACAGTTCCACAAAAGCAGTTTTATGGAGTTCTCATAAAACCTGATGTGAAGCACACATGATTTTTGGCTTCAGCCTGTCCCTCATTCCTCCCACAGACAGCTGGAACAGGCTCATACATTGATTTTTGCAGAAGTACACGTAGCTGCAGGTGAATGAAAGTTCACTCCTCTAAAGTAGTTTATTTCTCCTCAATATTTTTTATAATCCTAATTGTAAACAAGTGATATGTGAATAAGACCATAACTGCTGTTTTGATATATTTCATACTTTTAATGACATGATAAAGGACACGTTTGGTGGCATACGTCTGGTTAAAAATGATTGTGTATTGTTATCACACTATCCAGCTCTTTCCTTTCCTTTTTTATGGTCATGTATACATTTGCAAGATGTGCCAATGAGGGTGGGCTGCAACTATTTTGACCACATCACGGTCGATTAGTGCAAAGATTTAGGTGACTGTGCATGTTTTTTAAGATGGTTTAAATTTGACTAAATTCAAATTTCCCCCAGATAACTACAGTTGAAGTCAGTAGGGGCCAGTTTAGCTCGTGCTGGTTTGCGGCGCCTTCCGTCCGTGAAACCAGGGTTCGATTCCGGGCTGCTCCCTATTACCTTCTCTGCTGCTGTGTTGGTCCCTAGCCCAGTTGGATAGAGAGGGTTGTGTCAGGAAGGGCATCCGGTGTAAAACATTCCCAAGTTAACCATGCGACTCCTCCTCGAGGGAGGGTTGTTTCGCTGTGGCGACCCATGATGGGAGAAGCCAAAAGTGAAGGAACTACAATTGAAGTTAGTGCCAATAAAAAGTCCTAAATGTAAAGTGTCCTGAAACTCAAAATGTCCATCGTTTTCCCATTTTTGGTGTGAAGAAATGAGGAACATTTGTTCTTATAAAAGCAAATCTGGTTCTGGGTTGTGTGTGTCCATGATCAGTCAAACCCTAAAATAACCAGCAAACAGTTCTCTGTCAGTCATTCGTGAGCTTGAATTAGCTCTATCTCACTGTGATGCTCCATCAGCTCAACAACTGTGGCTTGATGGAGTTTGTTGCCTTCAATGGCATGCAGAAGCGAGAGGACCTCCAAAATTCTGGGCACCATGAAACACTCAGTGAAAATAGAAGCAGAGCTTCAAACAAAGTCTATCAAAACAGTCTTTCCACTGTCCAATTTCATTGCCTTGATCCCTAGGCAGAACAAAGTAATGCCCCCAGACCTTTTTAGACCTTCATCCCATGGTCCCGCTCCGCTTCTGCAAACAACTCGTAAGTTCTGCTTGTTTGCTCTGAAAATAATCAGCCTGAGGCCAGTTTTTCGATCAGCATGGCATTAGTCTTTGCTGTGATGACATCTATGTGTGCTCTTGTGAAGACAAAAGAGTTTTGGCTGAAGTTCTGTGTTTTTGCTTGTCCTTAACGCTGGCTTCTCTGTGTGAAAAAGTGCTGTGTTGTATTTAAGCTACATTTTCTGGGCAAGGTGGATGTTTGAAAAACTTCTATTGCAGATGCAGATGCAACCTGCAGCTGTCTTCAAAGGCACAGTCCTTCTTCCTTCTTGTCTATTCCCCCACATTTTCTGGTTTTTGATACATTCCAGGTCACCAACTGTCACTTTTAATCAAGTTTAGACTCTTTTTCCTCTCTTTATTACAGATAAATTTAGTGCAAATCAGCCATTTCACCATTTCCCAACTGTGCATTCGGCATCAAAACCTGCAGTCTTTTGCCAGTCTGAAGTTTCTTCCACGTCTTATTGGTTTAAGTGACCCTTTATCTCTTAAACGGAGACCGCTGGCCTTGTGGATGGCTAATTTAAGCAGAGTTTGCTGCTGCCAGGTTGATAGTCAGCCAGATTTCTGTGTTTTCTATGCCTTCCCCCTGCTGCTCAGCTTAGTGGGGTCAGAGCGTAGAAAAACCTTCTTGATTGACTATTGCACCGTCATTTTTCCTATTTTCAAACATCGTCGGAAAATATATCTGACCAAGTTGTCATTAATGGTACTTTGTGGCCCATGGTGCTCTCTAATTGTACTTTAGATTTTTTGCCCCCTGAGCACACAGAATGAGGACGCTTTCAGTCCATTTTCCTGCTCCTTCTCCCATCCTGCGACTCAGCTGAAGAGGTCATTGTCCACTGAATTTGAGACAACAAGAGAGCTCAGGCCCGGTCAAGCTGCGAGGTCAAGAACTTCAAGAGCCACAAGATGCCGGTCACCTTATGGGTCACTAATAATTAATGGAACTTGAGGCTGGGACACAAGGCCATGACCAAACACTTAAAAAGTGGGAGGTTATTGATAAAGATCCCAGACCTGACTGTGGTCACAGTCTGTGCTTTTACTACAGAAGCTCCAGTGGCTTCAGACACGACAGTCAGCAGCACAATCCAGCTGCAAATGAAACCGAAGACTGGAGCTGGAGCAGACTCCTGTAACCTCTGCAGGGAAGCTCTGGAGGAGCAGTCTGAAGACAAAAGGGAAAACAGAGGTTTTCCAGAGAGAATAGGCAGGCTTAAAAACAGCTTGGAGATCTTTTAGCTGTTTCACATAAAACCTTCTGTCGAATAAAATGGGTTTTTGCCCTAGAGGAGCAGCGGTGCCGAGACCTCCATTATGAGCTTGGCCTGATGAAAGAGTAGCTAAGGGGGCTTAACAGGTTGGGCTTTTAACCCTCCCCCATTGGGTCAGATATGACAGGAGACACTTCAGGCCCATACAATATACCATGTGCTTGTCAGACGACTCTGTGAAGACAAGAAACCTGTCTGCAGCTGTAGATTTTCTCAAAGTCTCTTGTCTTTTGTCATAACCTAGGGGTATATTGATTTTTGAAAGTAATGTTTTTAAAGATAAACATGGCCACATTGATGTATTAACCTTTCTTGACTACATTTTAAAGTATGTCTTCCTACTGTCATGCTTTCATCCACAGCTAAGGGCGAAATGTGACAGCTAATCCTCTTTTTTTCTGCCTTTTGTTTCTCTGCAGACCTCCTCAGATGAGTGTGACATCCATGAAGGCATCAGTGAGGGAAAAGAGAGTGCATATCGCCTGCAGGTGACCAACTTTGTCCAGAGGTTGGAGTACTGGCACACAGACTTGGCAAACACATTAGTAACCTCAGTCCTGGCGGCTCCCGTCAATGATGGCGCCGTTATATATCTTGGAACTGCAGACGGACGCCATATTCAGGTACAAAACTGAGCGGTTATTCCTAAATATCTTTTATGACTTTAGTCCTGCCAGCGCAGCTTTGCCGTCTGGCTCATGGTGACTAGGCCTGCATGCAATGAGGACAACTCGCACTGTGTGGTATGATGCTACGTACACACCGGGCATGTGATATTCTGAAAGACACGCTGGACTGTTGCTACCTGACACTAGCGTATGTACTCACAGTTGGAAGAGTCCTGGTGTGAAATGTTGAAGCGGTGGAAATGTTGCCACTCTCGCTCCAGACTTTTTCTGGCACCGCTCTATTCCAATAGATGAAAGACTTGGTGTCTTAGAATTCCATCAGGGCACAAACTGCAATTATTACTTTCTCCACCATGCTCAATTTTCAAACAGTTGTCACTTTTGTGAATGGAAAAGAACAAATGTGTTACTACCGAATCCAAGTCCCTGACTGGTGAAAGTTCAACTGGTTTAACTTTCAACATTTGTTCGATGGCTGCAGGTTTTGAACGTGGAGCTCAAAAATGGACTAAAAAAATCTGCGTAGGAAACTGTGAACATGAACGCTTTGAACGCAGAAACGCGCCTCTACATAGGCTTTTCATTGAAAGTTGCTGCTTGAACACCCGTTTCCGATCCCGGTGTGAACGTAGAGATCAATACTGCGATGACTATAGGACTTGTGATACATGAACAAATAGCAAAAACAAAAAACAGCTAATATATCATTTCCACTTTACTGCAATAGTTTTATTTAAATAAAAGTCAACACAAATTATACTGCAAGTTATCTCAATAGGAGACAGCTAAAAAGGCGGCAATGATCTACCTTTCTGGTAGGAAAACTATTATGAACAACAATTAAGAACAATGGAAGCAGGGTGCGCTTGGGCTTTTGAAAAATTATATAATGTGTCTTTTGTATATGCTTGTGTGTAAACATTTAAAGTAACCATTTATCGCGGTTTAAGCTGGATCTTGCAAAACGCGTATTGCACAGGGTGATATTGCAATGTCAATACATTTTCAATTTATCATTCAGGCCTTTCAGGGACGTGATGGTAAGTAGGAAACTCAGAGTATCCTACCAGAAGCACATCTTGCACCATGATTGTGTTTTAGTGCAGTATGCTTAAAGGCCCGTTTAAAGGCTCACTGTGTTCAGTGAGCCTTTAAACGGGGCAGTGTTCCAGTCTGGCACCTACACAAACAGCCCCTTCAAACATGTCAGTGCTCTGCGAACAGCAGATTCCACTTTCTTGATGCTCCGGCAGCTTCCAATATGTGGCTTTCAACGTCATAAATGGCTTTGAAGAAGAAGGGACAGCCTTAATATCAAACATTAACCCACAGGTGTTTGATATTTGTGTCATCTGTGTCGATGAATGTGTAAGATTTGCTTTAAACTACTCCGGTTCTCTATGAGAGTCCCAGTAAATGTTTCTGTTTTATCTTTTATTTGCTCACCATTAAGATGGTATTTTGAGATCAAATGGACATGATGAACGCTCAAAACGGTTCAATAACAACAAGCCCTGGGTGTTTGCTCCTCCTCCTACCGCTGTGAAATGCTTGTGAAGTGCAGTGAGTCACGGTGCAGCGGTGCATCAGTAACATCCTACGGTGAATGAAACGGAACAGTAAAAACTGAATGACCTCACGTGTTTTTGAAACACAAGAATGAACAGACACGCATGGAGGAAAACCAGCAAAGGAGACTTGAGAAAAAAAGCTTGACAGCTGCATGGAAAAGGCAGGAGGGTTAGACACTGAGGTTCGGGGGCTGGGTGGGGTAGGGGGGCAGGTTTCAAGCTGGGCGACACTTTCGGCTTTGCCGACATGTTCCACTTTCTTCCAGATGAGGGTCCAGTGCAGCTGTTACTGTGTGTTTCATTTTGGGGGGAGTTTTTCTTGGTGACTAAGTGAAGTGTTGTAGTTTGTAGGTTTTGAGGAAAATTAGTGCTGCAACATTCAATCCACTGTAACTTTTACAGAACTTTAATTTTAGAACCCCAATATCCAACATTCTAAACAAAAAAGGAGATACTGTAAAGGACACTACCAGTTCATCTAAGAGAATGCCCCTCCTAAGTTACACTAAGGCTCCTGCCAATGAAGGCTCTTATTCATCCAGGTGATGTTGTCTTAATGTAGAATCATGACTCAACTAAAGTTCACACCAAATGGCGTTCATGCAGCAGGGCATTCAGTTTCAATGTTGAGTCCATGTACAACATTGAAGGCCACAGCAAAAGTTCTGATGTGCAGCAAATATAGCGTAATATTTCCACATGTGATATTTCCAGTGTTCAAATATCTCAACTTGGGTGAAGAATTTGCATTGGATCAGCCAATCAGGAACTCAGGATTGGCCCGTGACGTGTTGATGACATGGTGAGTGGGTGCAGGAGAATTTGATCGTTTTTACACTGAACTTTATGATATTTTTACCTCACCATACTGAGAGAATCTCTGAATGATCTCATGAACTCAGACATGGAGACATGATGGCCGACACTTTTGTAACCACACTCACAATCCATCAGAGGGTATTAAAAATAAATAATAAAAGTTATTTGGCAGTATGTTTGATGCTCCTCCCGACACGCAAGTGACCGCCAATCATTTGTGCAGGTTACGCCCAAAAAGTAAACATTTGATGTGCTGCAGACTGTTACCTTCATGGTCAAAATGGCTTAATTCAGAGAATAAAGATAAACACAGGACTTTTCTGGAAGAATGGGAAGATTCTTACTTTTTTACTGAATGGAATGGTAAATCACTATGTTTATCATTATGAGCTTTTTGAAGCAGTAAAATTGTTCATGGCAGAAAAGAACAAAACGGATTCCGGAGAAAATGAAAAACTCTTCCTGATCAACACAAATTGTCTCCTTTATTAACAAGTTGAAGATTTTCAAAGTGCTCATTCAAAACGTCCATCTGTCCCATTTTCCTTCTTTGCGGAGCTCACAGCAGAAGGCTGCAATCAGAATGAATAAAGTACAGTACGTGACGCTGCTTCTACAAGTGGACTGAAAATTTACTTTGTGGTTTGAGGACCTGCAGCAGAAACGACCACAGATCACTTTTCTCATGGATCCTTTAATGCAGAGACTGACTGCCTGAGATCCTCGCTTGTCACTGATGAGGCAGCGAGAGAACCAGAGATGATTGAGCTGATATCTCTTTGTTACGTTTTGGAGAACAGAGAAATCCCTGTGTGTCAAAGAGCTGCTCTCAATCTGCTGTCGATGTTCTCCTCAATATATGTCTGATAGTCCCTGTTTATTACCTTGAAACACGTAAAATCAAGACATCGGACCATTCTGACTGACACTCAGAATTGACTTAAATGCTGTTTAGCTATCTGTTCAAATAAATGAGATCTGAACCTGGACAGGAGAGGCACGGATAACACTCAACACAGCTAGTTAACCAGCTGCCTGCCACCATGATGAGATGAGTCAATACAATGTATTAATATTCCATCAATTATCATGCAATTAACATGCAAAAAGTCAATCATAAATTATAAATTAAATAAAGTTATAAAAGCAATTTTAATGAAGGTTAAAGTTCCTTTATGCTACACACATCTGAAATGTAATGTATCTCATGTGTTTATTGTGAATAGGAATTACTTAGACACCAGGATGCTCTGTCCAGATGTTTGTGTATTTGTTGGTGTAATTGTCATTGAAAGAGGAATGTTGACGAGTTATAAAGAATTACCAGTTCAATACTGTTGGATAAATGGTGAAATATTCAGTTTTTATCATCATAAATCTGACTACAGAGGAGTCAGTGCCTCACCAGCCATCAACCTCACTGCACGTCACTGAGTAGTTGTGTGTCAGAGAGAGGCAGAGAAAAGAGTGAGATAGAGTGAGAGAGTGTGTGTTTGTGATGAGAGAGAGGTGGGGGGGGGTATCTGACCTCCAGGGTTAACTATGTTAACCCTGGCTAAGCTGCATCTGATGTGTGTAATGAGGGTGGACACTTTCCTTGAAATAAATACAAGTAAAATACTAGCTGTTGTGTTTTAGGGATAGGAGTGTTTTATGGGAAATAATACGGCTTTAATTGCGTGTTTGTGTGTACGTCTTGGCAGGTCAGTGTGTGGTGTGGCTCTTTGACTCTGACAGTGAAAAATTCGGCTCTTGGTGTCAAACTTGTTCGCCCCCCCTGAGATAAACAGTCAACCCTTCCATGTACGTAGTAATCAGGCTAAAGACCTTTGACAGTAGCTCCTCCCACATGCAGCAGGAGCATCAAGTTTATGAACAGGAGTGGAAATGTGAATTTGCCACACAAATCGCGTTTGGTGTGAACACAGCATTGGGGCTCCCGTTAGACATTGTAGCTTCAAGACTGTTTTTTTTACCAGCAAGTTTTGCAGAAACATTGCTTGTATTGACAGAACCTTGTGAAGAATTAAAGTAAATAGTTCTTTTGATATTTGGGAAATTTCTGAAGCAGGTTTTGTCAGGTAGAAGCTGATGTGTCAAGAGTTGTGTTTGGGGTCATCTTGGTGGGATTTCTGGGAGTGTAGTTTTGTTTCCTTCCTCACCGCTTTGCAAGCTAGACTGCAGGGTTTGATTCATTTACTCCAAAACACAAAGACCTTGATGTGAACTAGTGACCCGCCGGCCACCTGCTGCTTCAGTCTGAAGCAACGCAGCCACAAGAATCGGTGAAAGGCGTTCGTCTTTGCCCCTGCCCCACACTTCATTGTTAAGCCGATAAAAGGAACCTGTCAGCTTTTCATGTATGTTTGTTTCCTGGTTTGTCCCAGTGGATGGAGCAGAAACGGGAACATGGAGTAGCTCCGGTGATAGAAAGAGACATTACCATCCCCTCCCCCCCCCAGAAAAAAGGACTGATTTCTGGCTCAGGAAGCGTTTCCCTCGACTTTACTTGAGCAACTGTGGGAATAACACAGTGGTAGTGTTTATTGGCCCAACTTCCCCTCAGTCTGCTTAATACAATAAGCTGTAATTTACACCGCTATTACCTCCAGAGAGATGCTGTTGTGTGGCCTCGTCCCCAGCGGAAAGCCACCTATTATGCTTTCAGTTACAAAGGTGACGTTGATCATGAGGCTGGGAGGCAGTCGGAGGAATGATGCAGGAAAAACAAGGCATTTCGGGGGGGCCGGGCCCAGCAGTGCATCAGCAAACTGACAAGCTCTCATTTAAGGCTGAAACAATGCCGAGTGTTTTCTGAGCATTAAATGGGGGCTTTGGCCTATGGGAACAACAGAGCAGTAAGCACTCATCAGTTGCAGTGCAGCGGCACAGTGATGCAGTGGTTAGCACTTTTGCTTTACAGAGAGATGGTCCTGGTTCAAATCCCAGCTTGGGACCCTTCTTGCATGTTCTCCTTGTGCATGAGTGAGTTTTCTCTAGGCACTCTGGTTTCCTCCCACAGTCCAAAGAGATGCTTCATAGGTTGATTGGTTACTCTAAATTGTCCCTAGGTGTGATTGTGTGGCCCTGTGACAGCCTGGCAACCTGTCCAGGCTGTGCCTCACCTTTGCCCTACAGTAGCCAGGTGAGGCTCCGGTGGCCGTAAAAGGGATCACAGCATAAGAAAATGGATGGAAGGACACTTCTGGTGCATCATGTAGTAGTTTGAGGGATTTCACAGATGCAGGACTTCTTTATTTGTTTTTTTGTTTAAAAGTTAATGTGATGGAGCCACAAGAAATCATGCAGGCTGAGGATTTAAAAAAAATATTTATCATTTATTTGATTTGTCAAAATTCCTTCAAAAAAGGCAACAACGTTTTTGTGTTGTTTGTGTGTGTATGGATGTGTGTTAAATGTAGAAGCCGTAACCACACACTTAGGAATCCCTGCTGCTGTTTTTGCTCCAAGGCCTGTAATTGCAGCATAACCACAAGTGATAAATGCGGCTGCAGGTGTGTTGACTGCAAGTGTGTGTGGGAGTTTTAAAAATCCTGTGGGTTTGTCACTCATTAGGTTGCTATTAGAAGCTGTTGTTGTGTTTCTGTGATGTGTGTTTGTGAGGTAAACGTGAATTATGCAATAAAAGACAAAGTGCAGCTAACATGTAAAGAGCCTTTATCATGCAAAATCAACTTTTAAAGCTTTGATGTGTTTTATAATGTTCATTTATCACTATTAACAACCCCAAAGTGGTTGTTTTGATCAGTTCACACAGTATTCCTCTAAAGACCTGCTCTCTGAGCACCAGCCCCTCCCAACCACAAAAAACCAGTGGGTTCTCACATTGTGACATAGATAAGTAAAGAACAGCCCCTTCCTGGAAGACTCTGCACATATTTAGCCATATTCAATAAAAAATGTGTTCTTTAGTGTGACAAAGGTTAGATATTATCACATACATGAATATTGTTTACTATAAAAGACTTAAGACTGGCATGGTATAGGAACTTAGAATGGCTTGTGAATCAGTTTGTGAAAAGATCAGGTTGTTCACCATTTATTTTTGTACCAAGCATTTTTCTGTAACATAGCTAGTAGGGATTTTCGGTTTAAAACCAAACCGTATGACACCATTGAACCAAACCATGGCGAACCCTACTGCATACACAAATGTTTATGTTAAAAGTGTCAAACACGTGTGTTGTATTAAATTTAATACATTTAACATTGTTTTACTTCAGTTGGTATGACCCAACTGAAAGATTTTTCTTCATTGTTAATTTCTTATAAGCAAATAACACAAACATTTTCCTAATTTTTAGTATTTTTGTCATTTTGTATTACACAACTCACAAATTGAACTGAAGCAAAACCGTGACCCAAATCATGGGGAGAGTGAATCATTGGCTCTGTAATAACTATCTGCATAGCTGCTAGAGAGTCTTAAATACAGCTCATGGAGGAATAAATGCAAGTGCGTCCTCAGATTTTCAAGGAACATAGTTTGAGTACACTGGCTTGCACTATTTTACTCAGGAGTCCCAGTCAGGAATCTGTGAAGCTACGTTCCCACTGTCCTTGTCAAGGTGTCACTTCCAATGAAAAGAATCTGTAAATGCACATACATGTGCAATTCAGGCTTCCGTATTTGAAACTCTTGCATTAATGTGTCACTAGACAAGTTTCTGCAACCGTTTTTGGACTCTACATACAATGTTGATGGTCAAACTTTGACCAATCAGGGCTTTGACATTTCACACCAAGCCTCTTCTAACTGTAGGTGAGGGACACGCGCTAGTAAACAGTAGAAAAAGGAGAAGCCCCTTCCTTCTCATTCAGTGTGAACACTATGGTTAAACACGGGTTCTAGAACGCACTTTTAGCATATTCTAGAACGCATGTACATGCCTGGTGTGAACGTAGAATTAGTGTGTGAGGGGAAGAGACCAAACTACACCTTGTTGTTATTATTTCTAAAGAAAACTGTACCTAATGGGGCAATTAAAAGTGGTCACTGACCCAAACACATGTTGAGGGGTAAGACTAAGGACTGAGCATCAGAAGATGAGGGGAAGTTGCAGAAAAATCCAAATAAATAGGAATCTTTGCGATTAAAGAAGAATGGATGGACTCATGACAGGAGGAAATGTCAAATTACCAACTGGACTCCAAAACAGATGCTTATGTTCAGAGTCAACTTCAGGCTTTTGTGGAGCATTAGGGGCTGCAAGGTGGTGTAGGAAGGCCCTGGTTCAAATCCCAGCTGGGACCTTTCTGCGTGGAGTTTGCATGTTCTCATTGTTCATGTGTGGGTTTTCTGCGGTGGTATCTGTCCAAAAAAAATGCCTCATAGGTTATTTGGCATCTCTCAATTGCCCCTAGGTGTGAGCGCTAGTCTGGGTGGTTGTAAGGCCGTGTGATCGTTGGATGGATGTAAAACAGGAGACGTTCAAACCCGCAAGAAGTTAAACTTCTATGAAAGAATAAAAACACAAACTCCACACTGCAAAAACAGAATGTTAAGAAAGTAAAATGACTCGTGTTTCAAGAAAAAATGTCTTTTTTTTCTTTTGCACGAATTATAATCTTATTAAGAATATTTTTTGGTTATTTTAGTTTTTGAAAACATGTCTTAGTGACTCCACTGGTTCTTTACAAGACCATTTTTCTCACCCTAAATGCAGAATTATTGTGCTTTTTTAAGGAAACATTTTTTAAATCTGAATAATTTTTAGGGGTGTGTTTCTGCAGTGCTTTGAAGTTCTTTCATTTTTCATTTTTGTACTTTCGTGCTTCTGTTCATCTATCTTAAGACACACTTAGCTGTAAAGTGGTTTGAATGGCAGCGTAAGAACACAAAACTGACTTTTAGTGATGTGTTTGTTTTCCTTTAACATTTTTTTAACAGTCTCCTGCAGGTTTGCATTAGTAAAATCTAAATTGTCTCACAGTGTTTTCTTATTTGAATTGATTATGTTACAGTAATATGTTTCCTGTTCTTAAATACCGACTTTTCACTCTGCAGGAGCAAAACACAACAAGCACGTTTAAAGAAATGACGTTGAAAAAGTGATAAGAAGACTAAAACAACAAAACAGCAAAAAAAAAAAAAAAGACCATTGTAAATCCCTTGATACACCTCACCCACAGTTTACTTTGGACTGGGTGGAGTTTAAACTGTCTCCGTGTTTATCTTCACTTCTGCGGTAAACAGCTCTGCGTCTTCTCCACATTAGAACTGCCGCTCCTGCTTGTCTGCAGAGAGCTCACTACTTGCTGCAGCAGCAGAACCGACGTCTTGAGGACACTCCATCTACTCAAAAGAGGCAGGATGACTGGGCATCTGCAGTGATCTGGCGCAACTTGAACTTGATTTGAGGGTCCAGGCCCTCCACCATATGGTTAATCCAGTCAGTGCTTTAGTATGTGATCCCCGTCCTTCTGTGACCAAACAAAAATCTGCTGCCGTAACCAGTTTGTACTTATGGTCTTTCAGAAATCTGCAAAGGTTGTAAAAGTCGTGTAGTGTGTGTACTCAACTAAAAGTAACACCAGCTGTTTTGAACCAAAATTACAAGGTGCTAATACTTTGCTTTCATTTTGAGATATTTTGGATACACAAAAACTATAAATTAGTCCCCCCAGGAGTAATCTAAACCAGGAAAAGAAGACACAGAAACTCTCTGTTTAGTCTGACGAGCTGGAGTGGGTCGGAATTAAGCCGATATTCTTGATGGTTCTTCAAAAAGGATCTTGGTTTGTAAACCAGACTGGTTTCTGGACTGCTCTGAAGGTCCCACAACAGCAGCATTTCTGAGATTCTTCATTTATGACAGAACTTGTTTTATATTGTGCTGTTATCTTCAGGTTTTCCTCAGCCACCAATAATCGTCAGGCATATCCTTCTTCTTCAAGGTGCTGTATTCCCGCTCCAGCTCTCCACATGTGAATGTTCGCCTGGACTCCAGACCCGTCTCTTCCAGTGTAGTGCTGCCAGCTACGGCACACTCAAAGGGAGCCGTCATAGTGGCCACAGGTAACAAGGTAAGCTGTACCATGGATGGATCAGGCTGCTCAGATTTAAAATACATGTTAGATTTACAGACCCACTCCGATGAAAATTGTGTTTTTCTTGTTTTTAACATGTTCTTGTGGCATTTTTCTCGTGACGGAGGACATGTATTTAAAAGATTAAGCTTTTATGAGCATCTCCTTATTCAAATCGTTGTGAACCTGGAGCAAACGAGAAAATAACTTTGGAAAAAAGAGTTTATTAGTGACATAGAAAATACACTGGGAAGGCTACAAGCTCCCTGCTCCGCTCCAGTCTGATGCATCCACTTGCAGGCAAATAGATGCAATGTTGCCCGCCATTTTTGTTGCACCAGCAATGTTAGGATGGGGGTATGAGGGGCTATAAGCTAGTTAGAGAGCATGTTAACAGATGGATGATGGTAATTGCAGGTGGGGTCGCCAACAATATCTATTGACGTTCTGCCACTCTGCAGAAATGATGTCCTAGAAAACAACACAGGTTTTTGGCTTAGCCTAAAGACCATCATTTTAATTAAAAGACCACCGGGAATGCCTTGAAAATAGATAAAAGATGATCGGAGTGGGACTTTAAGAATCAGTTCAAAGGTAAACAAAGTAATCCATGTTATGATATAAGACGGCAAAAAAATGGTCTTAAAAAACTCAGCACGACGATGTCTGCTGATTTTTTTTACTGACCTAACCTGTGCCCTCACCCTAGATCACTAAAATCCCGCTGATTGGCCCTGGCTGCAGTCAGATGACTACCTGCACGTCGTGTTTGCTGTCGTCAAATGTGACAGAGTGCGGTTGGTGCAACGGACGGTGCACCAGAAAGAATGAGTGTCCGTCCTCTTCCACATGGACTCAGGACTACTGCATGCCTGTTATTACCAAAGTAAGGGCATTGTAACATTGCACAATGATGATTGAAGTGAAAAAGCTGTTGCATAATTGAATAGATTAATTTCTTTAGAGACTTAGAATTTCAAAACACACTGGCAGTTGTGTGTTTGTCTTAGTTGAGCTTGGTTGGGAATCAAAATTGTGTTTCTCTCCAGTTTTCTCCGGCCTCTGGACCACTGCTGGGCTCTACGATTGTGACGATCTGCGGCCGCAACTTTGGCTTTAACAAAACGAAGACGTTCAAAGGCTCTGATACTCTGATGCTATCTGTGAATGTGGCAGGAGTGCCATGCAAGTTCTCAAAAGGGAGTATAAAGAGGTATGTGGGTGCGTGCATCCCTCTCTTGTTTATCTGCTGTCTGCCGCATTCAACACATAACTGCCTTAATTTAAAAATTGCTGGGGGAAAAACAAAGAACAAATCGCTGAATCCAAATTCTCCACTATCCCAAATCCACAGGGGCTATGTCCCATTCAACTGCCCCTTCCTGCTACAAACAACCTCATTATACATTTGGGGAGAAAAAAATAAAAATGCTGCCCACACAATCCCAGATGAATATTGTGAATTGTGCTTTCCTGCTGGGTACTGCATGATCATTGAATTAGGCTAAACGCTGGGAGTTGTATGAGGGTATAATGCCTGGTCTGTGTGTTGTTTTGGGGGTCGGGTGTAGATGGACTGAGATCCAGTGTTCCCCGGCGTCCAAAGGGAACTTCACTCTGTCAGGACACAAAGTGAAAGTTACCAGTGGTAACAAGGTGGCCACAATGGAGAGTTTCACGTTTGTGGTAAGAAATGTCTGTTTTCTTATTTTTACAGTTGTTCAATGCTGATAAACCGTTTTCTTCAACATTTTGAGGAGGTTTATAACAATTATTTATTCAACTAATACATTTTATGAACTGTTTTGTCATTCTGGACACATTTCTGCCCAAAGACAAAACAGAAAAATATGGGTACATCCTTTCTTCACCCATCTCAGAGCCTTTTACGGTGGCCCTGAAGTGCAAATCACATCAACATCGAGGCAAACACATTTGGTCCCCTTAATGCCTGATTTAAGTTCTAGCTATGAACTTAAATTTAGGTAACTTTAGAGCTGGATTGGTTTGCCACATATTTGCGACAACAGACTTTTTTTTAACAACACATTTTTAAAAACAGCATCACATTTTAGGGAGCAAAACTAAATTCCAGAAACCAAAACGTAATAAATGTTTTAGGAAACACAAGTTATTCCTAAAAAACAAAACAAAAAGAAATGTTAGAAAACGAAACACAATACGAAACCGGAAATGGTTGGAATAGGACGCCACTGACTGGATAATAATATGCAGAATCACTTCAAGCCAAATGATGGGCAGACGTCAACATTTCTTACTGTGTTTTGTTTTTTAAAAAGTTAATTTTGATTTCTGTAAACTACGTTTTCCTTCTGTAATATTTTTTCATTTTTTAGGTTTTGGTTTTTGGAATTTTGCTTTGATGTTTTGTTTTTTTGTGCTTTTTTAATTGTCTTTATAATCTCTAAAATGTTTTTGGGGCGAGTGATTTGTTGATGTGAATTGTAGTTTAGGGCCACCGTACCCTTTTACTTTATAAAACCTCTGTACTTTAGAGGATGTTCTTTGTCTTAATACATTTACAATTTGTTTGTATTTCTCTCATTAATGATGTATTTTTGAATTTTCACCACACACATGCATAGTAAAACTGTTGGCACCCCATTTTTACTAAAAGAAACATCCACAAAGGTCATTGAAATATCCTGTAATAACAATTACAGTGAGAGTAAATAAAACATGATAAAGTAACTTAACCTCTTTTGGTTGTTTGACCTTTTAACACTGGAGATGTTGCAGGTGACACTTAAATAACCCACGCTCTTTGATCTACCGTAACTCTATGACCGTACTCGGAATCAATGTAAATCGGCTGATTGCTGGAGATGTATACACACATCCAAAATCAAAGGACACCAAGACCAGAAGACTGAGGCTCAGCTATGCTCTTATTTCTGCCAGTTTACATTTTTGTCGGGATCTCAAACGTTTTGCCCACCTCTGTGGTAACTGACCTCAGCAGCCCCGTTTTTAAATGCTGTTCCTTTTTATGTTCATGTCTGCAAGGATTTTGTAGAAAAATATGTTTTCGATTGCAACTGCAGATCTGAAAATGAGAGCAATCTATTTGTTATCACTATGGGTTGTGGCGATGTAAAATAATTGTACTCCCTTGAAATGCATGTGAGGATGTAGAACATCATAAGTGCAGCTTTGTCTTTGCCTCCAGGATCCTGTGATCAATGACATCTTTCCCACATTTGGTCCAAAGTCTGGAAACACCATGTTAACCATTAGAGGGGCTTTCCTGGATACTGGAAATCAGCAAACTGTGACCATAGGGGAGAAGATTTGTAAAATCCAGAGGTTAGTGTACTTGATTTTTTTGGTTTTTCTATATGCTTTGCTTCATTGTTTGCTTTTCTCCCAAGGAAAAAGGGCAGTCTGTATTCTGAGCATACCTGAATGTGTTTTTTTTTCCTTTTTCCATAATTTTAAGCAACAGGAGATGTTTAGTGCAACTATTCTCCTTTTATTGTGCAAAAAACTCAATATATTTTGTGTTTGTTTCCCCCCCTCACACTTTGTTTTTTGTTTTAGTTTGACATCCACCATGATCACCTGTAAGACACCTTCACACGCTTTTACCTCAAAGGAGTGGGTAAAGCTCACAATTGATTCAGTTAAACGCCAAGCCGCCACGCAGTTTACCTACAATGAAGACCCCATCATCATCAACATCCAGCCTTCACATTCCTTCATGAGGTAAGAGTTTGGTTTTATCCAGAGCTAGTGTCTACAGTTTGCATCATGCTAGACCTTGTTGTGTTCTGGAAGGGTTTGGGCATCAGTTCTTGGGAATGTCACCTTAATGCTTTTGCTCCAAACAAAAGCTTTTTCCATCTTTCTTCGCCTAATAGGAGACAGAAAAGACAGAAAGATGTTTGCCTTTGGTCTGAGTCAGATTCATGTTTGATTTTATAGCAGGAGGAAGTGAGTGGGAGGTGAGAAGTGACTTTTCTGCTAACACTAACAGCAGGTCCATCCCAGTGGGAATCTCCTGTGTCAGTCTGGTTATGATGGTGAGATCTTTTCTGGTTTTCCTCTCCCTAGCGGAGGCTGCACGGTGTCGGCTCGTGGCTTCTTCCTGCAATCTGGACTTCAACCACAGATGGTTCTCACCGTCAGTCTGAAAAACACTACAGTCTTCCATGTGGTGGGTAGAAAATGCTTCACATCAAAGTTAGAGTGTTTTGTGAGCTGATTTGGGTCGCTCTAAAAGTTCTACCAAAGTAAGACTGCATTCAGAAATATTAGCTGCTGGCCTGCTTTGGTCCTCAGTGTTATTTAAAGCAGAAGTTGCACGCTTCTTACTCTCAGTATAAACACACATATCATCTGGCTTTATCACCTTAGAAACCATTGTTGCCCTAAACCCAAGGGACAGATTCTATAATTATAGTGAATTACCGTGATTAACCCTGCATTGGGCCTGAACGTGGTGAAAAAGAAAGATCTCAGGCTGCAGCATGCCGATGGAAAATGTTTTGACTCATCTACAGAGGATGGATTAGCCTCCATGTAATCCTTTCATCTTCTTCATGAAACTTGACTAATGAGGGAGTGCCGGCATGCAGCTGTACTTTTTCTTGCCCACGGCTTACATTGCTCTCATTGTTTTTCTCTCTTGTACACAATGAAAACATCACCTTTAATCTAGTACTTTTAGTATTTATTAAACAGATTAACTTCATCTTCTTCCTGACCAAAACCTAGTGACAGCCTAACAAGGGGGCCTGTTTTTCTATTCACATAGACTCCTTCAGCAGCACAGGCTTTAGCAGCAAGCTGTGGTAACAACACTGCTACGTTCACACGGGGAATGTGACGTTCAAGAACGTGCAATGTTCACCCTGGACAAGCAGGGAGGGGCCTCCTCTTCTTCTTCTTTTTCTGATGTTTACTAGCTCATGTTCGTACAGTTGGAAGAGTCCTGGTGTGAAATGTCAGAGCAGTGGAAATCTGGTGATTCTCGCTCCAGGTTTTTTCTGACGCAGCTCCATTCCGATAATTGAAAGACTTTGTGTCGTAGAATTCCAGTCGGGCACAAACCACAACTATTCTTTCCTCCTCCATGATTAATTTTCAAACGGTTGTCACTTCCGTGTGTTGAATAGGACATCATCCAAACAAAATCAGAGTCCCTAATTGGGCAAATTTTGACCTGGTTTAATTCTTAATGCACGTTCAATGTGTTTTGTACGTAGAGCCTAAAGAAAAGAGTATTGAACGTGAAAGCCCCAAAACGTGTATTCCTGCGCATTTCCATAGACTTTTCATTGGAAGTGGTCGCTGAGGGCAGTGTGAACGTAGCTTAAAGGCCCGTACACACCGGGACGAATATTCGCCAGCCGTTATTCGCCAGCGTTTTTTGTGTTCACACCCAGGCGATTTTCGCTGACGATGAGCCGAGCAAACATGCAATTTCATTCCCTGACGTTAGATGGCGCTTAATGTAAACAGAAATACTCCTGTACACAAGGTGGCGCTCTGCAACTTTACCCTTCTTAAAGTCGCTTTTCACTCAGAAGAAGAGAGCAAGTATTTACGCGATTGTCAGAATCAAACAAAGAAAACATGAATATTTCAAGCAACAGTAGCTCTAGCTCCAGTTCCAGCGATGAAGAAATTATTATTCTGTTGAATGATGAAAGACGCTGGAAAAGACGTCGATTTTGGGTACATCCCATAGTTACGAGGAGAGAAGAACATGGGGAGTTTTATCGACTGGTACAAGAGCTGAAAATGTATCATGAGCGTTTTCGGGGATATTTTAGAATGTCCGTCAGTGAGTGCATCTTCTTCGTCTTATTTCTTCGCGGCAGTGTAGACGCCACTTGGCGTCTATCTTCTTCGCTGGTATGTGTGCTCAGAAAGGCAGTTTTGTGTTTGAGCGCCCCCAAGTTGTGTTTTACTGTAACTTCAGAAGCTCCAAACACGTGTGCAAAAGTGCCATTCTCACTGGTCATATAGTTTTTGACGCGGCACATCAAACCAACAAAACGAACCCGAGGCGTTTTTGAAAAAGTGACGCTTTGACGCGTGGCGTTTTTTCATGTCGGTGTGTACACTCACATTGGTGCCCTTTGTTTAGTCACGAGGCGTTAAACGTCGGCGAATATCGCGCAAGAAATTCGTCCCGGTGTGAACAGGCCTTAAGGTTGCAGAATTGCCTGTGGCAGAGAAAAAAGGAAGAAAAAAAAAAGTTGTTTTTTTAATGTCAGATTGAAATTATTCTAAATGATGCTTCCCTTCCTCAAAGCACCTTTTCTTTTTAAGCCTCTTTTGGGTTTTATGTTTCACTCAGTAACAACATATACCAGTGACTTCCTACTGAACAACAGCAAAAGAAATCAGATTAACATTGGCTTCCGAACTTGGATGTTTTGTTGAATTATTTGCAAGAAAAGAGGAAAACTGAGCACTTTACAATCTCAAAGCCCCATGGATGGTATTTTCATTACTCCAAAGTAAACCCCTCTAAATCTGTTAAAAAGAAAATGAACCCCTGACAGGGAAGAAAAGAAAGCCACAGTTTCAGTCAGACACGAGACAAGGGGAAATGGAAAAGCCACAGTCTGATGTGTAAATTTCAGATCCAGCTGTCACCTCTGACTCGCATAGTAGCAGAAGTGAAGTCGGGCAGTAAGTGCTTACAGGAGAGACTCACACGCCTGCTTGCTTTTTTCCAATAAAAAGCCTGGAAAGGTTTAAATGATGGAACTTGGTGAGCACAGGTCTTTCAGCACTCTGTCTGCAGGCCTTTACCGTCTGTAAAGTTGATGTGTCATTTATAAGAGGTGTTAAACTCACACAGAATCTTATTGTGGTTGTCAGTCAAGTCATGTGGGCTTATCTTGAAATCTCAATCCATCTTGTTGTTTCAAAAAACAGAGTGTCACCTGGATCCTTCCTGTACAGACAGGGTTTTTATTACCTGAGGATCCGAATTCTGGAGAGGACAAAAAACCTACCAGACATCAAACATACTTTTGTAACTTTTTCTCTTTTTTCTCCTTGAATTTAGCCCTTTTTCACCACAATTTGAAAAAAAAACAAGATTTTCAGAAACCCCTTTTTTGTGTGGAATTAAAACAAACAAGTCTTTCACTTTTGAACTTTAAAGATGACATAAAATTAGACATTTACAGCTCTTTACTTGGTTCTTGGAACCGTATTAAACAAAGGTTTTGTAAATGTCGCATTTCGACAGTTTCCTGGTTTTGTTGTCTTTGCTTCAGAGCCAGTACCGAGTTTAAATAGTTTTACCTTTCACGATAGGCCCTAATGTGAGGAACCAAAACTAAAAGGTCTATACGATGGCATTTTTTCCAACCACTTTGTTCTCCATTATTCTGGTCAAATTGTAACAACCAGAAATCCTCTGTGCATGTGGCCTTTGGAGTAAGTGACAAACGTCCCTGTCAGGAGTAAACAAGCAGCAGAGGAGTGCTGTTGTCTCTGCATCTGTGGTGTTTGCCTTAGGGAGGCGATGTGAAGACAAACTTCGCTCTCAAATGATGTTATCTGTCATTGGGAGGCACGTGTCACTACAGGTTTGGCTAGGAGGCAAGGATCGGTACAAACACATTAAACGACACACGTGCGTCAGTTTCAGCACTTTTTCAAGAAAAAGTTTTCATTTCCAACCAATAATTCTCTTACTGATGCACAGAAACGCTCTGTGAGCCCCCCTCCCAGTTCAATTCCAGTATCATCTTTCAGTTTGTCTTTCTCGGGTCACTGACCTGCACTCAGGTCAGGGCTCAATGGGTCTCCTGGGATTGAGGCTCTGAAATCAGGCTTTTGGCCCAAAGAACTGGAATTGATGTGCCGACTGTGGTTTATTGGGATTAATATGAACAAATAATTTGAATCACTCAGCACTGAACTGACAGTTATGCAGTAGGTGCATGTTACAGGAGCGGGCTGGTGAAGAGGTAGAGGGGTCAACGTCTGATTGAAAAATTGCTGGTTCGGTTCCCATTCTGCCCCCCCATATTGGAAACCTGGGTCAGTCATTTAAGCCCACATTGCTCCTGGTGGTTATAGGTTGGCACCAGTGTAAGGCTAAGCAAACACACCTGGCATGTGATGTCTATTCCAAAACATGCTAAACACAGGTACTTTTAACATGAATTTAGCCCACGGTGTTCATTCTGGACGAGGAGGGAGGGGCTTCCTTTTCCTTTGCTCAAAACACGTGTTTAGCTGTGCTGACATAAACTTTCCATTGGAAGTAGCTGCTTGAACGAGCGTTGTCGAGGGTGGTGTCATTGTAGCATGGCTCAAAACTTTGTTTATAACATATAAAAAGCAGAATGATACCGCTAAAACAAGCATTGCTGTGACTACGCTAACCCCTAACTTTATTGTCAACATTTTAAAAGAAAAGTCTGACACTGCTACACACTAACTGCGTTAGCATATTCACGATAACGCCCAACCTAGTTTGTATCTTTTTTTTTAAAAAATCGACTACCATTATAACAGAAAGCTGTGTACCTCTCAAAATCACTCCGATGATCAGTATGGGAGCTTGCTATGATCTTTTCTCATCTGCACATTTTCATCTACTCCTGATTTACAGAGATTTGAATAAAGAAATACTCACAAATGCTATTATAAACCCTATCTTCCTTCTATATATGTCCTCCATCATCAGAAAAATGCCACAAGAATATTTAAAAACACCAAGAACATGATTTCATTGCAGTGGGACTTTTAAGTGCACCTTCTAGTGTGGTAATACGGTATAAGTGTCACAGAAAATCCTTTTTTTTTTTTACTACACTGGGATTTAATGGATACCAAACACAGAGTTGTTGCAGCTGGATTTATAATTTGTTGTGTTTTTACAAAATTACATGTACAAACTTAAGTTATAATGATAAAAAGAACAGACAAATTCTTTACATCAAACAACAGTTGTTGTTAAGACTCAACACAAATTCAGGCTGTCAGTGCAAAAGGCTGGAGGACACAGTACTGAGAGATGAATGCTAAAATCAAATATTTTTATAGAGAGAAGCATGAAGCTACAGGCTTAAAGAAAATCAGTATGGTTTCTAATGGTTTAGGAGGGGATCAGGTCCCAGCTGTTGCATGTCAAATTCCTTCCGTAAATGGGATGAGTTCAGGCTCAGCTAGAGAAGGGATAGTATAAGTGTTTTATTGTCTTAACCCTTTAAAACAGAGGCGAGATCCGTCACAAACGGGCATCCCACAGGCTTCCACAGTGGACTAACAGGGTAACCCGAGCCAGTCTGTCATGCCTAAAGAACTGAGTCAGTACACTCAAAGAGCGTGGTGCGGTCAGTTTTGTATGGCCAGTCTTTAGGAATACTAAATACAGTCTTCAAGGTACATCCTAGAGTTAAACGAGAACCTCTAAAATCCAGGTTTTGCAAAGCCAATGACAGAGAAAAGACATTCTAGAACTCAGAAACAGATGGAGCAAAGCATAAAATAAGAGCCAGTGTTGACTTAATATCTTCCCCTTAGATCTCTGGTAAAGCCTGGTCTCCACCAATCTCAGATTTCCCACAAACATAAAGGAGATTTCTGTTACAGTCCAAAAAGCTGTGGTCACAAGGTCTAATCACCGCTCATAAACAAAAGGAAAACACTAGAAATAAACTTTTCATTTACTGCAGAGAACCACTATTATTATTATTTTTTTTACAAAAAAACAGATTCCAGAATTGCTTTGCAGGATCTCTGTATTCCAGATATTTGATTTTAACAACTGCAGTCTGACACCTGTCGCCTCAGCTCAAAAACCGCTTCGTTTCGTGTCAGGCTTCTCTTCCTATCTTCTCCTAGAAGACTAAATCCTTCCAGCTGACACCTGAAAGTCTCTTCAAGCTTCTTTCTTTTCCCATGCCCTCACAGATTGGGGGGGTTGTCTGTGTTTGAGTTAGTGGTCGGCAGTCAAGATGTTTAAAGAGGCCACACAGTTATGGCAGTTGGTGGTCAAAGAGGACAAGCATGTGGTGGATTTGGATTTTCAGGGTCAAAATTGTTCATTTTTCAGTTGAAAACAAATCTTTTTAAAAAACTGATCATTGTAAGTACCATAAAATAAAAGTAACAAAGTAAAAGCTGTAGTCTGCAACCTTTAATGCTAAACCCACATCCACATTTTCCTTTCAAAATAAAATGCAGTCCTCCTGGTGCAGCAGATTTACTTGAATTAGAAATGCAAAAAAAGTCAAACATGTAATTTTTATATCCTTGATGGATGCATGGATGGATAGATGGAAAGTAAATTAAACTTTTTACCATCATTTAGTCTAATTGAGTGCATTTTTTTCAAGCCAAAGAGCCACAATGGAGGCCTGCAGACCCCTGACCCATGCACTAAAGTTCAATAAAAGTGTAAAATACTGCCAAAAAATGCAGTTTTTCCTCTGTGTTCAAAATTAAGATGATTTCAAGGAACACTTTTAAAAGCCTTTTGTACTTCCTATTATTATTTGCTGAATGAGACACAAAGACAAAGTCATTAAAGTCTCCTGACAGTTTCAGATTTGTGTTGCTCGTCTGTCAAAAATGCTGAGTGTTGGTTCAAATATTTCCTCTGCATACCACTTCTATAACTGTCAAACTCTTACGCATATTTCACTTTATATGTAATCCAGTTTAGGTTTCCAAATATAATCCATTTGGCAAATTTACAATCTGCATTCTTGATCAAAAGCTGGGACCAATCAATATTACTGAATCGTCAACAACCCTCAGAGGTCTAAACACGTTTTTGTTTTGTTTTTTCAGAAAATGTGTTGTGCCTTCCACTTTTGCTGCTTCATGGCTACATAATCTGATACATAAAAACAAAAAAGGTCAAAGTTCTTAACCTAATCTAACTACAGTATTTTCTGCACTCTAGGGGACACCGCCAATGAATGGTTAGAGCGCCGTGTACGTACCCAAATCACTTCAACAGCAGTGAACACAACCAGAATGAATCCATATTTAAGGCAATCCAGATTTGATGTTATTTTTTTTTTTATTAGGGCTTTTAAGTGCTTCTTATAGTGCGGAGGATACGGTAAACTAAATAACTTTAATTTAAAAATGGGTTATTGGAATTTTTTAAAGAGTGACCTCATATTTGTGGTAGAAATACTTCATAAAAGCTTAATAAAGAGCCAAAAACACTCAAAGAAAACATTGGGTAGAAGACTCTATTTACAAAGTGAAGGATCACAGAAAACCATGTAGAACTAAATAAAAGGAAAATCTCTGCTATGAATGACTCTTAAATTGCACCTAATAAATAGAAACTCTGTTATTACTTTGCTTTTTTTCTGTCTGTTACCACTGATAAACCTGAGAGATGGAGGGGAAGATGAGGAGGGCTGCTTCTCTCATTAACCCACACTAAGCTTCTTGGTCTGCCCCAGCGATTGTATTTACAGCTGCTTCAGACCCAAAGCCCTTCACCTCCACTCCCTAAATGACAGCAGACATCAGCTGAACAATGAAACTGACTGAGATTTCCTCTGATTCACTGGATATTTTTCATTTTGTTGGGTTCATGGGGAAGTGGTGTGGGTTGGGGAGGGGGTTAAGTTATACTTTACTCCTGTTCTTGTTGTTCCTTATTGGACAGTTTTTGTACGGTGACCCTTGGTGACTCAACACATCCTTAGTCATGCATGTAACATACTCAGCTGAATGGGTTTTTTGTGTTTTTTGTTGCTGATGCATGAGAGTGTTTGTGTTCCTCCATGTGCGACTGCTTACTACAAGGGCAGATTAGCAAGTGGCAGAGGAAGGTTCAGTCATGCTAGAACAGAACTACTGCCACCAGAGAAACCCTCCATGGAGGAAGATCTTTATCTGAGCTGGCAGTTGGACTTCAGGCAGTTGTTCAAGTGTTTTAAGGAGCGTGCAACTCACATTAGCCCCACAAATGCATCAGATACCACATGCACGGCGATGGTGCGTTCCACATTCATGACGTCCCTTGAGGTGGCTGTACGAGTCTAAAGGGAACAGCAAGACATATAGGAGCTCACCTTTAGGTTGCAGCCACTCCCCTCTATGACCCACAGGACCTGTACATGTTAACCACGGTACAGGTGCAAGTGACTGAGGCTTTAGTCTGTCCGCTCAGAAACACAAGAAAAAGATCAAGTTTCCATGACTCACCAACAGACACTCCCACACCCAACAATTAACAATATTCATCTATTCAGGGCCTCATCCAAATGATCAGCACCCTAACTTCCTGTTTTGTTCTGAAGGAATAGCAGATGGCCAGGGTTCCTATGATGAAAGAAAGCTAAAAATCAAATGGTTTGTTAGATAAAAGAGTCGAGGCAGGTTTGTTCAGTCACTCAAATAAAAGTGTTACGCTGGTGTTGATATTTAGCATTGGTCAGCTTGAAAGCTCTCAGCATTGTTGCTGATGTCAGTGTCTCTCAGTGATAAGTACAAACCAAAGATTCTGTCTGAGTATTTCAATATAAATGTAAAGTGAGAGGAAGCGTTTGCTGAATGTAAGTGCTGGACTGCTTGGTTTTGCTTCCCAGCTGTAAAAGTCTGTCAAGTCTCGATGTCAATGGTGTGACTAATGTGGCATCATGCCCATCACCGGCAAGAAGGCACAGAATAAAGCACCAAACATGTGATACATCTAGAATTGTCTTTGTTTCTAGGAATGTGGCTGCTCAAACAAATAATTCATTCCATTGTGTTTAAACACAGTGAATTCTGTCTTTTTGGACCACAAATCTGTTGTTTCAAGAGCCTTAGGAATATATAGCATTGGGGGATAAACATGCTGTACTCAATGGAACTTTGGCTGAAAGGACTGACTTATAATTGTGGATTTAATGTGTTTCTCTCTTTGGCATCTTCTCCAGAGCTGCGTGTATGGTGAAAACCAGACCTCCATCCAGTGCACGACACCTTCCCTCGCCAAACTGGCTCTTCACAAAGCCGTGGTCACCAAAGTGACTTTTGTCCTGGATGGCTACTCAACTCCTCAGCTGGACCTGGTTTATGTGGAGGATCCATTATTCCATGACCCAAAGCTGACTTCAAAGGACAACAAAAGCATCGTTGAGCTTAAAGTGAGAGTTCAAAATTTGATGAGTTATACTGAAAATCATAAATGTAAAGAAAATATTGAGGAACTTTGGCATCTTTTTCAATTAGATAATATTATATATATATTAGATAGACTAGTCCAGGGTGTACCCCTGACCCTGAATGGGACTCTGTCAGGTTTAGAAGATGGATGAAATATTATGTCCAAAGAACTGAAAAACCACACAACAGAAAGCAAAATCCAGTAAATGCTAGTTGTCGTGAGGACCCAAAGCAGGACAGGGGAACACAATGTACCATACCTTTAAACATTTTATGAATAGACTTAAACATGACTTTGGAGAATCTGACACAGAACATCTAAAACCAACGACCTAAGTAGACTAAAGCTAATGGACTGAGCGGAAACGGCTGTGAATGAGTGTCAACTGTGACCGGTGTGACTGTAGCCGTCTGAAGTACACTCGCATTCAAATAATTAGACATTTGTGTTAACGAGCAGTTGGACAGGTGTGCCTGATAAGGTGATCAGTGATTGTACAAACAGAACTTGATTTTGATGACAAAACGATAACTACTTCAAAACCAAAATACAGCAAATTACATCAAATCCCAGCACAGTCACAACTCAGTAAAGTAAGTTAAACCTTTTAGGATTCCTCCTAAGTGTCAATTTGGACTTGGGTTGAAGCTGAACCCACTGGATGGTACACGTTAACTCATAATCCTCACGCTCTTTTGCACGTACAGCTGTCTAGAGTCCAGGTCAAGCTGGTAAGGAAACAATACAAAAAGAAAAACAGGAAGTAGAGTCTGTTTCCCATCGTTTACACGCTCTACCCCAACCTCCCGTCTTTCCTCCAGTGCTATCCTTCTGTATGTACTGTCGGCCTGTATTGTTCTTGCTGAGGTCAAAGAGCTTGATATATTAATGCTACCTTTCAAACAGGCCACCAGAGTCCCCAGAGCCAGTTATAGGAACACAATGAAATCCACTTTTCTTTCTTTCTGTTCTGCTTTTTGACACGACAGCATGCAAGAACTTCAGGAACAGAAGAAAAAAATCTACATTTCTATCTTTCTGTTCTGCTTTTTGACACGACAGCATGCTGCAGCTGTTCTAAGACTCTTTGTAATGTTCTTCACAGTTTTTTTGCAGGCCTTCTTTGTCTTCTCTTTTTTCTCTCTCTCGCTCTTTTCCCAGGCACAACCTTGGCCCCATTGCTAAACCTTCCACCAGCCTAACATGCATCCGCTATTCATTCTTCCCTCTTGACCAGAAGAACCCCTCCAAAGGGGGGGTCAGGAGTACTAGGCATTGTACTGAACATGCTACATTTAACGCCATCTGATAACCCTGCTTTGCAAGGGGCCCCTGGATAAGTCAACGCGGGTGCCATATGATGAACCAAGCACTGAATGTGCAGCAAACAGGCAACCAGGGGAACGTTTACCTCTGACTCTCAGTTTAGTTTCAGAGTGACGACTCCTAAAAGAGCCAGGCTGTTGGCTTTGGATCAACGTCTGTCTCTTCTCAATACCAACCACAGACCGCAAGAATGAGCAAAGAGACACTTCCAGTAAAAATCCTGACAGTTTATTTAGGTATTATTGTGACACACTGCAATAACTCTGCCTTCACCTCAGTGAGGAAACCCACTAAATTCAAATTGGTGAAGTGTGATGGCTTAATTGCTATGCGAACTGAAGGAGAACTTTATTTTCTGTGTGTGCTGGGTTGGGTTTTTGTGTGTGCAAGAACAGGTGCGAGGCTCCAGCCTGTGTCAAATTGGAAAATCCCAAACTGTCACGCAAGGAATGTGATCATTTGCTTTATTGCCTTCTGCTGCACACAAACAAGCGTGCTGGTGTGTGTGTGGGGGGAGGGGGGGGGGATCTTGTGAGAAAAGAAACGCACGGCATCAGGAAAACACAAAAAAAAAAACACTATCAGAAAAAGTACTGGTTTGCTCATGAAACACTTTACACACAGTCACTGCACCTCCATAGACCGTCTGAGTTTATTCACGTTTAATGTAAATTAAATTTAGTGAACACCTCATTTATTTCAGCCTCATCTCACCGTCTGGCACTCTATTAGCTTCAGATTGCACACTCTCTTCTAGATTTTGTAGACGTTCTAAACTTCATGTCCTAGGTACACACTGCGCATTCAAAATGTGCTGATTACAGTTTCTTGAACACGCTTGTAGCATACAGTGTTCACACTGGACCGTTGCTACCTGTTCCTAGTGCATGTACTCACATGAAAGAGGCTTGGTGCGAAATGTCAAAGCAGTTCAAATCTTGCAAATTTTGCTCCAGGCTTTTCCTTACACTGCTCCATTCCGATGAATAATAAACTTGGTGTCGCATAATTCCAGCTGGACACAAACCACAATTATTATTTCTTCCTCCATCATCAATTTTTAATATGTCCCATATGTCTCTACCAAATCGGAGTCCTTGATTGGTCAAAGTTCAACTAGTTTAACTATCAACGCATGTTCAATAGCTGCACATTTTGTACACACAGCCCAAAAACTGACTTACAAACGTGCGTATTGACGTGTGAATGCAAGAGTTTTGAATGCGGAAGCCCAAAATGCTAATTTACATAAGCTTTTCAATGGAAGTGGTGACTTGAACACGTGTTTCCAAGCCCGCTGTAAACATAGCATCAGCATCCAGGGCTCTGTTGTTTAAGGTCTATACATCATGCGCTTAAATAGTGTAAACCTAATCTTCAGGCCAGAATTAGGACAACTTGAGGCATTAAATCATTAGAATCCTCCTAGAAGAACTTAGGAAAATTTTGGTTTACACTTTAAATATTTTTGGGGGAGGAAAAGAGTGTACAATAGAACTTATTTTATTGTAAAAACTCTTCAAGGTAGCAAGTCAATTCCTTTCCTTCTCTTCCCTATTTTTGGTTTTGCAGGGTGATCGGATGGACAGGGAGGCAATGAATTGTAAACTCCTGACGGTTTCCAACCACAGCTGTGAGAGCCTGACAGTGGTTGGAAACACTTTGGAGTGCACGGTGCCCCCTGAGCTGCAGAACAAGGAGCTGCAGGTAGAGGTGAGGAAGAGCTGCCAGAGGACACGCACCTGTCCCGTCTGCGACAGTCAGTACACAAACACTCCTACGGGGAAGACGTTTTGTTTATAGAGAAGACGCAGGTTACAGCAAACACACATCCACACCCAAACCACCGTTTGGCACACGGACATCCTTCTCATAGCTGCACCATTGTTGACTGAGATAACTGTTGTCAATGTTAAGATGCAGGATGTCAGCTATTCCTTACAGGTGGAGAGAACATATCCCTTTACTAATACATCTAGATAACATTAAAAATACAGTAGAAACCAAAAGTTGAACACACCTTCCCAGTCATTTGAATGGGAAAGTGTGTCCAAACTTTTGGTCTGGACTGTATAATTATATTAAATACAATGATAGGAACCAATGTGTAGTTTTGTTTTTGTTTTGTTTTTTTTGGAAAACCTGGCTTCCAGCCAAGTTGCTTTGAACCACTGGATTCAGCTGAAGAGACAAAGTGAATGATTGACACTGGTGTAAATTTGCTTTAATTAAATGTTTAGTTTAGCTTCTCAGTTAACGACCAAAGAAGAGCATTTACAGTAAAACTGACAATCAGGCTTATCAGGAAGAGATAGAAAAAAAAAAGTCACACTAATCCCTACAGTTGGAGATGGGAGGTAGGCATTATGGGATGCATGATTGGTTTTTGGCACATTTCCTGGCATGATAACAACATCTTCCACAGTATGCATGTTTAATTAAAGTGTGAGAAATGTCAACGTAAGGAAGTCCGAAAATCAACTGAGCTCATTTATAAGGTAAAAATGAGGAAATATAAAAACATAAAGCAAAACTACAAGCTTCATATTGGTTTTACAGGTAGATTTGTTCATCTTCAACTTATGAATTTGATTAGACACATGTCCTCCAGCATCCCTGGATAAGGCAATGATCATTAACTTCTATATAAAGCAAAAAAAGTTCCTGTCTGCTGATATTCTCAGGGAGAGTCTACTCAATACAGGGTATTATCAGTTCATATTTCAAATCAGCTTCTGAAGGGCAATGAGGCTCACATTACTCACACCTTTCTCACCATCAGAGCATCAGCCGAAATGACTGACCGCTTCATACGATGAAAAAGAAAATATTGGCTTTCCTTAACTCCATTGTGGACAAACTGTGCAAATCTTCTTGGAAGTTTTTCATTTGTTCATTTAAGTTTCTGAACATGCACTGTTTTTTTCAAAGTGTCACAAAAATGAGAGTAAAGAGACTGAAACATGTCTTGTGGATACAAAACCAGCCCAAACCGTTCCCTCTTTCAGTGCCTTGCCACATTGGTCACCTCTCATTTGACATCTTTTCAGAAGCTTGTTGCATGTTTTTGATGTTTTGTTTTTTTCAGATTCTGTTTAGTGAACCGTCTTCGTGTTTCTGTTTTCAGCGTGTTTTCCAGGCAAACTGCCAAAACAAACTATACATGTTCCGTCTAAATGTGCTGTCACCCTTGTAAATATTTAACATGTTATTCAATGTGGGGTTTTTATCTTTCATTAGAGTTGCTCAGTCTTTCCTTCAGGTAGGTTTGCAGGGGGAGCAGGCTACCTTCAAAAGAGAACAGTCCACTCCAACTTGTGTGGAACTGGTTCTTTAGCTCTGCATAAACTGTTGTGCTGCAGGTTATTTGGGCTGCTCACGTCTTTCCTTTTGGCATACTGTGAACACGCCAAAGTGCTTTTGAGCAATAATGTGACTTACTTAGTTTTAACCACATGATGACTTATTGTTGTTTTATTATTTTTAGAGATGACAGACGATGACTGTAACTTTTTTTAGCTAATGCATTTGTAACTCTGATATTTTAAGCTACAGTCTTTAAATGTTTTTTTTTCCACATTTGTTTACTACAAATGAAGCCGGACCTAAACAAGGATCATCTTAGTTTAAATGATCAAATATTGTAAAATAATCTAATCTGCAGTTTTGTCTGAGCTTAATGTAAGCTGTCTGCCTAAAACAGGATGCCTTCATGAATTTTGTGCAGACATTTTTAAACTGCGTTTTTACACTAAATTTCACATAGGACCATTTAATTAAGAAAAATAGACGCTAAAGAAAAATAGACGCTAAAGAAAAATAGACGCTTAAGAAAAATCTGACGCTAACTTCAGCTTCATGCAGGCCTGTCTGAGATTAAACCGTTTCATAGTCCAAGGAAGAGTGGTTTAAAATAATATTTAAAATTTATATCATGTTAATTCCTTGTTGCCTCAGAGTTTTTTACTTATTGAGTAGAAATATTTGTGATTTTACAACAAGTTCAAAATCGGCAACAATCAGAGAAGGTTTGACAGTTTTCTTTACTGCGCTCCACACATCAGTATTTTCAATTCTTTCAACATTTTTTATACAAGTAAATTACTTGTTTTTTTTAATGTACAGAAAGCCAGTAGAAAAGAGATCCATTTGAAGAAACAGAACCTCCTGGTCATGCTGGACTCTCCTTTGCATGCTGGGAAATTTGTGGAAATTACCACATTCCTTCAGCGTTCCAGATTGTTCACAGAAAACTTCAATAGCTCCCCCGTCCTAATGCCAGCTTTCATAAAAAGCAGCTCAGGGGGAATTTATTAGACAGTGTGCTGAGTGAAGCGGCTCAGCAGCCACCTGTCCACCTCATCACTTTGATTCAACAGAGACGGTCAAGAGTTTAATAAACCTGAAGACTTTTAGCATTAAAAAGTTTACTGCAAATCATAATGGTTCATTTGAATTTTAAACATACTTTAAACTGTTTTTACTCATCGGGCTCCACATTGCCTTAACTGATATTGTTACATTAGTTACTGATGAAACAAACACAGCAAAGGTCCGACACCCTCCTCCTCAGAGAACGCTGCCGTCTTCACACCCAGCTCTGTCAGACTGAAGCTGGTCTTTAGAGGAAGCCTTTGCCCCATGGCAGGGTTAGTCAGTATCCCATAACCTCACAAAGCCTAAAGCAAACACCTCTATGACCCCAGACACCGTCCTTCAGAACAACGCAGACAAATATTAAATTCTGCAATGAGCAGAAGAAACTTCATTTCGGCTAAATTTAATACTGTTGGCTCTAATATGACTATAGCGACTTATCTCTCCATAAGTGTGAGCTTTGCCGCTGAAGCAAGCTCGAATCACGCTCTTCCTGATATACCACAGTGGCAAAACACGTCTAAGATTGATTCTTTGTCCGTATTAGGACTTCATACGTCATGATTAAATATTGCAAAACGTGGGGGAAAATAATCTTGTGTTAACACTGCTGCTTGACAGCTTTTAATCAGACTGGATGTAAAATTCAGGTGGTAGACGGTGTCCACCAACCTTTATCTGTTTGCATCCACTTCTCCAAGTTTTTCATTTATTGTATTTTCCAATGAAACAACTAATAATTCAATTTTATTTCAAACATATACTTTATGAGGAGAGATGGGACAAAAAAAGCAACAAAAAAAATAATAATATCTGAACGGGAGTTAGAAGAAGTAAACTCCCATTACCAATTTTATTATTACATCCAGTTAACACCTGCAATCCACTGATTAAAAGTGTGAAACTTCTTGCTGTTAACTTTGCATTATGTTTATGCACCCAGCGTTTGGTAAATAACAATAACAGAGATGCTCACAATGCCTTCCGGCCAATCCTAGTCAGTTCCTAAGTTCCCAGTCAAATCCTCTGAAAACCTTTATTACTGTCACACATCATCAATAACATTCAATAACGTTTGTTCCATCCATCCTTCCATCCATCCATCCCTCCATCCTTTCATCCATCCATTCATCTACCCATCCATCCTTCCATCCATCCATCCATCCATCCTTCCATCCATCCTCCCATCCATCCATCCATCCTTCCATCCATCCTCCCATCCATCCATCCATCCATCCATTCATCCATCCATCCATCCATCCCTCCATCCATCCATCCATCCATCCATCCATCCATCCATCCATCCTCCCATCCTCCCATCCATCCATCCATCCATCCATCCATCCTCCCATCCTCCCATCCATCCATCCATCCCTCCATCCATCCATCCATCCTCCCATCCTCCCATCCATCCATCCATTCATCCATCCATCCATCCATCCATCCATTCATCCATCCTCCCATCCTCCCATCCATCCATCCTTCCATCCATCCATTCATCCATCATCCTTCCATCCATCCATCTATCCTTCCATCCATCCATCCAGATCCTGCTGAATCCCTTTTGGAGCCACAGTTCTTCACCCATCTTATGGGGACACAATGACAGTCAGGAACTGATTGTGCAGGACCCAAAATGCAGGAGACCAGGCATAGTAACAGAAACTAAAACGTTTAATAAATAAACGAAAACATGACAAGACCATTGAGAACCAAAAGGGTGACAAAGCAGAACAGTTCAGAAGACCTGACACTGCAAACAGGACACTACAGAACAAACAAGCGAAACGCATAAACATTCCTACTATGATCATCTTTTGATATATTGCACAAGTGTTCCCTTTGGTCTTTTAATTATGATTATGCCATTTTTATCCAAAATAAAAAAAACTGTCATTTTCTAGGACATAGTTTCTGCAGAGCGGCAGTAGTTTGCTAGAAATTCACCTCAAAATTTTGGGCGGGACCATCACCTCTCAGTTTACACACTCTGCCGGTAGCTTACAGCCCCTCAAATCCCCAACCAAACGTTGCACCTGATTTTCTTTATATTTGTCCTCCATCATCAGAAAAATGCTAAAAGAACATTTTATAAACACCAAAAACACAGTTTTTATTGGAGTGGGTATTTAAAGTGTCTACTTGAAAAATATAGAAGGCGTTAGCTTCTGATGCCTGTCTTTGTGTTGTTCAGTGGCGACAGGCAGACTCCATCAGGACTCTGGGCAGAGTGATGCTGGCGCAGGAGCAGGACTACACCGTCCTCATTTTGTGCTGCATTCTCTTCAGCTTGTTGTTGCTGCTGCTGGGATCAGTGCTGATGTGGAGAAGGAACAAGCATGTTGATGGTAAGACAAGGAGCGGTTAGAGTCTGCTTCAGTCCTGTGGCTATCTCATATCCAGAAACTCTGCACATTTTAAACTCTTTGATTAAACATACATACATAATTTGTACCATGTGTTAATATTGTTTAGTATGCACATTTTCCGTTGTAGTTCAGTCTTCTCTAACCTGTGTGCATGTTTGTCTGCTATTTTGTTTTGGCATGGTGGGTTCATGTGGGGTGAACTCATGTTTCTCCTCATTTTTTTACACTTCATCTTGTTTTCTGCCTGTCATCCTCTTCTTCCTCCCACCTTCTCCCTCATTGTCTCTAGATCTGTCGGAGGTGTGGTATGATAGCCGGGGTCACATCCAGCATCTGGACCGGCTGGCAAACGCGAGGAGCGTGAGTCCCACCAATGAAATGGTCTCCCACGAGTCAGTGGACTATAGAACAACTCTGCTGGATGGTATGTTGAGCAGAGTAGTCTCCCCAACCAACCCTGCTGTCACTCCTTGACCCTTTTTTAACTCTTTTATAACACGATAATTATGGCTTAATATATGTCAGTGATTCATCAAGTGACCACCGCCTATGGTGGCCATTTTGGTCCAGTTGTTCCACTCCCAGGACACGTTGTTTTCAGACTGAGGGATCTCTGAGCAAAACGAAGCTCTGTCCGATTGGAAACAAACGAAGACCGCGTCGCAGGATGGGTCAGAGAGTGGTTCCTGTTCCTGGGTGTATTCAGATTGAGAGTTAGTTGTGACTTATCGGGGAAAACAAAATCTGGTCACTTTAAGGAAACCAAATGTGTCCAATCTGAATACACCCCAAGTATAGTTTAAAAGTTTTCAATAGACCAGGGGTACTCATTACGTCGATCGCGATCAACCGTTTGATCTTCAAAGACATGAGGGTAGATAGCAGGCCAGCAAAGATAAATAACCAAAAAAATAAAAGAGTACTTCTAAAAAATCCGTCAATGAATCAAAATCGTCACCGAGAAATTGACTGAGATTGACGTGCAGAAAGGCCTATTGAACATCCTCTGATAGATACATCACTGTTTAAAACACTGAGCGCAAATTCTGTCATGAGAAAGTCGCTACTTGCCCCGTGGCACGTCAAGTTCCCGGCAGAAGACCACTCCGGACGACTGGAGTGTTCCGCCCCGTGAGTTTCCTCCTGCTCTGCATTCCACCACCACCCCCCCACCCCCCTTGGAACGCGCTCCTCACGGAATTGGAATTACGCAGGCAAATGGCAACCTGGAGAAGGCAACAAGGAAAGCTGCAACAGCTAAATACCTCCAACGAGTGAGGCAAGTCCTGAGAAGCCAGCTCAATGGCAAAAATAAGACCCGGGCAATAAACAGCTACGCACTGCCAGTTATCAGATACCCTGCAGGAATAATAAGATGGCCAAAGGAAGAGATACAGACCACGGATGTTAAAACACGGAAGCTCCTCACCATGCATGGAGGGTTCCACCCCAAATCCAGCACCCTGAGACTGTATGCTAGCCGCAAGGAAGGAGGCCGAGGACTAGTGAGCGTAGAAGCCACTATCCAGGATGAAACATCCAAGATGCATGAATACATCAAGCTCAAGGCCCCAACTGACAGTGTGCTCAGTGAATGTCTCAGGCAATGGAGAGCAGAGGATACAGTGCTGGAGGACAGATCCTCATGGGAGGACAAACCCCTGCATGGGATGTACCACCGGACCATAACTGAAGTGGCTGATATCAAGAAGTCCTACCAATGGCTAGAAAGGGCTGGCCTACAGGACAGCGCTCATCCTGGCAGCTCAGGAACAAGCCCTGAGCACCAGAGCCATAGAGGCTCAGATCTACCACACCAGACAAGACCCAAGGTGAGGATCTACCACACCAGACAAGACCCAAGGTGTAGATCTACCACACCAGACCAGACCCAAGGTGTAGGCTGTGCAAAGAGGCGCCTGAAACAATCCAGCACATAACTGCAGGATGTAAGATGCTGGCAGGGAAAGCATACATGGAGCGCCACAATCAAGTGGCTGGAATAATATACAGGAACATGTGTGCAGAATATGGACTGGAAACCCCAAGGTCAAAATGGGAAACACCTCCAAAGGTGGTAGAGAATGAGAGGGCAAAGATCCTGTGGGACTTCCAGATCCAGACTGATAGGATGGTAATGGGGAACCAACCAGACACTGTAGTGGTGGATAAAGAACAGAGGAAAGCCGTTGTGGTTGATGTGGCAGTGCCAAGCGATGGGAACATCAGGAAGAAGGAACATGAGAAACTGGAGAAATACCAGGGACTCAGAGAAGAACTGGAGAAAGCCTGGAAAGTGAAGGTGACAGTGGTGCCTGTGGTAATTGGAGCACTCGGGGCAGAAACCCCCAAGCTGGAGGAGTGGCTACAACAGATACCTGGAAAGACCTCAGACACCTCAGTCCAGAAAAGAACAGGAACAGCTAAAATACTGCAGGACCCTCAAGCTCCCAGGCCTCTGGTAGAGGACCCCAGCTTGGAGGAGAAACCACCCGTGGAGGGTGAGAGGGGCGGGTTTTTGTTTTTTTTATATATGTCATGAATTAGAAGAGTACAAATTATATTTTAATTGACTTACATCTACAGACTGTTACTAATCTGAAATCCAGCAAATTTTTTGATTAATCACTATTAGTAGCAACTAGTTACCTTTGACAGGGTTTGCTAACCCAAAAGGTTAACTAGTTTTTGTTGTTGGTTAGTGGTAACTTCACAGGTGTACTGTGTGCATGAAGTGCTTCAGATGAAAACAAGAGCTCTTCAGATTTCTCAGCTTCTTTGAACTTTTTGCACTTGTGTCTTTCTGTGCCCGTGGCCCTGAGCGCTTCTGGGATGTTCCTGCTAATACAATCCTGAGGATGATGAGAAAAAAAGAGTGTTTTTGTGCTCCTCACAATCTGAGAAGCTAAACTTACTGATGAGCTCATGGCTGCCTTCAGGGTGAGCTGGATCAGGTGCTCAGACTCCATATTTAAGCTTTCGATCCATGTGAGCTCTGGCTGGTCGTTCCTGCACTACAAAAATCTGAGGAAAGTAAAATGATGCTTGTTTAAAAAAAACATTTTTTTTTCTATTTTCCAAGACAAATAAATGTATTAATAAAGTTCTCAGTATCAAAATAATCCTAGTTTGGGAAAACATGTTTTAGTGACTGGCCTTTTTTTTCTTAAAATATAAATTCTTGATAAGACCATTTTTCTTACCCCATTGAAAGATTTTTTTGTTAATTTAAAGAAAAGTTTTCAAATTTTGAAAATGTTTGATTTATTGCTGTACAGCCTGTTTTTGCTTTCACTTCTTGAATAACGTCAATTTTCTTTGCACCTGCTTTTCTTTCCCAGCACTGAAAGAAAACTGAACACCTCCCCTTTTCAGGGTCTATCCCCGCTACAAATGCCCCCCATCTTTATAGTTGATCATGTAACACACCTTGACCTTTGAAGGTACTGTTGATGCAGTCGTTGACTGCTGACCCCCCTCCATCTCTTTTTGCCTCTCCAGATCAGGGTGTTGACAGGCCTGAGACGTGCCGGGTGCCCCCCCCTATCTATGGGGGTAACGGGGAGCTGCTGTCTCCTAGACTGGGAGCACTGAGCTCTGGGATGAGCCTGGCCATGGAGGGCGATTTGGTGTCCCCTCTTCTGATGGCCCCCGTCCACATCGACCCATCCTGCCTCCACCCGGACCTGCTTACTGAGGTGCAGCATGTGGTGATCACCAGGGAACAGCTGCTGCTCCACCTGAACCAGGTCATCGGCAGAGGTCAGTCTCCACGCCGGCGTCTCAGCGGCTTCTTTTTCACTGCGGGTTCTACTCAAATGCAATGCTGGGGCTGCGGGGGGCGTCAGTCATGCAGCTGATCCTGTCAGCAGGAGTAATTCAATTCCCCCACACTGGTTGAAGTTATGTGGGCGTTTTAGTGGGTGAATTTTACCATTGGGGTAAGAATGCAGAATGCATGAGAAAAATGGCTGCAGGCTTCCACATTAGTCAACAACAAACGAAAACTGTCCCCATATTGATCTATAAAAGAGTCCCATTTATGTTTGAAATTGCTCAACAGCCAGCCTGACACCTCAAAGAGAACCCTTCCTTGCAGCTACCTTCACATCAAAGGGTCCAGCAGGCAGATAAAATTCTGATCAAGACTAGATTTATTAGTAGACATGATGTGTGCCGCTGGATTTCCCAAGATCCATTGTTGAGCAGCGTAACCCAACACCCTCAAACATCTGCAGGGACGTGACAGAAGAATGCCACGCTCATTTCAAGGCTGCCAACATGCCGTTTTCACAAAGGGACAGAACACAATAAAACGGTGGATAAATTAGGGAGTTTTGACACAGGTTGTTAGTTGCTGAGGCGTATTAATGAATAAAGCGTTGTACTAGGTTACTCAGAGGGGTAGATTTGTGATAGTGTGTGCAGATCGTTTCTTAGTAATCTGAAACTTTGCTGTTTAAGATGTGAAACCTGAAGAAAATCATTATTGTGGACCATTGAAATCACCTTTGACCTCCTGTTTGATGAAGTTGAAGGTTCAAGCTCCAACTCACAGAAACAAATGTTTGTATCCATACTGGGGAACTGCTGTGATCTACCAGCCATATAAATGTAGCTCACTTCCCAGGAGGAGGTCTGAAACCAAGCTGAATGGGTCACTTTAATGGGGTCATAGAGCTGTGCCCATTTATGGCTAAAGAGGAGGGAGTGGAGCTGCACCAAAGCAATTTGTAAGCAACAAATCCTACTGCAGATAATATGATTAGAGCTGAAATTGAATTTAAATTTGAGCCTTAAGAGCTACTATTCATCCATCCATCATCCATTCCACTTTTTTCTCATATCTGGAACCAGCTGGTAGGGACAGCTGTGGGACAGCAATACAGCGTGGCCAGACATTCACAGCACGGTGAACATCTGATCGCGGCGTGTAAGTTCAAATATCTGAACTTTAGCAAAGAATTGACGTTGCATTAGGAACTCAGCTTTGGCCCATGACCTGTTGATGATGTAATCAGAAGGTTATGGAGAAGAATCTTATTGTTCTCCTTCTGAAGATTGTGATGTTTGTCTTAATTGTGTCGGGGCGCAGTGGTTGTCTCACAACAAGAGGGCCCCTGATTTAAGCCCTGGCTGGGGGACCTGAAACAGAACACCAATGTGGTACCTTTTTGTGGGGTTCTGCATGCGTGGCTTTTCTCCGGGGACTCTGGCTTTTCTCCTACCGTCTAAAAACATGCTTTATAACCTAATTGGTTACTCTAAATTGTCCCTAGATGTGAATATGCATGGGTGTGTGATTGTGACCCTGTGACAGACTGGCGACCTGTCCAGGATGTCCCCTGCCTTTACCCAGAAGGGGCTGGGATCACGGCTGACCTGTGACGCCGAAAGGGAACAAATGGTTTCAAAGATGAATAAATGTGTAGTGACAATGATAACAAGTTACTCTCATTCTATTCTTATTTTTTCCCTCTTCTGGCTAATGCGGGACAGCAAGTCATCAGACTGGATCCTTCATGCATCATTCAGACGCAGCTCCTGGAGTAGATGTTGATGCTCACCGTACCGGGAGAGTCTCTAAATGATCTCATGAACCCAGACATGGACACGTGGTTATGACACTTTTGTAGAGTTCTTTAAATACATAATCCTGATCTCTAAACATTGTCTGTGTCTTCCGTACACTGAGTTTATCTGAGAAAGAAAGATCATCAGTCAATGTAGCGATCAAGCTGAAAATTTTGTACGGTAGCTCTTCCCACACACATCAGGAGTGTCAAGTTTACGAATATATTTTTGTACAAGTGTCCAGCAGCTAATTCACTGCGGGTCTAAACAGAGTTGGGGGATATGAATTTATTGCACAAATCGCATTCAGTCTGAACGCAGCTTTAGGGGAGAAACCCAGACTTCCACAGAAACTTTTGCCATTTCTTTAGACAGAGAGACATAGTCTCTCAGTCTGTCTTTGAAATGCCCATAAAGTGTCCAGGAGGCATCCAAAAGAGTTGCTCGAGCCTTTTTAACTGGCTTCTTTCAATGTGGAGAATCCGCGGTTCTACTACGAGTTCCTGCAAGATGACAAAGCTCCTCACCTTTTCTCTGATGAAACTCATTGAGTCCCTCATCTCTGAGATCTTCTCTTTTGGTCATGACCCAAAAGTCAAGACCATTGATGAGGGCTGGAACACAGATTGACTAAGAAATTGCAAGCTTTGCACTTTGTCATTTGATCAGCATTACTGCAGCTGCTGCACCTTTCCACCTCTCAGTCTCCTGCTCCATCCATCCTTCCTTCTTTCAGGAGCTATACACTGAGACACCTTAACTCCTTGAGGCAAGGAGCACTTCACCCACCCACAGATGACAATGAAGCCAACACAACAACAGGATCTGTGTAAGCCACAGAGAAAATCCTGCCGTCCCCAAACTAGACCCTAAATTCAGTCTCTGGCTCCGCCTGAAAATTCTGTCCAAAGAAATTATGAACAGAAGCGATAACAAAGAGCATTCCTGTCAGAGTCCAACATGTGCTAGGAACGGTTTTGACTCACCTCCAGCAACACAAACCAAACTCCTGCTCTGGTTGTAGAGAGACTGGATGGGGCCACAGTCAATAGGGGCCCCGGCACTCCATATTTGCATTACACCTTACGCAGAACACCACTAGAGAAAAAAATCAATGCTTTGTCCAGATCAGCAAACTCCTATTGTCCTTGAAGAAATCTGTGTAAGCTGTTGAGCCGATCCAGTGTTTCCCAACCGGAAAGAAAACTACAGCATTCCTCCAGAACCAGAAGTTCCACCATTGACCCAATTCTACTCTCCAGTATCCTGAATTAGACTTTCCCTGTCTGTGGTTTCAGGACCCCAGTGGTCCCTCTTTTTGAGAAAGGGGGCAATGTTCTCAACCACTGTTCACCATGAATGTGCAATAAAAACATGTGGTAAAAGAAAGCCAGACGGTTGTCCTTTACAGGTTTTAAAACTATGTGATGTTGACAGATTCTATGCATTGTGATGTGCAGGTCACTTCGGCTGTGTTTATCATGGGACGCTGCTCGAGCCAGACGGCCAGAAGCTGCACTGTGCGGTCAAGTCCCTAAACCGTAAGTACAACCCTGTGTACACATGAGGGCATAGAACTGGAAATAATGAGAAGCACTGATTTCACACAAAAACTAAAAATAACCACTTTAAGACTAATAGAAATATGCACCAAAAAGCTGCTACAATTATTGTGTCCGACTCAGCTAAAAAAATACTTTTAGAGAAGAAGAAAATGAAAGAAAACAAGCATGCAGATAAGGGACAATGTGAAAAAATGATTCAAAACAGATAAAGGAACAAAAAAATCAATAAAAAATATAATTTTAGTGGATCAGTTGAACAAGCTTTGGTAGAGGTCCTAAATCGTCAATATCATGAAAAAAACTGCCTTTGTGCTTTTTTGAGTCATTTTACCTGATTTTATAAGTCATTGTATTCAGCCATTTTTGCTTTAGTCATGCACCCCTTTTTCTTCCTCGTCCAAACTGGGATTCGGTTTTAAAACTGGACGGTTGGATAGCTTCAGTATAGCTCACCATTTGGGTTGTACCAGTAATAAGGTAAGATAGGATGATGAAGATACTTTGTTGATCCCAACCTGAGAAATTTGATTGTTGCAACAGCACTGTATAGGCTTTAGTTTATAAAGCAAATTTACAAAAGAAAAAAACGATAAAAATCAGCTTATCTCTGGCACAAGGCTGTTGAATTATACAGTCTTAAGGCATGAGGCAAGAATGGTCTTCTGTAGCGGTCATTGTGGCATCGAAGCTGCCTCTTAGTCTCTTGGAAAAGGCGCTCCGCTGTTCGTCCAGTACAGGATGGAGAGGGTGCTTGGGATTATCCTTGAGAGTCTGTTCAAAGTTCTTCCATAACCACTTCATAAATTCAGTCTCTTTGTGCAGCTGCAGTCACGTGAAAAAATTAGGACATCCTATGAAAGCCCGTATATTTTCCAGCATATTTGGATACATTCACATTTAATAATCAATTTGAACATCACTGAGTGATTCAAGTGATATGACTTGACTTAAAGATGTTTTGAGTCTATTTAAAACTTTCTATAAAATCCAATTTAAAGGGAATGCAATTTCTGCTTATGCTTAAGTTTAGACACTTCACACATCAGACACATTTAAGGGACTAGAAGATGCCACAAAAAATCTTATTGACACAATTTCACCCAAAGGAGCAAAATATAGCTAATAGGAGGCAGGAGGTTCAAACTTTGACCTCCATTAAAATATACTCTTTTGTTCAGATCTGTTTTTCAAAGAGTAGAATAAGAGTACTGTTTTATTTCAATTTTTAATTCAAATGACTAAATGCTGCTCTCCCTAGAAGACCACAGAGAAGAACAGAGTCTTGGTCAGAAATATTCCAACATCTTGTTGAAAATGCTAAAGGACCTCAGCTTCCTCTGGAAATAGTCTGCTGCAGGCCTTCTTGCACACAGCTGTGCTGTTGATCTTCCCGCTCAAGCTGCTGTTGATGGTTATTGTCAGATACTCGTACTCTTCAACCTCTGCCACATTCCTGACCAAGGTGCTGAGGGGCTGGGAAGCTAGTCGTTCTTAAGTCAATCACCATCTCTTTGATCTTGTCCTCGTTGACTTACTAGAGCCCAACTCACAAATTCATCCACCAGTCGGCCATATTCTTCCTCCCGCCCACCACTCTTACCCAACAACTGCAGAGTAATCGGAACATTTCTGAAGATGACATAACTCTGAGTTGTACTGGAAGTCACAGGTGTACCAGATGGAAACTGCCCGACTCTGCAAACTGTCCGACAGGTAATCAGTGATCTGGGAGACCAAGGACCTGTGGTCACCAATCAGCTGCAGCTTCTCACTCAGTGGCTGAGGCTGTTGAAGGCTCTGGAGAAATCAAAGATTGTGACTCTCACTGTCTCCACCATCCACGGTTAGATTGGGTCTGTGAGGGATTTTAAGCTTTGCGGAGAGCAGGGAAACAAAGACCTCTCAGCAACGGTGATGGGAAGAGGGGGCGGGGCTGCTCCGTGCTAACAATCCCGCCCAAAATTCAGAGATGAATTTGTAATGAACTCCTGCCGCTCTGCAGAAACTATGTCCCACGAAACAATACAGTTTTTTTCTATTTTTGCCAAAATCTGCATAATCATTATTAAAAGAGCACTGAGAACACTTTTACAATAGATCAAAAGATGATCAGAGAGGGATTTTAGCTCAATGCTTTTGCCTTTTGGCTTCAATGCGATCAAAGGATGTAGAAGTCATTTGTTTTGTTGGTTCTTTGTCTTCCAGCTTGACCCTTATCATTTATTTTTTTAAAAGACTAAATGCCCCCCTCTTCTTACCCAAACATATTCATGTCTAGCAACAATTGTTCAATCTGATATCTGCTTAGATTATATTCCATTTTTATGGCATGATATCACATCCCCCCAATAGCATTAGAGAACTAAAGCCAGGAATCTTTCAGCTGGGAGTAGCAGTGATGAATGAGCGCCCATTGGCGAGGATGGGGGTGAGGTCCTGCCTAATCGTGTAACCTGTCAGCCATAGCCAGGAGATTGATGCAGGAGCAATTTGGAGAAAAGACCCATGAAGTCACAGGGAGCCACCAACAACAGCGGGGGGGGGCTGTGCTCAACCCGCCTGGGGTCGGGCCCACTGGGATTTGAGTGTTTCTTTATTAATTTTAGTGAACTCACAGGTCAAGCCATTATTATTCTCTGCTTTTGTTGTGTTGAGAACCTTTACTTGATGTTTTTACCTAAATGCAGCTGTCTGTAGGATCAAAACTGAGAGGAAAATGACCAACATCATATTTTCAGTTGGAAATGATTATTTTGAAATATATTGAAATGGCTATTTTAGTTTGTCTTTGGGGTTTGACCTCAGGTGATGGTGAATCATCCACCTAATCTGCACAATCAGATTATAGCAAAGTCTGAAACGCTAAAGTTCAGGACACCAGAAGCACCAACGCATTTAACAAATAAGAATTGGGAAATGTGTCCTTTTAGATTTTCTAAGGTAGCTGGCTTTCATGGTAAATGATTACTTATCTAGCGCTGGAAGGCCAAAGCGCTTTACAGTCACAGTCCCATTCTTCCATTCACACACATTCACACTGACTGATGCATGACACTGCCAGTACCTGGCACCAACCACCAGGAGCAATGTGGGGGTTCAGCGTCCTGCCCAAGGACACTCCAACACATGAGTGGGCAAGGCAGAAACAGAACCCTGCCGCTCTTGCCTCTTCACCACAGCTATCACAGATATCTGGAGACTGACTTTACCACTCATGTCAGAACAGCAGCTGCTTCCATTGATTCTTCATGCTATCTCAAATCCGACATTCTACAATGTTTTCAGCTAAAAAAAATGCAAATACATTAGAAAAGTCTAAAGTTCAAAATCCCAAATAAATAGGGCTTTTCTTTCTTTGATTGTTCTTAAACAAGGCATCACAGACTTGGAAGAGGTGTCCCAGTTCCTGAAGGAAGGGATCATCATGAAAGACTTCAGTCATCCCAACGTCCTCTCTCTGCTGGGAATCTGCCTTCCACCAGAGGGTTCACCGCTGGTGGTTCTGCCATATATGAAGCATGGCGACCTGCGGAACTTCATCCGTGACGAAGTGCACGTAAGAGCTGCGTCAAGCAACAATGAAACGAGTCGAAGCTTTTCTTCCAGTGCTGAACTGATTTAAAACAAGAGAAGACAAGGGCAGTGATGATGAATGTGTCCTGCAGAACCCCACAGTGAAGGACCTGATGGGTTTTGGGCTTCAGGTGGCCCGTGGAATGGAGTATCTAGCCAGCAAAAAGTTTGTCCACCGAGATCTGGCTGCCAGGAACTGCATGTAAGCTTCAGTTTTGCCCTTCTACTCCAGCTTGGTGTGTGGTGGCAGCAAGAGAGCACGCTAACGTGTTGATGCTTAGAGAACGTTCTGTGTGGATGAGTGACGGAAGCTGTAGCATGTGTTACGGTACTTTCCCCTCTGTGGACAATTATACATGTGGTTCATTCCCTTTGAACTGTGCCACAACCATTGACTGTAAATGACAACTGGACTGATTAGCCCCTCCCCTCTGGCATTTTAAACAGGAAGTACCCGCTGGTTCCAAGAAGCCAGAATCCTTAGACTTCTATGGAGAAATAAACAGCTGTTATTCAGTCATTCTGTTGGTTGGAATAACCATTCTTGTTTTTTTTTATACATTTTCTTGATAATCCTCATTTTTTACATGATATTTTTTTATTTTCAAGTTTGACAAGTTACAAACTGAACAATCAGATCAATGAAAGTATGTGGTCAAAACATTTGATTGACGCGTTTTGTGTACCCCACTTTCAGGGGAAAGGGGTGTGGCCTTCAAACAAGCTCAACCCTGATTGGCGAGAGTGGTTTCCATAGAAACTATAACTCAAAACGATTCAGACCCATCACTGCTTACCGACGTCATCTGACTTCAACATGTCGGCATCCATGTCACAAAAGAATGTCGACTGAATTGACTTCATTTGGTTGAAGCCACAAGTAGACGATTTTCTATGGGTGACGTCACACTACCTCTGTCCAGTTCTCTTATACAGTCAATGGTCAGAACAGAGTTTGGATGGAACCAAAATGACCTGTAGCGGACTGCCACTCATGTCTACAGCTTATTGCAAAAAAAATGTATTTTGTATGAATTGGATCATTTAACTTGTAGCAATATCGACTATGAATCGAATCGTTAACCAAACTTATGATATGAATCCAATCGTTAAAATGAACTGTTACATAAACCTATTACACATGAACTGTAAAAGGACTCTGAAAGTTTTTTAATGATGTCATATTATTAGCAGGATGCGTAGGGAATAAACTTAGATTGCAATAACATTTATCAGCATGTGACTTTCAAATAGCATTTGGTCTAATCAACCCAAATGCTTTACCAGCTTCCAGTTTTGTGATGTAACGTTTTGCAGTCCCCCCCCCCCCCCCCACACACACACACACGCGCGTATATGTGAATTCATGAGTAACCAGTGAAGTTTGTTTGCACCGGCAGGCTGGATGAGAGCTACACAGTAAAGGTGGCTGACTTCGGCCTGGCTAGAGACATCTATGACAAAGAATATTACAGCGTCCACAACAAGAGCGGGGTCAAGCTGCCCGTCAAATGGATGGCTCTGGAAAGTTTGCAGACGCACAAGTTTACCACCAAGTCAGATGTGGTGAGGCAAAATGATTTTCATCACATGTGATTTCTGTTGGCTGTGTCTGCAGGGAAAACATGTTGTCATGGATTTACAAAAGCCTAACTCCTCCCCTTCTTTTCAGTGGTCATTTGGGGTGCTGCTTTGGGAGCTGATGACTCGTGGAGCCCCGCCATACTCTGATGTGAACTCTTTCGACATCACCGTGTTTCTCCTGCAGGGCAGGAGGCTGCTGCAGCCCGAGTTCTGCCCTGACGCCCTGTAAGTGTTTGTGCTTCTCATTGGCTCCAATAAAGGGGCGGTAACACCAAGATGGAATACTGTGGGTTAATTCATAGAGAAAGAACCTGCCTAACCAACCACAGTCATAAACAAGCATCCTTCCACGTTCAGGACATTCAGAAAATGTCTTAAACAGAGTTCATGTCATCACATATCTAGGAATAATTCAAGTCATTTTTATAGCCTAAGCCTTCATATGAGGGGGACGGACGGCCCTTATGGGGTTTAGGGATGTCCCAGCCTGTGGAGGGTCGTAGACAAGGTCGAACTTTTAAAAAGTACTTGATTACTTTACTTTGGTTACTGGATGAAATTAAAATGACTTTACTCATTACTTATTTGAAAAGTAATTCACTACTAGTTTCTTTCTCCTCAAATGTAAAAAAGTCATTCAGACTGGAGGGGGCACGGTGCTAGAAGCAGATGAAATGTTAACAGGAAAGGCTCAAATCTGAAAAACAACTACTTACAAATCAACTTAGCTTTTTCCCTTTAAACAATTTTAAAGTGTAACAACACAAAACACAACAAACACAACACAAAATAGAAATTAAAATGTACAAAACAGAAAGAAAAGGCTAACAAAAAGTTTCAATTAATTATAGTAAAGGTTTAAAGTGTCTCAGCTTTGTGAAGCTGTTCTGGATTAGACTAGTTATTCCATAGACTCATTACTCTCTGTTTTATTTAATTTAACTGAGAGAAATTGTCAGAGCCTACAAAGCCTAAGTAATGAAGTAACAAAGGTTTCTGTAGTCCAATAATTGTAGTTTATTACCGAAACAGGAACTGTAATTCATTACGTTACTCTATTACAGACAAAAGTTATTAAATTACAGTTATTCGTTACTTTGTAATCTGTTACCATAACACTGATCATAGAGAGGAGTGGACGTATCTTAAGAAGAGCCTGTGTGTTTGTAAGGATAATGTAAGTTGCACGTGAATTTGACATATGGAGATGCTGTTGTACAGTACCTTTACGCCGTCAACATTATAAGGTGTGAGTACTGGTTCCTTCCTGACTGCACGCAAATGCCCCATGCACAAGATATGCAGGTGATACAAAAGTGACCGTAGAAAGTCTGTAGGATGTCAAAGAGAGCAGCAAAGGACCAAATCAAAGACAAACACTGCCATGGTTCTGGCTTTCTGTATATTAACTATTACAGGTTATGCCTAAGCCTTTCATTCTTGATTGTAGTGAGACTAACTTGTAAAACTTAAAATTCTGAGGACATCCAAACATCCATCTACCTTCCAAATCTGCCAAATCTCTTTTTGGAGGGGAGGGGAGGGGGGTTTCCGGGGTTGCTGGAGCCTGTCCCAGCCACTGTTGGTGGGGTTGACCCAGAACAGGTTCCCAGTCTGTCACAGGGCTTCTGAAAACCTACAAAACGTTGCTACGAGGACAACATGCCTTAAAATGGGCAGGTTTTAAAGCGGGTCCAGGCGGTGAAGCCCCTGGGGAAGTGAGTCCATCTATCCATGTGTTACAAAAAATTACAGGTTAAATCTGTTGTTTAGGTTTAGATTTGTTGTGTTTTTGTGAATGTTGTTGCCTCATAAAACTGGATTGCTCCAACATCTTTCCTCTCCTCCCTCACAGCTACACGGTCATGGTGGAGTGCTGGCATCCAAAGCCTGAGCGGCGGCCCTCCTTCTCAGAACTGGTGTCTCGCATCTCTGCCATCTTCTCCAGCTTTAGCGGAGAGCACTACGTCCTCCTGAATACCACTTACGTCAACATTGACAAAATGACCCCCTACCCCTCCTTGCTCACCTCCACAGCTTCATCCTCCTCTTCGGCTTCCTCCCCCGAGGCCTCTACCTCCACGTCCCTGCCGCCGCACTCCCCGCTCTTCTGTCATGCAGAGCGAGGATGCTGCACCTGAGACGGTTAGAAGAAGCCGGTCATTGGGAGGCAGAGAAGAAAAACGTTGGAAGGGGAACTCATGACGAGCTACTGGACGTACTCACCAAACACTGGACACTTGCATGCTGTGGAGACACGAAGTCTTGTTTTTAGAGTTCGGACTTGCTCTCCCTTCAATCTACATCTCATGCATTAACTTACATCAGGGGTGGAGCTTGTGGACTTCCACAATTCTGAGGCGCGGAGAGACAAACATGCTGTATTTTCCTCAAAGCATCGCAAGACAGCAAAGCCTTTCAAAGGTTTCCAATCCCCCCCCCCCCCCCCCCTCACAGAAGCACATTGACTGGTGGACTGAGGTCATGTGAATGAGTTTAAAACTCTGTGCTCAAGAGCTGTCACACTTCCACAAACCATAAGGGCGGGCTGTTGATGCAACATCATGGAGAGTCGTTTCTGCCTTGAGGAAACCAGCTGAGGTGGGCTGGAGGCTGAGTTCAGCGGGGGGGGGGGGCAAAAGCAGGATGTGCAGAAAAAAATGTTTTTGTTTGCAGATCACTGGATGATTTATTTATGTTGTTATGTGTGGACAGATTTTGATGCCCACTTATCTGATCCACCCTTCTTTTTTTCTTTCCTTTTAAAAACACTACAACTCTTTCACTATAAAGTGATTTATTGGATTTATTTTATTGGATGCTCACAGTTTTAGAAAAGTATGCCTTCCAGCAAAAAAAAATAACTCACATTTTAGGTTTACATAAAAAGTTTATTTATATATCATATATTTTGATTCCACAACTTTATTCCAGTGAGTATCAGGAATCCTGTCGTCCAATTTACATCTAAAAACACATAAAAGACAAAGAAAATGTCTGAATTCCCTCCCTAACAACCGTCTAGTGCCGTGGGTTGTAAAAGTAATTGGAAACCGTCCTCACTACTTGTTTTTAATGGCAAAGATGACATCACTGATTTTCTGTAGAAAAAACATAATAAATATGAACATTTTACGACGACTATTTATGAATATATTGTGTTCTGAAGATATGAACTTGGATGATTTATAAAAGCTAAAATAAAGGTAAAATTCAGTTGAGTTCAAATAAAATAAAATTCCCAAATCGTTCAAACACAATGCATTGTGGTCTATATTTGCCAATCTAGTGAGCATTGATGCACACTGGTTTTTCACAGAGACTTCTGGGAAAGTTCTGGCTCACTGGATTTTGAAATTGTCCATTCAGGCAGCACTACAAAATGGCAAACGCACTATGTAGTGCACTAAGTAGTGAAGGAATTCAGACACACCTCAAAGGATTTAATGAAACTTCAACAAAAGAATGAGCTTTCCCATTTATTGATGCAAGTAGCAACCATTTTTCTCCCACGTTGATAGCAATGTTCCAGTCTTCCAAAATGAAAAGGCAACTTTAGGTAGGATCCCCGTGACCTTTGACTGTTTGACCTCTTAGGAATGAGTTGATAACACAAAGTTTCTCATGGTTGCTAGAGTGAGTGACAGACACAAAAGCTGGGGAAACAGTACCCTAAATAAGAGAAAGGTAGAATTGACATTTATAAGTACTTTTTTTTTGTTAACAGGATTGCTGTCTTCTGCAGTGAATAAATTACAAATATGTGAAAAGACGTTGGGGACACTTTAATCTGCTAAATGTGGTGACCCAAAAGAAGTTCACCCTTCCACCTAACAGTCAGAAGCTCGGTGACCCGGGAAGATGGGTGCAGCTCTTCCACACAGTTGTTTAGGGCATTTATTCATCATGTATTTTAAAAGCTCAGCAGAACAGGTCTGACCTAAAAACTTCCGAATAGAGCCCCTAGCGAGATAGTATTTGTCAGCTGCCATCTTACCTTGTCGTCTATGGAAGAGTTTGCAAGTGGGTGTTGGGATCTCTGCTCTGACTGTTAATGCATGGACACGCTTTTATTATTTAGGATTTCAGGTTTTGCCACATATGTATATTAATCTTCCACTGCTAAAGGGTGTCCTTTTGGTTTACCAAAAAATAAAACATTTATTACCATTTTAAGAAGTAACGAATTGTAGAACCGGTCTTTCTGCTGAGAAATCCTCAATGGTCCAAATTTTTACAGACAATCTTGTCGAATCATAGCACACAAGGGCACAGACGTTAACCACAGTGTGGAGACGGTCTTTGGGAGCTCCTTCTGGGATTGTTTTACATCGTCTTTGTATTTAATTATGTGATTGCAGGGTGTTTCGCTTTGTGCTACAAGGCAGCTACAATGAAAAACAAAAGCCAGTGACTAAAGTAGACATCTCACAGATTGGAACCCTGAGCGGTGTGGTGTGTGTCCTACCTGCTGCTGACCTGGATCAGGTGTGCTCCATCATTAAGACGCTTCAAGGACAAAGCTGTTTGGAAAAGAAGCAGGACACGGCCCTCGAGGCCAGAATCCCCCCTAATATACAATATGGTTGGCATTACTTCCAGTGCAACAGAGAAACTCCTGTGTTGTGTAAATAAAGAGTCATGTCATGTTTATGGAGCTGTTCCTCCCTGGGATGAGGACCACTGACTGAATGTCCCAATGAAAGACTTTGGGTAGTATTAGGTCAAGAAGATTCAGTTAGCTCTTTTTTGTTGTTTTTTTGCAATTAAAAAAGGAAAGCCTTTCACTTCAATTCTCTGTTACAGATTTAGCTCAAATCTGAATGACTTTCTTCAGGTTTTTTTGGTTCAAATTAATTCAGAATAATGTCTATGTGGATCTGAAATTGTCTATCTTAAGAGAATTTGACTTCACCTGTGACTGAACTTCTCATTATTGAGAAAAGAAATCGGCCCTAATGTTATATATATATATATATATATGTTTGCTTTGTGTAGCAGTTTTTGTGTTGTTTTTTAAACTTTATTTTGTCTTTTTTTAATGGCAGCTAATGCCTGGTATGAATGTTTGCTATGACAGGAAATTTGCTGTACTATATTTTTTTAACAACGACACAATGCCTCTTGTTTAGTCCAATGGGGAAGACTGGTGATGAACTGCGGCACAAAACAAAACCACTTAGTTAACCCTCTTGGTATTGGGACAAACCACTGCCATGTTGTACATAAGGAGAGGAGGCTCTGTGTGTCTTTTATGTACTGATAAACTGTTGTCAGTGTCAGATCATTGTAAAAAAAAAAAATGTTAAACCCTGGAGAACCACCTCATTACACTTAAAGACTGCTGTCACTTTCATCCTGAAATTTCCCATTACTTGTGTGTTCACACATTTGTGTTTGTATGTTCATCTGTAAAAAATCACATGTTCATGTGTAATGTCAAAGCAACTTTAAAGTGTAATAAAGCTATTCCTTTAGGACCTACGCCTGATTTTTGTGCAACTCTTTATTAGGGCCCGAGCACGGAGTGCAAGGACCCTATTGTATCTGTAAGGATTATTATTATTCTTTTTATTCCGACGGAAGAGTCGCCTTTTTGAGGCCTTTAACATACCCCAAAACTCACCAAATTTGGCACACACATCAGGAGTCGCGAAAAATTTCGTATTTTATAGGAGATTGGCATGGGCGCACAAAAACGGCTCGACAGCGCCACCTACAATGACTGTTGTCCCGAGCCCCCGCATATGCTTTAACCTACAAGCTTGATTTTTTCAGGACATGTTCATCAGATGGAAACCTACAAAAAAGTCTCCTGGTACCAAGCTGTCAGTCGCACAGGAAGTCTGCTATATTGATGTCAATATGTCATTTTTGCTCTATTTTGGACATTTGTAGGCTTCCTTCTAGAACGAACTCCTCCTAGAGATTTATGAATAATGACTCCAAACTTTGGTTTTGTAAACTAGACCCATGTCCAATGTTAAATTGCAAAGCTTTTAAGTTTTTACGGATGTTTGTGACCGTGGCGGCGCGTCGAACTTGGAGGTCATTTCGAAAACACGCCATGAAAAGAAAAATGGCCATTACTCAGCCATGCATAATCCAATCTGATCCAAAATTGATATGCATGATTGTAGTCTGACTCTGACCACATCTGCAGTGAAAGAATCTGGAAAAAGTGTAGCGCCACCTGCTGGCAAAAGGGAATGACATGTTTGACTTGGAGCATCACTGCTCCAAGTAGGATGAGCCGATACACCTGAAAATGTCGTCCACCTGTTGAAAAGCCATTGAAGTTTACTCTGACAAAAAACCATAACTTTCAACGCAGGGGTGTGGTCGTGACAGAGCGGCAAAGTTGGGCGTCTCGCCATGCACACAAAAGTTGCTCTCACGTGCACATTCCTTGTCCAATCTCACTGAAATTCAATGGATATGATGAAGCTTCCATTTTGAACCCATGGATATGACAATCTTGGACGAGCTCTATAGCGCCACCTAGTTATTGAAAAACACAGTTTTTGTCGCATTCTGCCCTGTATTTTCTCTGTGCTTTGTCCGATGTGCATGAAATTAAAACTGGAGATACTCAGAAGGGTCCTCTCTCATAATCTAAAGTTTCATGGGTGTATATCTGACGGTGCCTGCGTAAAAGGAAGTGGTCGATTATGTGCACCCAAATAATAGAAATTTATTAAAAATCAGCCATTTGTCTCAGGAAGCTGAAATTTCAGAATTATATACCTTTAATAATCTCTAGCTTTGATATGTAACACTATAGGGTCTACGAGAAACTTCATCACTTGATTTTTTTAATGAAATTTTGGACTAAACAACTATTATTATAATAACTTCTGTTTAGGTTATCAGCACCAAAAATTCCACTTTCATAGGCATTTATGTGTTACTGCTTCCTAAAAAAATTCAGAGTGATTGAAGTTACAGGTGAACTTTGAGACAACCTTACATCCAAAAAGGTCAGAAAACGTCTTTTTAGGCAAAACTACAAACACCTATTATTTTGCATAACTTATCCTTCAAATATCAACACAAAAAAATTAAAAACGGTAGGGATCTGTGTTTGCTGCCTTCCATATTTTTTTCAGACTTAAAAGTGTAACAGATGATTTTTAAAAAATCCTTTTTCATCCCAAAACCTGTGTTGAATCTGTCTAGACTCCAAACAAACATTTTTTATGGTAACTTATGTTTCAACAATCGACACCAATTTTCACAGACCTATAGCTGAACATGTCCCATAGGTCCCTGAATATTTTCATGGATATAAAATGAACTGGTCATTCCTAAGATTCTCTAACATCTGACATGTCAAAGCCTCTCTCAGCCTGGCCCTGCTGAAGGAGTCGTGTTACAACCCCGCCCCCTCCTGCTGGGACCCCTGCTCCTATGTAAATTAGCAAGCAGTGAACAGAGAGATGAGGAGTAAGAATGGCCATTACTCAGGCATGCATAATCCAAAGACAGCCAGTTAAACACTGAAAGACATATTTTTTCGGTATGTCTTTCATACATCTTTAGTATGACAAACTCTCCCAGATGAATGTGCCTGACTCCACCTGCAGGTGGATCACAGACTTCCTGACGGACAGACAGCAGTATGTGAGGCTGGGGAAGCTCATCTCAGATACTCGGACCACAAGCACCGGATCCCCCCAGGGCTGTGTCCTTTCACCCCTGTTATTCTCCCTGTACACAAACAGCTGCACAGCTGGTCACCCGTCTGTCAAACTCCTGAAGTTTGCTGACGACACCACACTTATCGGCCTCATCTCTGACGGAGATGAGTCGGCCTACAGGAGTGAGATAGCCAGGCTGGTGTCATGGTGCAACGCTAACAACCTGGAGCTTAATGCTCTGAAGACAGTGGAGTTGACAGTGGACTTCAGGAAGGCCCCAGCCCCCTTCCCCCCTGTCATCCTCTGTGACTCCCCGGTGACCTCTGTGGAGTCCTTCTGCTTCCTGGGAACCATCATCAGCCAGGACCTCAAGTGGGAGCAGAACATCAGCTCCATCACTAAGAAGGTCCAGCAGAGGATGTACTCCCTGAGGCAGCTGAAGAAGTTTCACCTCCCTGAAAAGATGCTGGTAGACTTCTACACTGCCATCATCGAATCCACCCTCACGTCCTCCATCACAGTCTGGTTCGCTGCGGCCACGGCCAGAGACAAGTCCAAGCTGTAACGCGTCATCCACTCAGCAGAGAAGGTGATCGGCTGCCACCTCCCGTCTCTCCAGGAGCTGCACATCTCCAGGACCTGGAGGCGGGCAGCCAGGATTGTAGCCGACCCCTCTCATCCAGGACATAATCTCTTTCGGCCCCTCCCTTCTGGCAAGAGGCTCTGGTCCATCAGGACCAGGACCTTGCGCCACAAGAACAGCTTCTTCCCCATTCTTCCCCACTGCAGTCAGCCTGCTGAACAGTACCCCAACTCCCCCCAGCTGACACCCCCCCCCGCCCACCAAAGGACTGTCGGTGCCACTTACAGGCCCCACCATCCCAGCCCACCTGTGCTCCCACTTTACTTCATCTTACTCTACTGTATATAGTGTGTTGTTGTTGTTAACTTAATTTTTAACTTATTCTTAATTGCACTAAACACCAAGTCAAATTCCTCGTTTTGTAAAGTGCGCTCTACTGAACCTGGCAATAAAACTTTTTCTGATTCTGATTCTATTAATCATTGTTTTTTATTCATTCAAAATGCAATTAAATCAATATTTTATCTTTTTCCTTTTCCTTTTTCTTTTTTTATCTCTTATATCCTTTTTTATAATCAATGTTTGAACTTCTTTTCTTTTCTATACATCCAATGAAATTAAACTACAAATCAACAAACACAACTGATAACAAATGTCTCTAAAAAATGATGTGTATATTTGCAGAACCTTAAAAACACCAAACACATAACAAATGCTTCCCAATTAAAGCACAAAAAATGGAACACAAAATATAAAACCCAAGTTAGAAATTGCAATTTGAAAAAGATAATTTTTTCAGAAGCTTTTTAAAAAAAATCACCAATTTAACTTTTCTGTGAGTGAAACAAAGAAGTCCAGAACAATGAAGCCATTTCTCCAAAGTCTCTGTCACCTTCAGTTTTAAACAAAGTCTGTGAAAATCCACCATACATTGGTCACATGTATTCAGAGACCTGCTAAAAGTGCACAATTGTAAAAGCTCTTTTATATAGACAACTGTTTGTTTGCTTAGAGCTCTAAATATAAAAAAAAATGCTTTTCTATCACCTAGACACAGATGGAAACCATTTCAACTGGATTAGTAACAGGGTGGCATGTTTAGGTTTAAACTTACATCAATAGAAAACATGAAGCTGTTCATCACATTTTTGACCTAAACATGTAAACATATGCTTGGCTCTGCGGTTAGGAAATGGTATTTGGGAATCTCTTCATACCAGGAGCCAGCCTGGCCATTAGAACATCGCCACAGTGCCCATCCAGACTGGGACAGCAACGGGGTCCACTTCAGAGCCGTGAGCTGCTGTGTTTAACTCCAGCTGTCCCAGCAAGGGAGACAACTGCAGCAACATCCACTGACCAAGCCGGCAAGCCCTGGCAGAAAAGATCCCCACAAGAAAAACACTGGCTCAGGCAGGCTGGTCAAAAAAGAAATATATAGTTTTGCCATTGTCTTGCAGCTCGCAGATCAAGTGGTTTAGTTTTCCAGTAATGTCAGTCAAGAATGCAAGTTCAGATTCACCATGTTCATATTTAGTTTAGTTTAGTTTATTTTTCCACAATGTGTCAAAAGCAACAAATCCCCTCATAATACAAAATGTGGAAAAAATGGACATCCCTGAAGCAGCTGCTTATTATTAGGGGTCCAGCATTGAAACCAGCATAAAAGTACAGAAGATGAGTGGCGTAAGAAAAATAAAAGAAAATAAAAGAAAAAGAAAATAATTACAAAAATAAAATACAATAATAATATGAGAAAATAATGGTAATATAGTGGAAAGTGTTATACAATAGGGACAATGGATTTGAACAACATAAACTCTGGCGTGTGGCCATATAAGTGTCAACAAACAGAGAGAAATCACAAAACATTAATAGGTGGTTTCGGTCGGAGCAGCATTTGTACAGTATGATGACAATAATAGTAATTTCAGTTCCCTTTTAAACATGTATATTGTAGCAGACTGTTTAATGTCATTGTCTAATGCCGGGGTCGGGAACCTTTTTGGCCGAGAGAGCCATAAACGCCACATATTTTTAAATGTAATTTCGAAAGAGCCATACAATAGTGTTGTGTCCCTTTCCCACACTGAGGCACGGAGACTTAACCTCTTTCAGGGTTTTTTATTCTGGTTACTGCAGGCCGTAACCAGCAACTCCTCAATCTCTCCCGCTGAGAGCGCTTCACCCAACTTCTTATTCGCTCACTGCCGCTCCAGCCCTCCTATTACCCTTATTTGGCCCATGGATGAACCCCATCGGTCCAAACTACATAACAGGCTGAGCAACAGAACTGAGAGCCAATCAGCATCTCTGCTTGATGCGTTCAATGAACTCCAAAATTTTGAACGCGACCCAACAACAGCCACCTAGTTCAGCTCAGTCCGCAACAATATGTTTAAAACCAAATATACAAGTGAATTTGTGCATTTTATGTAATTTCAACACTTTCAAAGTACAAAGTGGATTCTTTTTAATAACATTGTTATGCTGTTGCTAATAAATGATGAGTATTTCCTACCATTATTACGACTTCTGGTGCTGCGTGGTTTTGGGTTAGGGTCAGTGAGTGATGAAACCTGTTTGTCGGTCAATCATAGCAGGAGCCCCGTCTGCAGGTATGGCTACAAGCTTTTCTAATGGTACCTTTTTCTGCACAAAAAGTCCTTCACCGTGTTATACATTTCAACTCCTCTTGTAGTTGTCTGTCAGGGCAGATGTGTCAGGAGTTCTTCTCTTGTGGAAACCAAAAGCTATGCTGTACTGTTGCCGTCCACAGACTCATCACACTGGATGTTAAACCACCTGCACTTTGCAAGATCCCAGCCAATGGATGTTAAACCACCTGCACTTTGCAAGATCCCGGTCCAGCTAATTGGCCAAGTTATCAGACATAGCTGACACTCATCTAGACATTGTAGTGGAAATTGAATGAGTTCTATTGTTCTCATCCTTAGGGACAGTGATAGCAATTATCATCATCGCTTGTTTCTTAATCTGATAAAAACCTTCTTCTCCTTAATGAGAAAATGAGCAGGTCTAAACGAGGCTTATATTTAAGAATTTTTTTCATGCTATATGCAAAAGTCTTTGTCCCTTAAGGCAACAGATTACAGTCCCCCCCCCCACCCCACACAGGCTGCTGTTATATTAACATTAGCTTGGAGCTCCAGAATGGACAAGAAAGAACGACGAGAATGGCTCGAGCAACGCGTTGCTCACGGGGCGGTCGCTCGTGCCAGGCGGTCGCACGTGCTCGGGCCCGCTAAATGCTACTTGTAGCTTTAATTTGTATTTTGAAATTGATACGTTTATTTTTATATATAATCCATTTTACATGTCAACAACACACAAAAAAAATCAAATTGCATTTAATAAGAAAAAATCCATCCATTTTCCTTCCCTTATCCTGGGTCAAAGCAGAGACGCCTGGACTTTCCTCTCCCAGCCACGCCCTTCTTTCTTTCTGTCACATCTCCATGATCCCCTTTTTAGCTTCTTTCTCTTTTTCCATTCACCACCATGGCGAGGTGAACTTTATTTTCCTTTCATCCACAGAAGTAACAGAGGCAAAAACACCATGTGCATATGAGCCAGAATGCCAAATCATGATGTTAAGCATGATGAGACATCTTCATCTTACCAGAGCCTTCAATCATGGCTTCCGCTGTGATTACTCCGTTTTTATAGCTGCGTTTATAGTGCGTCATAGGTTAACTGGTGCCTCTAAATTTCCCCTATAGGTGTGTATGTGATTGTGTGGGCCTGCAATAGCCTGTTAACTTGTTCAGGGTGTACCCCACCTTCACCCAACAGTAGCAACTCAGTCACCCCGAAGGGAATTCAATGGGTTCTGAAGGTTGATGAATGAAGGGATGGAAATGTGGCTGCACTTAGAACATGCCAAAAAATGTCACTGTATGACTAAAAGTGCATGACTTTCTTGTGTATTTCAATTTACTTCTGTAGTTCAACACAAAGCCGCCGCTTCCCTCAGTCCATTACAGTTCAGTTGAAAGTTATGTGACTCTAAAAAGTCTTGTCGCTAAGAAAGAAAATTAATGGTTGTCTTTATTCGTCCATCTTGATCAACCCTTATATTGTGTTCGGGTTAAAAGTGACCCTTTTTCACACTAGGAAACGGGTCCCTTTTGACCCAAACACAATATAAGGGTGAAGGGGGCAAACAAACGTTAATAGTCAAATCTATCTGTCAGCTGTAGAGTGATAGTCGGAGGTGGCGGAGCATCAGCTTTGACAGCTGGGAGGTTAAAAAGGACAACCTAGAAACCCCAATAAAGAAAAGAGCTGGATACAAATACCTGCTCAAAGGAAGAAAAAAACCAAATGTCCAAGGTTAAAACAAAGTCCTTTCATTTCAATACGCCTGTATTAAATTATGCTGACAGGTTATTGTTGGAAAGTAGCCAAATAAAGGAAACCTGTTCTTACATGCTACTGTTGTCAGTAACTCTCCACAATGATTCAAAAATATTAATTATGAACAAATCAAAACTTTTGGGAGCCTTCAGACATAATTAGCTTGCATTTGAATACTGACATGTTATACCATTTAAATGAGGAAGCGGGACTAAAAATGGGAAGGTGTGTCCAAACTTTTGGTCTGTACTGTATGTTTGCTCGCTTATTTATTGATTGTGATCACTAACATGTCAGAACAATGATTTGTTTGATAAATATGTCTAATTTGTTCTGGGTAAAAATAAGGACTGATCAAAGTCATTAAGAATCATTTCGTGTTTATTTTAAAGTGGGATGATATGAAAACACAATATTTTCCTGATCGGATCCCATTTTTTTTCTTAAAAAACAGCAAAAGCAATCCTACACAGCCTATTGTACATGTATATACAATAGTTCTGTCAAACATGTATCTCAATATCCAGATACCAGTTTCTTTAATTCCAGCTCTTCTTATCTCAGGAAAAGCAAAAGGCAAAGAGGGGGGAATTTTCCAGTGTAGCATGGATTAGATTAACAGTAGGTCTTACCATGCTGCTCCATATATTTAACCACACACTGAATAAACGATTAAACTGGCAGCTAATGCAAGCACAGAGCAGACTCCGCATTTCACTTGTATTTGCCACAACAAGCTGGTCTTGTCTTTCATCCCCCTTCAGTGCTACTGTGTTCCATGACCCAGGTTGTCCTTGGACAGAATCCAGGCTCAGGAGGAATCTGAGCATGAACAGACTCTGTTTCAATTTATAATGAGAAGAAATTTTCTCTGAGATCTTTTACTAAAGTCTTAATCACATGCACACGTGTGGGGGTTGAGCCATAGGGGTGTTGTGGGTTTTTGGGTAGTCCTGGTCTGTGGAGGGTTGTAGAGAGGCCCGGCAGGTGTGTATTCATGTCTTCAGGTCTAACCTCAAGCAAAACGTGTGTGAAGCCTCAGTCACAGCACTGTGTCTACAGTAAATGGGACAGGCCGTAAAGGAGCGTGCACCCATAGGACGCCCACATAGACTACGTGCGTAAGGAGCGTGCACTTGGCATGTGAACAGCAATGACTGGCTCGTTGCACAGCATTTGGGAGGTCAAAAAAACAGAAAAATCCATACAACATGCCTGGATCTCACCTACATCACCTTCATGTACCTTAAGCGTTCACAGCATGCCTGTAGAAAAAGTAGAATGAACATTTTCATTCTACAGGCGCACTACGACCTTAATATTTTTTGCACATTTGACCCTTTGTCCCTGCAGACTGCCCATATCCACCTGTAGGGGCAGCTGTGGCTATAGTTCAGGTTTTCAGGAGCAGCTATGTAAACAATAAAGGGGATCAAATGGGCGATGGGGACTGGTTCCTTCAGAGTACTAATTATAAAGGTGACAAAAACACATTAACCCAAGTTAGCAAGTCAACTACTTTGCTTTCTTCTGCTAATCAAGACTGAAGTGAACAAGAGCACCCCCCTCCTCCATTTTTGCCTGGTTGTGTCAGCTTGAGTAATTCCCACAGCATTGTGTCTGTCTCCTGCTGTAACTGATACATGCTTTAATCACAACCACACTCATGTTTAAAGAGGCCACAGGTGTGCCTGCCCATGCGGTCGCAGTAAAACTGGCTGCAGGTTTGTCATCTGGTGAGTCAGGAGCTCTGGAAAGCAAGACAGAGGCTCACAGAAGAAAAGCTCCTTGCCCCACACCACGCTGCACAGAACCAGACGCCAACGAACCATCAGGAGATCAGAGGATCCTGGACCTGATCTGAAAATATGAGAGATAAGTGGTGCACCCCTCCAGGTATGCAAGTGTGTGTTTGAAACTTGAAAGCTGCAGTGATGTCCATGCACACAGTCTTATCATCAGACCAAAGTCAGTCAGAACCATCCTGACCTCCTGCTGAGTCAACTCTCAGTTCTGTTAATGAGTCCTGGTTGGAGCTGAAACCAGGAAACAACAAATGCTGGAAAACACACACATCCCCCTGTCTGTTAATCATCTACATCAGAACCGGCTCTCAGTCTTTCTACAGGCCTTGTTCTTGGGTTTTTAGTGCCACCTGTTGGCATTGGAGAATGTTTTTTGTAGCAAGAACATACGGTAATTCCTGGATAAAACAGTGTGATCACCTCGTTATAAGATATGTGTTTGACTAAACATTTCTATCTCACATACATTGGAACACAAGCCTTTGTATACAGACCTCATTTCTTAAAACACGCATGGAGGCAGCTCATTTAAATCAAGCCAGGAGAAATGGTGAAGAAGATCTTTTTTTTTAAAAGACAGCAGAGTAAAGTCTTGTTGCTTATGCTGGAAACACCAGTAAAAATAACCTATTTTAAAATGAACAAGGTCCCTTATGACTGCATGTTTTGCAAATCTGCAGACAAGCATCAGCACACACACACACATGTTTGAGTCCACAGGTTTATACGAGCACCTCATATAGCAGGGCTGCTTTCTGAAAACTGGGACAGCTTAGACCAAATAAAACGGAAAGAAACACACAAGACAACCAAACTGGCAGCAGCAGCTCAGAACTTCACCGCTGGACCGTGAAGACCTGGTTCTGCTGTTAAATGTTAAAGGGTCATCAGAAAACATGACATCTAGGCCGTTCTGAGAGCCACAGTCCCTTCAGTGCACATGTGAGAACATTGCATCAACCTTTAGCAGTCATGCACCGAAGAGAGAAAACAAAACCCATCAAATAAACTCAAGATCAAACCCCAAGTCAAGAGATGTGTCTGAATTAGTCAAATGAAGCCTCAGGCCACTGTGAGCCTTCAACACCACCCAAGTCCCAGACTGACTCCAGTCCTTAATATTAAAGACTGACAAATCGTTTAGATTACATTTAAAATGGGCAGCTAATACGTTGACAAAGACTTCTTTTCTCCAGCGATTTATTAGTTGAATGCTATAAAGCATTCAACCCATTGTTTTCCTGTTTCTTTTTATTATTGTATCTTCTGCCATTTTTGGGTGCTTAACTCCTTCTAGAATGTTTCATTTATTTTAACCATTCAACTATTAAAATGTTCAGCTCTTTCAGCTTTTTCCAGTTAGGACTTTTGGTCCTTCAAATCCTTGAACTTTTCAAGAAATTCCAGGATTTCCAGGATCTTTGCCTCCATTGAAAGACATGGGGAATCTTTGGTGCAGAAACTCGCTGGTTCGAGACCCGGCGCTGGCATTTTTCACAAAAACATCTTTTTTGTTGTTGGGCTGTTTTTGCTTTGTTTATGGTCAAATTTGATCATTTCTTTGTTTTAATGTATTTTTTCCAGTGTTTACCCTTTAAGTTTCATTTTCATTCAGCAAAGTAGCATTTTCTAAACAGCAGCTCCTTCTAGTTCTTTCTGCAGTGTCCTTGAGTTACCTGAAGAGGCTTGTAAATGACGTGAGTTATTATTCTCATGCAAACCATGATGGTTCCCTCACAGTCTCAACCAGAGAACATTCAGGAAAAAATAGCATCCACCGCTATCTTGCAAAGGTTTTCAGCTGTGAGATATCAACCAAGAAGCTCCAGAGATGACAGAAAGGAAACATGGAGGACAGCAAGTCAGGGAGTGAAGCTGTAAATGAAACAGTCAAAGATGAAATCCTGTGCATGAATGCATGGGTACATGCACTAAACTATGGTTAGGGTTTGGGTTAGGGTTAGCTCTGGTCTGTGTATTTTGAGTTTGAAACACAGTTTTTACAAGGATTAAATCTGTTTGGGTTTTTTTGTATAAATCATTTTCTTAAATACAGATGTCCTTGTAAACATAAATGTAAGAGTGCAGCAACTTCATAAATAGATTTGATTTACAACATATCTCTATTTGTGTGTGTCTGATTCTCTTTTATTTTTAACCATTAGAAAATATAGTTTAGCGAACATTTTCGTTCATACAAAATCTTGATATCTTAAATAGGTTTGGTATTTATATCTATTTCCTTTTTGTTTTGTTACCTGCTTCATTTGTTTTTATTGCTTGAAATAAACCAATAAACCAAAGCTTTGGATTTTGAAGATGCATTTTATTTTTGGGTCTCTTTTTCTTTTTTGTCCTTGAAAAAGAGATGCAGTCTCAATGGAATTTCCTGGTAAAATAAAATAAAAATAAAAAACTGTACTTAAGTCACCTAAACTTTTACATTTACCTTAAATTCCCTCTCCAATTACCTTTTCATCCATTTTCAAAGTGTTTCCAGTGATTCAATTATTTATGATTAAGATGTTTTTAGCCAAAATCAAAAAACCTGATGGGTTTTGTCTTGTATTTTTTGGACATAGTTTCTGCAGAGCAGCAGTAGTTCATCAAAAGTTCACCTCCTAGTTGTGGGTGTCTCTGCTGACACGGAGCAACCCAACCTCCCTTCCCCGCACGAATCTAACATTTGCGGAGCGACCAAAATGGCGACCAATATCAGAGCCATCCAGCCGTCCAGTTTAGATCCAGATTCCAGCTCAGACAAGGAAAATAAATATGAACATGGATGTATTTGTCTGACAGTGGATGCATCAGAATGAAGCAGAGCATATTTTATATGTTACAAATATGATCTCTTTCAAACAGCCTTTTTTCATCTGCTCCTGATTCACAACTATTTGAATAAAAAAATAATGAAAAGTGCAGAGTTCTTTAACTATGTTCTCCATCATGAGAAAAATGCCACAATTGAAAAACAGCAAAAACACCACTTTCATCAGAGATGGTCTGTAAACAGACAGCAGCCAATGTGTGTAGTGTGTGGGGAAGATCTAAATCAATACCTTTGTTTTCTGCATGGGTGTTCTTCCAAGAACACTTTCAAAAGTCTACACACACGTAACAAACTTTCCTTTCAGTTGTGAGAAACCTGCAGGTTTGTAGATTTACATGCGTGAGTGTTGTTGCAGTGGCTGGTATATGCCTGCAAACAGGCATCACACTTTCTATTTTACAGAAATGCATGAGGACACAGAAGTCTAAGGAATTTCAAGGTCACTTCATTTCTGCTAAACTCAAAGTTTCTGTTGACTCCTCTCAGGAATCACTCCACAGTACCTCACACAAAAATGTAACTGCTCTGAAGAAAAGCAATCATCAGGGCTGGGAGTATCCAGGTATTCAGGGGAGTGTGATCCCAGTCAGGCGGGTGATGAAAACCCGTATCACAATCCTGGTCAGGCACCCAAGTCCCAGATGTTGAGAGGATGAGAACTGGCAGCTCATCTTCAGTCAGTAACTGCTGTGGCCTGAAACCGTTGGGTTATATTACCACGGTAGTTCATGCTGCTTAACTGAACCCCTGTGACCACATGTCTAGGCTCAGCTCAAATATTAGCTCAGATCTTAAGAGATTAGATTGAAATGACCTATACTCTGCTGTCCCATGTTTGGTTCCTCTGCATCCTCCTTATCCACCAACCATCCTCGTGTCCTGCCTCCCTGCATCTATGCAGCTCAGCCCTGTACCTTCACACAAACTGGGATTCCAATAGTCTAAAGCTTGTGTTTTGCTTGTCTCCTTTGAATCTTGCAGGCACAAAGAGGACTGCCCCAGACACTGTCAGCAGGAGGGCAGTCTAAGACTCCCTGGACTTTGATGAACTGCCAAGAGGAAATTTGAGAGACTGAATCACTGGTGCGGGTGTAGCTGGGATGATATACAACAACAAAAAAGAATTCTGAGGCCTTTTGTAGAAGAGCTCCTCCTTCAGCAAGGACAATGTCTCACGCTTTTTGTTGCTGGTGGCGTGGTGTGAGTCAGAGTTTCTCATGCAGACAAACTGAGTTCTCAATGCCACCTTTGGTTGATGTCCTGTGTCACACCGCCTGCACATGCACTGCAAGATGTTCACTTCTGGAAAACTAAAATAAAGTGTTTAACCCTTTTTCTATGTCTAGTTATTTGTTGTTGTTCACCCCTCGAGGGTCATCGCAGTGAGTCAGCTTTCACTGATTTGCACAGGTGGTTTGGCAGAGAGTTTTATGCCTTTCCGGACATAACCCTGTACTCTATCCGGGCTGGGGACGGGCACAGGGAGACCCAGACTTGGGCCCCCTTGTTTCTACATAGTTAGGCAACAGTGTGAAGGGTCTTGTCTGAGTACCCAGACTGGATGAAGCTCATTGTGTTCCCTGGGAACTTAATCCTGGTTTCCGGTGCACCAGTCCTACACTCAGCCAAGTGAGTCCTCCAGGTGTTGGTTTATGTCTAGTTATTTATTTTAGCGTATTCATATATACTGTATTCTTACTTGTACCACATTGTTAACATTTTCAAATGGTTGTTGTTGTTCTGTAGCAGAAAGCAGTCAATTTATGTGTACTGCAAGTATACTACATGAGGCATTTGAAGCATACATTTATATACTATCAATTTAGTGTAAACTTTAAGTGTTCAAATTTAATCTGAAGAATATTCAGTTATTTCGTACACTACATGTACATGGTCTACAGTGTACTTACTTTCAGCTATACTTATACTCAAGCATATTTCATAAAATAAACTTCCAGTGCACCAATTTTTGCTAAGGGGAATGTAAGACAGAAAGTGTTTTGAAAAAAGAATGTAAAATGATAAAACTCTAGTTTAAGTTCCAAAAAATAATATCATAAATGTTCCAGAGCGAAACTCTGGTCTTCAAATAAAGATTTTGCCTTTAAAGGATAAAATAGAACTTATTATTGGATAATCGTTTGAAAACGACAAACTTTTAGATCAACCTAATCAATACATTTATTTTTAAAATGGAAAACTAGAGCAAATGTCAGTAAAATCTAAACTTAGGTCTTAAAAACAGAAAGAAAAAACTAAAGTATTGACATCTTTTTAATGCTCAGAGCAAAAAGTTTTTTTCTGTATGAATATCTGTCACGTGGTCGTAATAGCTCACTGTTTTTTTTTGTCTCGCAAATATATGATTCGCCTTTTGAGATCCAGCTGTTTTGATGTCTAAAACTTGTCTAGTGCGCCATCTAGCGGGAAACAGAGGCAATCACAATGAAGTAAACGATCAGACTTAAGCCCTTATTGATCTACAATAACTTTGATTCAAATTGTAAAATGTAATCAAAATGTAAAAAAAATAATATTCAGGAAAAGACAAAACAAATATTGTTATGATAGAACATATCGTATACATTTTTACACGTGTTTTGATATATTTTAAGGATTTTCTAATTCAACCAAAAATACGTTAAAAAGGGATTTCCTTTCAGCACTCTTTGTTTATGTATATACATGTTTATAATATGTAAAAGTATAGCCTAAACATTATTTTGGTTAGACCTGCTTTGTTTTTTAAATGCTCCAAAATGTTTGCGTTTTGGTGCATTTAAAAAAAAGATTATTTATCTCAGTAGAATTTTCACAGGAGCATGAATTTTTATCAAAATTAAATGTTTTTTTTTAATATGTAAATGGCATAATGGGTTCCCAAAACCAAACAAGCAGAGCAGCGGCGCTCTACGTGCACGCGCCGACAATGGTGACGCTGCGCGGTAAACTCCTGGGAACCACCCATGGCGTGACGTCACTGGGCTCTGACAAGCTGGTTGTGCCGGAAGAAAAGATGGCGGATCATGAGGAGCAGCTACCCGATGAGGAAAAGGTAATAAAGCGATTATTTGAAGCTAAACCTGAGCGGGAAGGGCCTGGACTGGGATTTTAGGTTGCTCGGGGGTCTACCTTCCAGTCTGACCCGGAGATGAGAATGAAATGGGAAGAAAAGCTTGGCGACAGGACAGACGTTGCTGCTTCTCTTATTTTTAGCTCAACTTCCGCTCATTTGAGACTCTCTAACGCCGACTCCTTCTACGGTCCTGACTCAAAATAGGATCAGTGAACGTATTACAAATTCACCTCGACGTTAGCCCTCTCACCGTTTTGGTGAGGTCGACTTGTCATTTCAGCCCAGTGTCTCGGGTTACTTGTGTTGGGAAGTTTTCAGGGTGCTAGCTGTGTAAGTTTAGCATGGCTGTAGCCCGCTAACCGTTAGCCGCACTTACTAACACGCCCTTTTCGCAGTTTTGACGACAGCGCGTCGGGAAAACATCATTGAACTGTTCGTAAGAATGTTAGTTTTGCAGCATTTCCGTGTAAAGCCCGCTAAATATTTATGCAAACTCTTGCATTTTTGTGTAATCAGATATTTAACTGTACGTTACTGAAAACCCAACAACAACTACTAGAACTATACTCTTAAATCTTATTTCTTAATTAATACAACAGAAAAAAGAATGTTGTTCAATGACTCCCCGGCTTTAGTGAGACTGTCTTAATTCGGTTTTTCATTTCCTTAAATGTGAAACTCATGCAGACCAACCAGAGACAGACTCATCAGGTACTTTAACTCAACTGAGCCCCCAGGAAATGTTTGCTTTGGGGGGGGGGGTGGGGTGTCATTGCTTCCAGGAGTCCTTTCTAAATCCTAGTCTACTGCTAGACTGTCAGAAGTCATATTTCTGTCACAGTAATTGGTTAGAGGAGTCTTGAAAGGAAGTAGTGGTTTTCCTTGTAGCTAGCTGCTGTGGCTGCATCTTCTGCTGTTTACCAGCAGGTTTCAGGTCATGTTTGTGGTTCATCCGGATCCTCTCATGGCTCCTACATGCTAATCTGGCAGCTTGTTCTGAAATGTATAGAAACCATTTTATAAGCCATTTGTAACTTCTATTAGCATTTAAAAGAAGTCTTCAAAAAAGGCGGGCATGTTTGTTGTTATTTTGGTAATATTTTTAAACCAATTATAGACTCTGAAAACATGTAGATGAAGGAGTTGTCATTTTCCTCCTTTTAATGCATTGAACCAAGTTGCTTATTAGTAACATTTCTTTAAATAACAGATTTTTAAATAAAAGAATAACTTCGTTCCACAATCCAAGTTTTAAAGTTCCACTCTGATCATCTTTTGGTCAATTTTTAGATCCTGGTCTTTTAATCCTGGTTATGCATGATTATTTCAAAAACCTGTGTTGTCTTCTAGGACAGTTTTTTCAGAGCGGCAAGAGTTCTTTAAAAAATTGCCTCAGAGTTGTGGGCGGGACTTTTGGGGAGGAAGTAAGCCTCCGCTGATATCCCATCATCCCTTTGTTTACACACTGTGCCACTCGCTCGTAACCCCAAGCTAACATTAGTGGTACAACAAAACAGGCGAGCGATATCGCTGTTATCAAGCCGTTCAGTTTTGAGCCACATGGCAGCTCAGACAAGGAAAACAAAGATGTACATGGATCTATTTGTCTGCAAGTGAAGGCATCAGAATGGAGCAGAGCAGGGAGCTTGTGGCCCGCCCATTTCAGTTACTGCGTCACAACTGGGAGCTTTTTCAAACTGCCCTTTTTTTTGTCTGCTTCTGATTCACCAACGTTTGAATAAAGAAATACTCAAAAATGCAGATTTAAGCTTAAATTCTTTTGTATATGTCTTTAATCGTGAGAAACATGCTACAAGAACATGTTAAAAACACTATTTTTATGGAAGTGGGTCTTTAGGTTTTTTGCTTATAGCAGTCAACCATCTGCTCAGACATGCTCAGGCAGTTTTCTGCAGGTCATAGAAAAAATGGAATGTAGATAAGTTTGTTTCTGATCCTGTCTGATTTATCCAAATTTAGGTACTGTTTGTAACACGATGCAGAACAAATTTTAAAAAGTAACAATAGTAACAAGTACAAGGTTTTGTGTCTAGCCTGTTTTTATTCTATATTTTTTACATAACCTGCATAGTATTGTTCAGAAGTAACTGGTTTTATAGGATATGTAGCATGCAGTGCATATGGATAAAGAAATGATTCTTTGCATCTGGTTGTGATCTGTGGAATCAAAATAGAACTCTGACTGTTTGTCTGGGACTGGTGGAGTAAGAAAAAGATTAGTCTCCCAGTGGCCTGCTGTCAGTGTTTTCCCACCAAGGTCTTCTTCATCTGTGAAGACAGTTCTGTTGCAATTCACACTCTTTGTTTCTCGTGAAGGAAATTATTGCAAGAATTTATTTTGGGGGGGGAAAAGCAAACAGGCTCAAATATATTTTATGCATAATAACAACAGGAAACTGTTAGCAAATGGCCAAAATACTGAATTATAATTTGATTAATGTACAATTTAACATGGTTTAATCCAGTATAATATTTTTTAAATTTCTATCATAAACAATTTTTTTGTTTCTTATGTTCATGTCTGAAAAAATATGTGAAAGAAACATTTACATCAGGACAGGACAACATTTCATAAGAATTACATGTCACAGAAAATCCCCAAATTGCTAATTTGGTGAATATATATATATATATATATATATATATATATACACACACACACACACACACATACAGTGGTGGACAAAATAGTTGGTACCCCTCAGTTAAAGAAAGAAAGTCCACAATGCTCACTGAAACGACTTGAAACGTTCAAAAGTTACAATAAATTAAAATTTATTGAAAATTAAATAATCAAAATAAGCCATTACTTCTGAGTATTTGATTAACAGAATTATTTAAAAAAAAAAAAAACGAATGAAATAGGGCTGGATAAAAATGATGGTACCTCCATAAAGACTGAGAACTAATTGCTCAGGGGGTCATGATGAACTCAGGTATGTCCTTTAATTGACATCACAGCTGTTTTCAAACCCATAATCAGTCAGTCTGTCTGCCTATTTAAAGGGAGATAACGTTGCTGTTTGGTGAAAAGGTGTGTCCCACACTGATCATAGACAACAGAAAGCCAAGGAGAGAATTTTCCCAGGACAGTTACTTTTGAACATTTCAAGTCATTTCAGTGAGCATTATGGACTTTCTTTAACTGAGGGGTAACATCAATTTTGTCCACCACTGTATGTATATATATACACACACACACACACCAAATTAGCAATTTTGAGATTTTCTGTGACATGTAATTCTTCTGAAATGTTGGCCTGTCTTGTTTTCTTAATTGTAACTGTAGTTACTTTAAATACAGAGAAAGCCCTTTTACTGAAAATGTTATAGGAGGCTAAACCCTTAGTAAATGATTAACCTGGGGGAAGAATTTCCTCACTGGTGCAGATGTGAAAGATCAGCGCAGACATGTCTGAGTTATTCTGCTGCCAGACAATCAACTTCCTGATTTCAGCAAAGAAACCACACTGATTTTACAGGAAGCGGTTTTTACTCAATCTGTTAGTTAATGTTTCTCTTGCACTTGCTTATTTGCATAGATAAAAACCAAAAAATAATTTAGTCATCCATTTTATTTTATTTTTTCTATTAATGGAAAAACAGAAACAGTCACACACACACACACCCCTGTTAAATTTGGGGGGGGGGGGGGGGGCAGTGCTTGTAAAAAAATCTGCGCCACTCATGGTTTCTTTCCTATTATCTGTTATATGACAGAGTTTGTAACAGCCTGAAACTGTGAACTGCCGTCCCTGCAGCTGCTCCTGTCTCCTGTCACACGCGTGTGCGTGTGAGAAGGAAAGGGGAGTAGTAGTGGGCTCAGGCTGCGAGGTGAAACGGGGCACGCGCAGCGCTGCCTGTTGCCCAACACCAGGATCATGGCGTGCCTTTAGATGACTCGGCTCATGCTAATAATGTCATGCTTTATGAACTATTGTAGACATTTTGACGACGTGTCTTTATTTTCGAAACATGATATTTTTCCTAGGGGGGGCCTGGCAAAAAATAATTGAGAAGCACTGACTTAAACCCATCCCGCATGTTTAACCAGTTGTATGTCAGAAGTTAGATCTTGGTTTTCCTTTGACTTTCTTGAACATGGTGACAAAACAGAACATGTTTCTCTGTATCAGTAACTCCATATCCCCCCCTCCCCCCTTTCTTCCTTTAGAGTCAGGTATAATTGAACATCAGCTGGCCTGCCCTTTTTTCATCTGGGAAATATCATTCCCCTCTGTCCCTTTCTCAGCCCAGAATGTCTCCATCCTGGTCCTTAGTCTTGTTTCTAGCTGATTGACTATTTCAGTTCATTTCTCTTTGTCCTTTAGGACATATCCCCAACCAAGCTTTAAGTGGTCCAGAATTCAGCTGGTCGGACAACAGCCCCACCCCCTACACCACACTTGCCATACAACAGCTCCACTGGGTCCTGGTCAAATGTAAAATGGGCTACAAACTCTCGCTATTCACCTTATAGCAATCCACAACCTTCATACCTGTCCGGTCACCTCCACATTGCTGTACCCTCCTGCTCTCTTCCATCCTAATCTGTCCTTCACTCAGCTGACACCTCTATTCCTGAACCACAAATTTGAATTAATTAGTAGTTTTAGTTACTCCCAATTCAATTCAATTTTATTTGTATAGCCCAAATTCACAACAACAGTCGTCTCAATGGGCTTCGTATCGGTAATTGAAAAAGTAAAACATGAACTCAAAAGGATCATGAATACATAGAATTCAATGGGAAAATACTAAAATGAACTAACAAATGGACTAAGCTATACTGGCATCCCTGCCCTTAGACCCCCCTTCGTGGTAAGGAAAAACTCTTAAAAAAAACGGATTCTGGAAGAAACCTCAGGGGTGCCCACATGAAGAAGGGATCCTCCCCCAGGACGGACAGGCGATTTACCAGAACTCTTAGAGAAGAATTAACTTATCTAACACTACAACTATATATATATAAAGTCTAGCAGACGAGCTTCATCCAGCAGGAGTTGGGGGGACAGTCGGGGGTGCGAGTCGTCAGAGCAAAGACTCCTATCTTTAATGGCAGCCATTATAAAGTCCCTGTGTAGGTTGTTAATGATCATCTGATGTTTGAGCACAGTAGCATAGAAAACATACAGGACAGTGTGCCCTAAGGACCAAGGTTAGGAAACACTGATGTAAAAGTAGTAATGTGATGTTTGGTTCTAGACACATTAACCAAGATCACTATGAGTGCTACTGTTGCTGTGGGTCAATTTGATTTAGTAGACAAACAATCCTAATTTGTCTTTAGTTGGCTATAAAGCAAGACCCTCTTTAGGCTGATCTTAACAGAGCTGGCATACACAATAAAGCATTGAAATCAACTATGCTTTACTTTAATCAATTTCTTCTAACAAGAAAGAAACGCACAAGACAGTGTTTTCAAAGCAAAATTCGAACAGAACTAAACTGAACAATAACAGAACTGTTTTTATTTACACCCAAGATGCAAAATGAATACCGTACTTATTATAGTCTTATTTTAGAAAAACAACAAATCAATCAACATTTTAGGACGGAGAACTAATGTAATGGGTTCACTGAAACCAACACATTTTCCTTTTCATATATAATAGCAGAAACCAAAAAAAAATTTGTTTAAATTAAATAACATTTTAATGAATCCTGACTTTTTAACAGTGAATAAAGGCCCCATATCCTCAATGATATAGCACAGATATGCAATGGGAAAATGAGACATCTATGGTGAACTGCTTTTTATTGGTGTATCAGTATCTTTTTAGCTGACAGAAGCATCCTCTACTCCCACTCCACAGTACATTCCGGCTGTACAGCTGGAATGAGTTTATTGTGCTGCTTGCTGAAGTTTCTACAAACAAGCAATTTTTACAGCAGGGTTTGGCCCATGTCCTTTTTTTTGGCCACAGCAGGCTGCCATGTTGTTGCCAAGACATTATCCTATGTGTGAACTGCATGGGTAGGGAGGTGCCACCTTAATTACGAAAGAGGTTTATGACTGTTCAAGTTGGATTTCTAAAAAGTTGTGTAACTTTAACACAATGGCATTCAATAAACACTCAACTTCCATCTTGTCAGTTCACAGTAGGGCTGACCTGGATGGATCAGGGCTGAATCCATCAGAGGAACAGATCATTGTAGACGTTGTAGAGATAAATGCAGGGAAGCAGATGGAGATGGTTTGGACACATAGAGAAGACCAACAGTGATGATGCTGGTGAAAGGATGCTGAGGTTGGAGCTACCAGGAAGAGGTCTTAGAGAACATTAAAGAGGAGGTTCAAGGATGCAGAGGAGGAGGACATGAGGGAGGTTGGTGCAGGTGAGGAAAGGGTTAGATGAAGGCACATTTTCTGTCCTGAGGACAAGCGGAAAAGAAGATAAATGACCATTAAGAAACCAAACAGTAAAAGGAAACAGTTGAATGCATTGCTGTCTTTGACTAACCAGGGTTTGCTTCCCAGGAGGCGTGGTGAGCTTCATCCATTGTGGGTCATTAGTCAAGACCCTCCACGCTTTCTCCATAGCCAGAATTTAACTGTCAATTAGTTACAATATTAAAGTGTTTTTTTTGTTTTGTTTTTTTAGAATAAAGAAATTCTCATCAGAACAGGTCTGTAGACTCCAGACCTTTTAAAAGCCAAAGATGCCAAACATTGGAGCTTTGCATCTATAAAAATAAAATGTACAAGTAGTTGGTTTCTATACAGATGTGGCTTAAACAAGTAAATATGAGTTTAAAAATAATACGTCAACTTTATATTAAAATCCATAAAATATGCATTTGTTTAATTGTCTTAAAGGATTATTATTTGTTATAAGACAATAAATAGAAAAAGACAACTTTTTCAAAGGAACAAGAATATCAACCCAAATAATTTTTGGTCATTTTGAACAAAAATCCTCTGTTTTTATGTACCGATATATTTTTGCTTCTTTTCCCATCAATATTTTTTCTTACTTTTTTCATTGAACACTTTTTTTTTTCATTTTTCTAATCAAGCATGTTCCCAAAATGAGGGGGGAAATAAATAAAACAAAAATTGGTGCTTCTAAACTAAGTTTCTTCATGTTCTTCTTTAGTCCAGTCACTAAAGAAGAGAAAACACTAATGTTTATTGCTAGAATTCTAGTAAAATAGACTTTGACGTTGCCCAAGAATAAAAAAAAAATCAAAACATTTACTTTGTCTAAATAAAATAACATAATTTTAAGATGTAATATTTTTAATTCCTTGGAAAGCTTTTTTCTGTAAAGGCAAATGGCAAAAAAAGACAATACCCCCCCCCCCCCATTTCAAATAAAAATCTTAATAGATTTTTTTCTCCCACCTTTTACTTTCTTTAATAAACAAATTACTAATGAATGAATATATTGAACAAAGACTGTTTCAACATATTTTGAAATGTGCTCAAACTCAAAGTTTAACTAAGTAAATGCTGTAAAAATGTTTGTAGAACAATGCAGCCGATGTTTGGTGAACTACCGCTACCATGAGCATCTCTTAGAGAGAGACGCTTCTCACACTCAACAAAGTGTCTGTTTGTTATTTTAGAAAGAAAAACTATAGGTGTTATTTAAAAACTGATAGTATGTTGAGTGCAGAGAGAGAGGAAGTCTCAACATAATGAACACATCAGATAAGATCAATTGTTTTCAGTGACTCCGTTTTGTAATCAGTCTGAGAGCTCTCTGCTTTTGGCATTTTCACACGCTCTATGAAATGTTTAATTTTCTATCGTAAATGAGTTGTTTCTGTTCTATAGCACAACTAAAAAGCCCCCTTGTACCCCCTATGAGGAGAGGGGTGTAGTCACCTGTAGTTGAAGAGAAGGACAATTCTTAATTCTTTTTAAGAATATGAAATTGCATTAAAGTAATTAATAAATAGTATGAACACATCTTTAAAATCATTTAACTGTAAATTTAAATTCAAACCTGCTGAGAAAACAAGGGCAGCTTTTCTAAGAGGAACATATTTACTAGGGGTGTGTATTGGCAAGAGTCTAGCGATACGATACGTATCTCGATATTTGACCGAAACATATTTTCTTTCTTTTTAAAAAAAATATGACTTTGAAAAAACTCTACCTGAATTTTAATGTCTTCCACTGTAATAAAATGGTCAAATTCAGTTTATTTAATGATCATAATGTTAAGCACTGCAACTGTATCTCATATATAAGTTGCGTTTACCAAAGCAAATTCATAGTGCTTTTGTTTTGGTAAGTTAAAATATAGAAAGGGAACAGTCAACATTGTCTGATTTCCACAACAAAATATTTTTTAGTACAAGAAAAAAAAAAGAATGAATGTGCCTTAACCAATGAGTTTCTATTGGGGAAATAAAATGCTGTTTATTTTCAACATTGCTTAATGTAGCTTCTCCAGTACTTTGAAACGGTCCAGGAGCCTGAATGGTGCTTCAAAGATAAAGGGTGGGTGGGGGGCACTGATTCTGTCCAGAAACAATAAAGTGTGATGATGAGGCAGCATGAAAGAATGAAGGAAAGCTGCTTTAAGGTGATAAAGATGCTTTGTTTACGTATCAGTGTGCTCTGACTCTGCTGAACCTTTGCAGCCACGCTTCTCACACGCGGAGGTAAACTAACGTAGATCGCCACGATGTCTGCCTTTTTTTCAGAGCGTTGTACACATCCATCTGATCCCTCAGGTCGCTAAACTAGAATCTATTGCTGGGAGGTGCTGCAGAACTTTAGCCCGCATTTTAGCCGATGCTAAGCCGCTGCCGTGCTTCACTCGTATTTATCTGAGCCGCTAAAAAGCACACCAATCCACGTTTTTATATGTTACTGGCAGCAACATGGCTCAGAGTTTCTGTTTGGTATCCATCCCAAGTAAAAACGAAGTAGTTCATGTCTCATAACAATGAAACAAGCTGCCTCTGGCTGAGGTCTTCCTGTTGTCTTGTGTGGTGTAGATCTGCTCTAAGAGGCTCCGTGTTCTCTGCTGCTAACTAGTGGTCAGAGGGTGAAATGGACGACAAGAGTCATACACTCAAGGAAACTCAGAAATAATTAAATAATAATCGTCCTAGCAGCATTTTGAATCGATACAAGTATCGTCAAATGAATTATCGCAATATTTTGCCAAATCGACTTTTTTGTACACCCCTAAATTTTACAGAAGAAGCCCCTTTTTCCTAATTCTGCCTCCAGGTGATTCATTTTTAGGTGAAATCAACAAAAAACAGCCTGAAAACATTAGAATGTTTTGGATTCTTGCCATGCTGTCATTGACAGTAAAGATGCAGCGCTCTCATGAGGGGGCTTTTCTCACCCCAACACTCTGTAACGTTAGAAGCTGCTAATAAAGTTTCATTCAAAAGGAATCCATGTCTGTTATTGTATATAGAAAATAGTTTTTTCATGAATGTCCTATGAATTAAGTTTCTTTTATTTCTCTGCCTCGTCTTAAAATGTGCTCCGTGAAAATAATAAATTGAAATTGATCTATAAAATCGATTCATCGCCCATCCCCACTGTGAACTAACTGACTGAAAGTTGAGTGTTTATTGAATCCCATTGTGTTAAAGTTACACAACTTTTTAGAAACCCATCTTGAACAGTGAAAAACCTCTTTCATTATTAAGGAGCAGTATCTTTATGGTTAGGACACAGCGGTGGTCTTACTTGGTTCCTGTCTTTACTCATTAGTTTGTAATTTATGCGGACTGTTGAGGGTGTAAAAACTTCACACTTGTCTCTTACTATGGTGCTACTGTATTGTGTTATGTGATCAAAACACGAGACGGAAAACGATTGCTTTCTCTACTGTCAGTGATGATAACCAACAACAAGGCTATCTGTGTAGTTATTTTTGTCAAACCGTTCTCCTTGTTACCACAAAGTCAAAGTTTTTGCGTGTCAGCTACTCCAAAATGATCAAAGACTTTGGGGGATTTGATAGTGTTTTGTCAATACTTGGAAGACATCTTTGGAAATGAAGCCACAAATTCTGTGGTAAAAGTCCTAAAAGAAAATATCAGGCCACCTGTTTGTAAACTAAAGCTGAATCATCTCTGGGTTTGGTAGACAAACATTGATCCTAAACCGGCCACATTCCTGTTTATTTGACATCATACCTCGCTCTGGCTTGTTCTAGTTGGCTGGACACACCCGATCCAGGTCATCATCCATGAGGATGGCAAGGATTTCTGGAAAATATGCAGACAGAGTTCAACATCCTTGTCCTAATCTAATCAAACTTGATTTATAAAGCAATTTTCATATAAAAGCATAACACAAAGTGCTTAATATTAAAACAAAACAAAATAAATTATATAAAAACAAGCAGCCAGAGGGGAGGATCCACCTGAGGAAGCTCCTAAAATAAAATTGAGAATTATAGAGTAAACATACTGATAACAGCAATAAACAATAACACATTGAAATAAGGAAAATACAAATAAATCATTTATAATCTAGTGTAAATTCCTAAAACAAGATAAAATGGATGAATACAAAATTAAAATAAAACTAAATAAAATAATAAAAGTAGTAAAATTAGGGCTGCACGGTGGCGCAGTGGTTAGCGCTCTTGCCTCACAGCAAGAAGGCCCCTGGTTCAAGTCCCGGCTGGGGGACATGAAAAACACAACATCAATGGGGGATCTTTCTGTGTGGAGTTTGCATGTTCTCCCCATGCATGCGTGGGTTTTCTCCAGGATCTCCGGCTTCCTCCCACTGTCCAAAAAATATGCTTCATAGGTTAATTGGCAACTCTAAATTGACCATAGGTGTGAGTATGAGAGTGAGGGTGTGTGATTGAGGACATTCTACCCTGCGACAGACTGGTGACCTGTCCAGGGTGTCCCCTGCCTATGCCCAAGTAGCCGGGATAGGCTCTGGCAACCCCGTGACCCCGAAAGGGACAAAGCGGTACAGAAAATGATTGAATGAAAAAAAAAAGTAGTAAAATTAGCTAAAAGCCTGGTTGTAAAACGATGGGTCTTGAGCCTTTTCTTAAAAGCAACTATTCTCTCTGCAGGTCTCAGGTCCTCTGGCGGACTGTTCCAAAAGAGGCCTCATCGTAGGTTTTGCTTTTTACAGCTGGAATGGTTAGAAGAGCAGTGCCAGAGAATCTCTGGGTCCACGAGGGTTCATATCTTACTAAAAGATCTGATCAATAAGAAGGCGTTAAAAGACATTTAAAAACTATTAAAAGTATCTGAAAATCAAAATCTAATGACACCAGAAAGTCCACTTCTGAATAACTGACAAAAAGACCTGAATGAAGATTTTGAAATGGACTCTAAAGGACTTTCAAGGTTTTGGTGCAAATACTTGAATACTGTTTTTTCCTTCTAGGGTGATTGTTTTTTTTTGTGGGGCGGGGGGGTATCAAATTGTTTTGGGGGCCAATCTTTCACGCAGATTCAGATATGTTGTATCTTCCCGCCAATGAAGAACATCTTATTTAAAAATGGCATTTTCCGTTTCTCTATCCATTCTTCACGTATGCTTGAGGATTATGGGTGACAAACATACTTTTTTAAATGACTATACTTTATCTTACACATCAGGGATTGGTGACCATCTTCTGCTTCAGTCACTTTTGCATCTGGCATCTTGCTTTAGTTTTGTTATGCATAAAGCATTGCACCCATCCCCCCAGTTATCACCCATCAGTCTGCTATGTGAAAGGAAGCCTTTTCAACTCAAACATATATTTTCTGTCTGGATTTTTTTGTGTGGATCTCTTTCAAAAAGTGGGGATTGATGTGCGACATGAGAATGAACATACAGTGAACACCAAGAGGCCAACAGGACCAGCTGGTGTCTAGGAGCTCAAAAACTGGAATCCCACACTTCAGGAGTACTTATGTTCCACACACACACAGTGTGAGTGTATTTGGCTGTTTTTAGGGTCACAAATATTCAGAAGATGCCCCGGCTCTCTTGTTAACTTGTGGCTTCACCTTCAAGTAGGGCTGGCCTTGACTTAATCGATTAGTTCTAATTTGTGGTTACAGGAGATTTTTTTTTTTAATCCAGATTTTTTTTTTTTAACCAGCTTTCTGTTTTTGTTGGGCCTCCGTGGTCTGAAAAAGGTCAGCCAGCCAATCTCTCATGAAAATGGCAACTAGCAAAGAGGAGTTTGTTCTGCGAGGTACACAAACAAAACGAGAAGCTCCCCCACCCCATAAACTTCTGTTAAGTCACCAATGTGACGAGGATGTGACGATTCTTACCAGGATCCAGATAGAACTGGAGGATGAACCTGCTGGACTTACAGCAGCAAGAAAAAATTGAATAGAAAAGGTTGATTTGGAGACAGCTTTGTTGTTAGTTTGATGCTACCATGTTATGCTAATTAGCTGTCTGTTGCCAGTATGTGACCACAGACTGGTTTGTATCCTATTATTGGATAATGTATCCTGTTTTAGGCTGTTTTTGTGTTGTGACTTAATATAAGAATTAGGAAAAGAGTGCAATTTCTGTCAGTATACCCCTTCTGGCCGTCCTTGTTTTCTTACCTTGTTTTAATTTTTTAAAATGGTTAATCTTTGTTTTCATCCGTAAATGTGAAGGTTTCTGTTAGTCAAGCTCTTGGGTTACTTCTTAGCTGTATTCTCTGGGGTCTGCTGTTTATCCTGATAAACCTATAGTTTATGAGGTTTCACTCCATAGAATGGCTGATGTCACCTCTTTTTTTCTTAGCAAAACCAAAGTTCTCCATTTGAATTCGTTTAATGTTAGGAGCTTTAAACACGTCTGTTTATATTGTAATCCAGCTTAATAATGGGGGTCATATACAAGTCCAGCAATATAATGTTGTGTTAGGTCTTTAATATAGTTTAAATGTTTTTCTTAGCATTTTTTCATTGCCATAATAAATCTACAGCCCTTCGGAGCAGTTGGATACACACAGACCACCAATAAAGGCCACAGAGACACTTTCTCCCTCAGAACCACACTCACTTCCCTGAACCACGTCCTTTTTGCACTAGGCTGACACAAGCCGAGCCTCCCTGTAAGTGTCAGGAAGACTTGTAGGTAGGGCATGCAGCATGTACTGTCCTCTTCAGCACATTTTTATCTCCATATATGGTTGTAAACAGAGTGGGCCGTCTCCTTACTATCAGCGGAACATGTGATCTGAAAACAGGAAGTTGTGTGGCTTAGAGAAGTAAAGAAGTGTACAACTGACTGCTCACTTGTGCTGCAGGCCAAGACACTCACTTTGAAATATTGGACACAACCAGATCACTGCCTCTGTGGGCAGCGCTGCACAAAGAAATGTATAACACCTGACTAAAAGCATCACCTCTATGATTCAGAAAACAGACCCATAAACTTCGCCTTAGATTTGCTGCAAATCCAAGTGTTAGTTTCTTGTGGTCTTGAAGATGAGTCATGGCTTTTGCACTTCTGAGTTAGTTTTTATAGATTCCCAAAAATCTCTTGTGGTATAATTTTTTACATTCAATAAGTTGGTTTTATGTATGAATGTATTTTATAATTTCGTGTTTATTTATTTATTTTGCTATATTAGTGTCTGAAACAGCACTTTTTTTTTGCAGGTACGCATAGCAGCTAACTTTGTCATCCATGCTCCGCCAGGCGAGTTCAACGAAGTTTTCAATGGTGAGTTCTCCAAATACTGTACTGCATCTAAACCTGATGTCTACACTTCTATGATTCAGGGAATTCTCTGCTTGTTTAATATGGTTTGTTATTATGTACCTTACAGGGGTTGACATAGCCCAGATATTTGCACTGGCCCACAGGGCCAGTAGTCTTTGAAACTTACTGGCCCTGCCTGAAAGTTACTGGCCCGACACCGCGCATAGCGGGATCCGCCGCTCCGCAGGTGCTTGCAACTTTAGGGGGGTCCGGGGGCATGCCCCCCCGGAAACTTTTAATATGGTGCAATTTGGTGCATTCTGGTGACATCACTTATTTCTACACTTTTCAATGACTGAAAATAGACCATATCAAACTTAAATCTGCTCTAGTCTGTTTCAGATGTTTTGAAGAGAGCACTGCAGTGTAGTAGGTAACACTAGTTCAGAAGTTTTCATGGTGCTTCTAACGGCAAATATTGCAATAAATCATAAACCTTAAATGTGTTAAAACAATCTAATGGCAGCTTGAACCATTTAACGAATCAAATAAATCCCTTAATGCATTTGACCAATCGGATGGACGCCTTCACATTGTTGACCAATCAGATGGAGCCCTGTTATGTTAGATGTTTGTAACCTATGACAACGAGGGTCATTTGGAGTATAATTTTTAAACTGGGAATGGTTATTTGGTTATTTTGCTGTTTGTTTATATACCGCAAATTATATCGTTATCGCAATTTTAATCTCTGATATCGCATATCGCGAGTTTTCCTCATATTGTGCAGGTCTAACTGAGATCATTCAGCTAACTAGAAATACTTACTGCTTACAGTGTTGTAAAGAAAAACAAAATTAAGTAGTTTGACATTCTACTGCATTTCAGTCTGAGATTCAGGTATTTGGAGTTGCCTTTGATTCTTTGTTTTTCAGCTTAAAGCTTAGTGCATACAGTTTCATCTTCAATGCATTCATTAAATATCTTGCTGTCCATACTACTAATTATACCCATTACTCCATCTAATATATTCCTATCTATTCCTGCCATGTCTTCCACATCTCTGACATGCTTCAGTCTCTCTTCAGTGACGGTGTCGGATTTATAATCAAATGTAATAATAACCCACTGGCTTGTGCCTTCGTTGTTGCTGTTTAACATTGTTTTGTATTGAATTGTTACATTCAATAAAGTTTGAAAAAAAAAAGTAGTGAGCGCGTGCCGCGTGGTCCTTGGCAGTGAAAGCCGCGCGCGCGCAGGTGGGAGAGAAGGAGAAGAGTGATCAAAGGTTTCCCATAGAAACCCTTGAAGTCTGAACACAGGACTAGCAGAGAAAGTAAATTATGAAGACGAGGTAAATCTACACGTTTTCGCAAAATTTACTTTATTGAAAAAGGTGAAGAATATATAAACCGTTAGATATTTTAGTGGCCCGAGCGGACAAGTGAAAAGTAAAGTCTTGTGGTCCGCACTGCTCGAAAAACAGGACCGGGCCAGCGGACAAATGGCTATGTCGAGCCCTGCCTTAAATTCTAGTGATCAGTGTTGGGAGTAACGTTGTTACTAAGTCTCAGCGACAAAGGCAGCATTTCCAGTCTGGAAATGTCAACACTATTTTACTTTAATGAAACCCAAACAAATGCATGTTTATTCTCATTGTGTCTCCATACAAAGACATTACCAACGTCTGTCTGGACCTGTTTAATCCTAAAGGAGCTCCTCTTCTTTAATAGAGCCACTGAGCCGCGGTGCTCCTGTGGCAAAGCAACACCATTAAAACAAGGCATCTGGATTTTACAGCCCAGTAAATCTCATAGAATTGAGCAGAATTATTGTTAAATATGTTGGAGAAGTTATGCTTTTGGTGACTATTTTAATCTGGAGTCATTCAAAGATCCTCCCCACTCCCGTGCTGTTAAACTTTTATGAAGCACTTCAATGATGAGAGCAGAAAAATGAATATGCTACTAAAAATATCATTTCATAATATACTTGAAATGTTTGTTGATACTAAGAACATTTACTTTCATTTATGTGCAAAGTTTGTTTTTTCCTCCTAATGTAAGGTTTATATAATTTATGTTTATATTTTTCGTGCTGTTTGATAATTCTGAATGAAAATGTTAAAGTTCAGGTTAAGGTGCAGTAACAGAGAATGACTTTAGTGCAGCAGCAATATGTTGCTTTATTTTTAACTAATTGTACTTGTTGATGCTTTTTGCAGTTTAATGTTCCCCTCTATTACTGTGATTGAAACTATTTTGGATATTTAAACCAAAAATTAGGACAACCAAAAGAAGTTGATACCGTAAAACCTTTGCGTTTAGTTTATTAGAAGTTATTATATATAGCCTGTTGCTGTGTGTGATAATTCTGATATTTAAATTTTTGTACTTCAATCCCGTCTCTCCATTGTAAATAAACAGCCTAATTTCATTGGTAGAACTGTACCGTTTGCATGCAGCTGAGGAAAATCATGAAATGTTTTCCACATTTTAACTGACAAAGTAACTACTTTTAAGAGACAGTAACTGAGTTACAAACTCAATTACTTAATGTAATTAGTAACTGTAACTAATTACTGTTTAAAGTGAGACAGCACATCTGACATGCATAAGATGTCCACATTTGGTAGATTTAGAAAACAATAGTGCTGCTGATCACTTCAGTTTACCTTGAGATTTGATGTTAACAGCGGACTCACAAGTAATCGATTATTTTAGCTATTTATTTATTATGTAACTGATATAATCAGATCACGCTGAAATCATCTACTTGCACACTGTGACAATAATGAGTGGAATTCAAAGTGAAAGGTGAAATGGCTCAAAAGAGCAGAACATCCACCAGAACTTTTTAAAAGTCCATAAACGACTTCATGAACTGAACTTACATTAAAAGAAAGGAAATAAAAGATATTTGCACCTAAAAATGAAAAGGAGGAGTTCATTAGCAAGCATTGTCTGTCTTTAAAATAAAAATAAAAAGGCACAATCATTTTCTGTCTGCTTCATCTCTGCACGACCTGCAGACGATACTCTAGGGGGCAGTATTGTCCTGCCTCTTCTCTGTGCCTGTTCATAATGCACCACTACACGGTTATGGAACCAAAGGGGGGGTACTGCTCAAACATCAGAGGCAGAAGACAAAAATGACAAAAACAACTAGACTGACTCTATTATTACTTTGTGCTTTATATTGAACATGTTTAATGCCAAAGATCAGAGCCGATCATGGAGGCATGAGCTTGTTTTGGAAAAAATGGAGACAAACTCAGACATTTGATTCGACTGACTTACAGTCATTCAGTCATTTTAAATTTGGGGAATATAAAGAAGAGCAAAAAATCTCCATTTGACTGAATTTAGGAAATCAAATCATGTTTGAAAAGGAGGCAGCCTGAAGCTGTAGCTCCAGATCTAGAAGGGGATTTATCAATGTTGTTAGCATGATATTATCACATCATTCATTACAATCATCATGAGGCTCAGACATCAACCAATAATCCCATATCTATGGAGTATTAATGTAAGAATTGAAAATTATGTCTTCATATTTATTGTTAAACAGATAAATACTTGGACATTGTCTTAGTTTATTCCAGAATTCTACTCCATTTACTGCCTGCAAAATCTTTTTAATGTTATTCTAATTTTTAATCTGTATCCTCCAAACATTTTTAGGTGCATTGGAAACAAGTTATGTCTTATTTTATATAGACGTTGACCTGTCTTGACTCCAATGGCATCAGATAATTTCAGTATTTTAGATTGGAAAGCAGAGGGTTGGGTGTGTGCAGGATGATAAACACAGTGAATCATTCTGAAAGCCTTATTGTAGTAAATACACAGGATGGACTGTAGATTTGTGTTTCCCAAACTTCAGTACAGTTTAACAAATATAGATATCTGAGAGCAGAACAGAAGATATGATTATTTTTCTGTTTATGATTGAAGCACTTCTGAGCTTTAAGCTCGTGTGCTGCAGAATTGGAAAACTACTTTGTGTTTGTGCTGCCATGCATGTGGATGCATGAACAAACTCGCTACTCCATTTTTGACTCTTTTGGTTGTATGAAGCTGTTTATGAGCTTTGTTGCATCGATATCAATTCAGAATAACGGGTATCTGCTGTAGTGTTTTCACTGCAGTTGTTTCAAACACAACATTCTCAGACTGTTTGAGTTCACATCATCTGTGAAAACATCACTAATTGTTCTCCAGCTTTAACCTCATGTAATAAATACCAGAAATTGGTGTTTATTTCAAGAACTATTACTTGTTTAGATTAAGTTGAATGTCCATCTATTGCAACAGTCTGTGTTCTGTTATCATCAAACCAGTTGATCAATCAAAATGAAAATATTACAATATTTAGGACTAACAATGATACCAAAAAGAAAAACGAGTCACCCTGATGATCTTGTGATCTCTGCATTAAGATTTCCTCCTAGAACAGGACTTTCCTCCTTTGGTCTTTGTAATGCTCTTATGTTCCTCCTCAGATGTGCGATTGCTGCTCAACAATGACAATCTTCTCAGGGAGGGTGCAGCTCAGTAAGTCTAACCATGTTTTGCTCCTAGTAGCTTAATGTATTTTGAATCTCTATCCAAAAGCTAGTCCTCCAAACACCAGTGTCTCAGTTTAACACAAAGCGGTGTTGGTGAATGTTTAAGTGGAGCTGATGGGAATCAGACAGCGTTTCTAACCAGGAGCCTCAGTTGGTGGAGGCTCACCTGCTGTAGTTATTAGCATGTCAAGCACTAAACGTGAATGAGTGTCAAAGAAAATCAAAGCAAAGAAGCTTCAGCCAAAAGGAAATTATGGAATAAAGAGTAATTTAAAGAACTTGGTTTATATTTAGCAATTATTCAAAGTTTAGCTTAGTGGATTTGGGTAGTAGGTTTATCTAAGTGAAAAGCTCAAACTCCAGTTTAGAAAGTGCATTAAAGCCAATTGAACCAGTGAAAACCTTTGTAGTAACTTTGTGTTTCTGTCTGCAGCGCGTTTGCACAATACAACTTGGACCAGTTCACTCCTGTGAAAATCGAGGGTTATGAAGAACAGGTGAGTTCTCTTAGCTTTCCAGTGTTGTTGGAGGAGTGGAGATGAAATGACTGGCTTTGAGTCTGAATGTGCTCATTTCTACCCAAATTATTGAGTTTGTCTATTGCTTTATTCATTATATATTGATTACAGAATGATAAATACAAAGAGGGACATGGCCACCATCAAAAATTGCGATCATGTCATCGGCGGCAGATTGTCTTAACATCACAAAATGCATATTTTAGTGGGGAAAGAACTCAATCATATAAACTATCCATGGGTTGTAGATCTACCTGTTCCTGTTTGGGCTCATGGAGTAGCTGAAGCCCATCCAGTGGCTATTGGGTTAAGACAGTGAACACCCAGTAGAGTTTACATCCAATCAAAACCAGTGAAAATGATGTTTCTCTATAAGCGAATAGTTGAAAAGTCAAGAGGACCAAATTTACTATTACACTTTAAGGGAAACCCATAAATTGCAATGACCTGTAATGTTAGACGTCTCACTCAGTTATAGTGTAAGGCCAAGGACTGGACATTCCTTCTGATTTATCGAAACTTAGAGACTTCTCAAATTCAAACGTAACTTAATCAAATTTGATTTTATGACCAAGATCTGGATTGGTGGGTAGATTATACCCTCAGGTTAAGCTTTCTGGAGTTAGTAAACCCACAGACTTTTTGCTATTATTTAAGCAAGACAAGACAATTTTAATGTAAGATGTTACATTTACAACAACATTTTTACATTTCTGATTTGTCGCAGTGATCCCTATACGGCAGGAGTCTGAAACTCTGAGTTCTAGGGGAATGTTGTTCCCATTGGAGAACTGCTCTAGCCATAAATCCAAAGTGCCAAACCAAATGCAACACATTTGATTGCTTCTCTTCTTTTAAAAGCTAATTGAAGTGTTATATCAACTTTGAAGTGCCACAAAATTGGCTTTGAAATTTGATCAAATTCTGGGTTCTGAATTTCCATTCAGACATGGAAATTCCGATCAGCTGATTAGCTGTGGGTGCAAATCAGTTTCATTGATCGAAGAGAAAATTCTACTCCCCTGTTTTTTTTACTACTGCAAGAAGAAAGCAAACCTAGGAGCTGCTGGTTGTCAAGTGTTCTTAGGTTTGCTAGGAAATTCTCATCATATATGTGAATTCTAGTATGTGTATACTGTAATTAAAGAAATGGATGCTCTGACCGGCTAAATTACAGTGTTGTTGCCAAATAAAAGCAGAGGCCAGGTAAGGGACCCCAGAATGTACATTTGCTTATTTCTCAGAGCATTCTTTTAAAGCAGCACGTTAAGTTGTCAAAGTTAACATTCATCAGACTCCTTTGTAATCATGACTTCAAGGGATTGCATCGATGATGCTCTGTCCTGAGCAGGAAATATAGAAAATACAAATGTTTTATCTCTGTATTCCTCCTTGTGCTTGACAGTTACTGTGAAGTAAGATACTGAGTGGATGTGTGGCAGCATTAGTCATTGTTGCAGTATCTTGTGCAAAGATTTCATCATGTCCCTCTGTTGCTGTGCCTAAAGTTCATTAGTCTGGCACCCAGCAGACTTAGCCCTGGGCGGAGCCCAGTTCTGCTTGTTCATCTGTCCCTGCTTTCATCTCCTCATCCACCACTCTACGCATTAGGTCTTAATCACAGAGCATGGTGACCTGGGTAACGGACGGGTGTTGGATCCCAAGAACAAGATCTCTTTCAAGTTTGACCACCTAAGAAAAGAGGCCAGCGACCCGAGACCCCACGATGTGGACAGCTCCATGGAAGGCTGGAGGAGTGCTGTGGACTCGTCTGTGAGGGCCTATGTCAAGGAGCACTACCCCAGTGCAGTGTGCACTGTGCGTGCAATTACACTACACAAACATCAATGTTAGAAATAAAGCCAGAAATGACAGTAGACAAAACCAGAATTTGAACTACTGAACCTGTTAGAGCAGCAGAATTCCAAATGCAAACAAACTGGATGGAAATCTAAATGTTCCTTTCTTTTTCCTCACTCTTCAGATTTACGGGAAAACTATCGATGGACATCAAACCATCATCGTGTGCATCGAGTGCCATCAGTTTCAACCCAAAAACTTCTGGTGTGTTTCAGATCATAGAATTTGAACAACTGTTCTCCTTTCTTTGTTCTATGTTGGCATTATTTCTTGGTTTGAGGGCATTTCTGTGTTTTGGTGCAGTGTGACCCTCTGCAGGTGTTGCTGAGCTGCTGCTGATCAGGTTAATCTAATTGGATAATAACTGCACCAATCCGCTTTACTCCCAGGTCTTAAGGTGCTTACAAAGTTGTTGGTGTGATGATTCCGTCAAATAACATACGACTAGGGCTGCACAATGTGAGGAAAACTGGCGATATTAGTGATCAATATGATGATGATGATGATACAACTTGCAATACATGAACAAATGGCAAAACTACTAAATACATCGTTTCCATTTCACTGCAACAGTTTATTTTAAATAAGAGTCGACATAACTTAAATTATACTCTAAATGACCCTCTAGGAGGCCAACAGCCAACATGAATGAGTCCGTCCGATTGGTCAAATGCATAAATGGATTTATTTGATTGGTTAAACACTTCCAGCTGCCATAAGATTGTTTTAGAACATTTAGGTTAACCATTTATTGCAATTTTTGCCGTCTTTTGCGATATGCGTATTGCACAGCTTGACATCGCGATAACGATACATTAGCGATGGTTTTTTTGTTTATTTTTGTGTGTGCACCGCATTTCTCACATGAACAGCATGCTGAGACTGAACTGAGTAATAATGCATTATTTTGTATGGATGTTGTCAGTCATAAACACCATTTCATTTAAATGGTCACTATTCTCCACTATTTGTCTTTCTGTCAAAACGTTAGGACTATCCGATGCTCTTCACATGTGCTGAGGTTGAAGTTGGTTTCATACCATCTCATTTTTTTAACTGTATATGGGAGGCGTACATTCCAGTGGAGATACGATTTCTTGTAAAATTGAACTTAGTCTGAATTTTCCTTAAGGTTTGAAGGTGTCTTCATTGTGGCACATTTGTGAGGGTTCCTATGTTCTTGTGCTCCATTGCACATGGACTGTTCTGGCTAATGTCTTTGAATCTGCACAGGAATGGACGCTGGAGGTCAGAATGGAAGTTCACCATCTCCCCCTCCACCACCCAAGTGGCAGGAATCATGAAAATCCAGGTATTTCTGTTTGTTTTGTTCCTCTGTGAAGAAGGAAGACTTGTTTTATGGGTCTGTGTGCGATTGTTGTTTCAGTGACAAACACAAGAAGCATGCATCGTAAATACCTGCCAGTACGTCTCTGCAGTGTAAGCTCAGTCTGTGGTGACTTCCTGTCACTGCTGCTCCTGTGACGCGCAGAACAAACTGACCAAGAGAAGCAGAATTTAGTAAATTAGAGATGCAGCTGTTTGTCGTGTTAAATAGTTGTATTGAAGGTATTTGAAAATGTCATCCTTCCAGGTTCATTACTATGAGGATGGGAATGTTCAGCTGGTGAGCCACAAAGAGGTTCAGGAATCCATGTCGATCTCTGTAAGTACAGCAGAGAAGTTCTCCAACACTCATGTCATGTCTGTTCTGAAACACGTTAAGCATGTTTTTCATCTGACAGAATGAAGCTTCAACCGCTAAAGAGTTTGTGAAGATCATGGAGGCTGCAGAGAACGATTATCAGGTATGAAGTCTGCTGAAGGAGATGGAACATTCTCTGTCAAACAACGTCTACAATAAAGTAGCTAAAAGTTCTGCTCACATGGAAACCACAGCAGACTGAAGATGGATTTTCTCTTCATGACATGTCCCGACTCTCACAGGCTTTGCTTTTGTGTGTGAGCTTTCATCTGCTAAATCATCCAGTTCACACAAGCTGATGATCTCATGACAGTTCCTCACCGTGCCGTCAAATCAGCCAGACAAACCCACGGATGAACAAGCACGATTGTTCTAAAGCAGCAACGTCTTTTTGATGTCTGCTGTCTCACCCAGGGTGACCACAGATCTCTAGTCCTAGATTTAATTGAACTCAAATGAGGCCTTATAAGGCATTAAATCCTCCTGAAGTAGGGTGAATGGGTCTAAATGTTTTTTCGTTGACTACCTCTAGATAAAAAACATTTCCAGGATGTCGTGAATTGATCTCAAATCATTTTAAGCTCAGCTACCTAATTAGCTCGTGCTCACCAGTGGGAAACTAGGGATTAGTTGTAGTGGTTAAGTCGGGGTTAATGGCCGACGAAGTATGCATTGTCACTTTTTAGCGTACGCCGTGGAGCGGAGGGCGGTTGCTTCCGCGAAGTGCGTTAAAAAGTACACATACCGTGGTCACTTACAAGAGAAATAAATAGTAACAAGTTTTTAGTCCTTAATTCTTGTTTTTTTTTTCGATTTGGATCCCTTTTCTCACAAAATGCGGACTTTCTTGTTTTTGTGCAGAGGATGAAGCAAAAGGCTGTTTTAAAGAAGCCGGCGCAGTGATACAAAAGATTTAAGCTAGCTGACCGGAACTTCTTTTTTCACCGTGCGTTTATCCTGTGGTATATCACTTTTTAATGCACACCCAGCAGCCAATCAGAATCGAGTATGGTATAAGTAAGGGTTAATGGCCGGCGAAGTGTGCATTTATTACTTTTTAACGCACGCCGTGGAAGCCTGAACCGTCCGACGCGGACCATGGTATAAAGCCAGTTATACCAGAGGTCCCGTTGAATACTCGATTCTGATTGGCTGCTGGGTAAGCATTAAAACCTGATAACCGCACGGTGAAAAAAGAAGTTCCGGTCAGCTAGCTTAAATGTTTCCTATCACTGCGCTGGCTTCTTTAAAACGACTTTTAGCTTCATCATCTGGACAAAAACAAGCGGTAAGTGAGGAACTTTCTCTCTGAACTGAAGCTTTAGTCAACCCATCTGAAAGATTAGCAAATTTAGATCGCCGAGTCTTGACTGCAGCGGTGGTGGTGCTGCGCGACGCGACTATATGGTACGTGATGCGGCGCAGCTTTTTGTGAGAAAAGCGATCCAAATCGGTAAAAAAAAAAGCAAGAATTAAGGACCAAAACCTGGTTAATATGTATTGCTTTTGTAAGTGACCATGGTATAAGCGGGTTAATGGCCTTCGAAGTGTGCATTATTACTTTTTAACACACTTCACGGAAGCAAAGGCTTCCACGGCGTGCGTTAAAAAGTAATAAACGCACACTTTATCGGCCATTAACCCTTACTTGATGGCAATCCTTATGAAGCAAACTGCACAGTTTGAAAAATCACCTTCAAACTTGGCACAATGTGGTTTGAATTTCCGCAGTTGTTTTCAATTGTTCTTAAAAAAGCCTTAAAAATCCTCACATTTAATTTGGTAAATTGGTAGATATCTTGTCATTTGAAGGACCCTCATTTAGAGTTGGATTATGTAGTCATGGCTTCAGCAGGAACAACACATGCAGAAGGTTCCACTCTTGGGGTCATCTTACATGCCGTTGACTCCTGTTGCTATGCCAACGGAGCACAGGCCACTGTATGGTGTGATGTTAAACCCAGGAGAAAGAAGTGGTCTGAAGCGGCCACACGGAGTAGAACTTCACATAAGATAAGATCTCCTCAATAAAAGTTGTAGAAAAGTTTGAGTTTCCAGCCTCTGGCAGCCGCTAGCTCTCATTTTTAGATTAGATTAGATTAGATTCAACTTTATTGTCACTGCACATGTAGGTACAAGGCAACGAAATGCAGTTAGCATCTAACCAGAAGTGCAATAAGCAGTAAGTACAGAATAAAGTTCTATAGTATGTACAATAACTATACAGGTTAGTATTATGGACATAATTTACAGATATTAATACTATAAGCACGATATACAGATAGGTGTACTATGAATATACTATACAGATGGGCTATGTAAAAGGGTATGAACACTATAGGCAGAACTATGAACATAATTTACAGTATTGCAATGGACAGTAAAGTGCATAGAAAATATTACAATTTCCCTGTGTTTTATATCCATTTTTTTAACCAATACTGCTGTCTTTAATCCACCTCTCTCCGTTTTTCTCCTGTCAGACCGCCATCAACGAGAATTACCAGACCATGTCGGACACTACCTTCAAAGCCTTACGCCGCCAGCTTCCTGTGACTCGCACCAAGATCGACTGGAACAAGATCCTGAGCTACAAGATCGGCAAAGAGATGCAGAATGCTTAACCTGCAGAGAAGACAACAGACAAGCCCCGCCCCCCCAAGCCCCATCCCCCCCAAACAATGTTGCATGACTGGATAGTTGTTTTGTCTTTGTACAAAAATTAGACGAAATGGGAGCAAAGAAGAGTTTGGTCTCTGAACATGACGTCGCATTACAGATTGAATGACACAGAGCCCACAATGATTGGATTCATCACAGTTACGATGATACAACTAGAGGAACATTGACAGACATAGGAAAGGGAGCAGACACTGAAGAAAATACAGTATCACGTGTGCAATATTTCTTGTGTCAGTGAGACCAGACCTCGACTTTGTCCTGATGAGACACGGTTTTAATTTGAGATTTTTGAAAAACAGTTATTTTCAAACAATAATGAAAAGCTCCACTTCACTCCTATTGTTCCGTAGAGACACTTACAAGGAAAAGGGGTAGACAGGTTTCATCATCACTGACGGCCACAAAACCTTCTTGTTCTTTCGTTTTGGTACTCCCCCCCCCCTCATCTGTCCTGGATCTGGATGTGAGATCTTCAGCTCTCAGTGCTCCTGGTGATTCGCCTTTTTTTTTCTTTTGGTTTGACTTGTCTGAGCTCTCACTCAGTGCAGAGTCCTGTGACCACATAACAAGCTTCATTAACAAGTCAGAAGTTGCTAAATGTGCATAATGTGCGATTTACAATAAAATCGAGAAGCATCACCGTTCTCCTCCAGTGCTTATTTTTATTAAAAACAAATCCTGACTGTATTATATAACAAGTCACATTGTAATATATATACATGTATGAAACATCCTGTCAGTTTGGTGATTTATTTCCATAAAAATTGTAATTCAGTCACAGTTATGTTGCATTAAATGACAAATTTTGTATTGACTGGCTCACTCCTAATTTCTGACGGCTCCTGGAATGACGTCGGGTTGGAACTGATATGAAAGAAGTCTGAAGAAGATGCTGATGACGGCAGCCATGCGTTTCAAAGCGTCGATGGTTCAGAGACGGGGACTCTTACGAAACGCCAGAGGCTGAAGATGCTGAGGTTCTCTCTGGGAGTGGCGAGGATGGAGATCTGGACTGAATCCATCAGAGGACGGTAGGTGTTGTGGAGATAAATCCAGGAAAGAAGAATGAAATGGTTTTGACACGAGAGGAACCGTGATGTTGGTAAAAGGATGCTGAGGCCCAGATGATGCTGCAGTTCTACACGGCCATCGTTGAGTCCATCCTCACCTCCTCCATCACCGTGTGGTACACTAGTGCCACAACCAGGGACATTAACAGGCTACAGCGTATTGTGCGCTCAGCAGAGGTGATCGGCTGCAGCCTCCCATCTGTCCAGGAACTATATGTCTCCAGAACCCGGGGACGTGCAGGCCGGATAGCTGCCGACCCTTCCCACCCTGGACATTACCTACTGAAACCACTCCCTTCAGGCAGGAGGCTAAGGTCCATCAGGACCAGAACCTCCAGACACAAGAACAGTTTCTTTCCCTCTGCAGTCAGACTCTTAAACGCCCTGTAACCCCCCCCCCTATATTTCACGTCAATGTCCAACCAGTCACCACCCCACTACCTGCACCTTGAACATTCTCAGTTTGCACTGTTTTGACACTCCTTGCACTACTGACTCTATTTATATTTTTGTTCTGTCCATTGTGTAAACATTTTGTTGCTTACTGTTCTTCTGTTTTATGTTGCACATTTGCACCGAAACAAATTCCTACTCTGTGTAGCTACACAGAATATGGCAATAAAAACCTCTTGAATCTTGAATCTGAGGTCGGAGACACCGGGAAGAAGTTTGGAGGAGGACCAAAGAGGAGGTTTGAGAAGATGATTCATGGTGAACCTTGAAAGAAGCAGCAGAGAGGAAAAGTCCAGTCATCTATTTTCAGAGTTCCCACTGGGTTTTTAATTATAGTTATGCCGTTTTTAGCCAAAATTAAATAACCTGTTCCATTTTGAACGATATCGTTTCTGCAGAGCTGCAGGAGTTGATCAGAAATTCACCTCAGAGTTGTGGGCAGGAATGCTGACGTGTGATGTGGAGTTAGCCTGCCTCCACTTCCCATCATCCCTTTGCTTACAACCTCTCTCACAAGCTTACAGCCCCTCACAACTCCAACCTAACATTACCGGAGCAACTGAACTAGTGAGCAATGTCACAGCTATCCAGCCGTCCATCTCCAGATTCCAGCTCGGACCAGGAAAACAAAGACGATCTTGGATCTATTTGTCTGACATTGAATGCATCAGAATGGAGCAGAGCAGGGGGCTTAAGGCCTGCTGTTGTAGGTTCTACAAGTTTTTAAAGATTTTTTTTGTTCTGCTCCTGATTCACAACGATATGAATAAAGAAATACTCAGAAACTCAATTTTCTTTAAACATGTCCCATTAGAACAATGTCTCAAGATACCATTAAAACCTCCATTTTCATTGGAGGGGGTCTTTGAACCTGCTAATAAAAAGTTTGAAGTTTTATTTGTAACAGCAAATTAATGCTTTATACTTTGGAATTGAAAATATCTTCTGAGGTAAACACATTTTATGTAGATGTTGGGGGTAAACCATGAAGTGGGTCTCCGTGTCAGAGTCACGCAGACGTGCAGCAGCGACACCTGCAGGCGGCCGCTTGGCTCCGTCAGCGCGTGGCTAACTGTTAGCTCCACGGCAGACACGTCCACAGTCCGGACACATGCTGAAGTTCAGCTGGAAGAAATGCCAACGAGGAACTTCATCACCTTCCCCACATAACTGATCCAAAGTAAGTTCCGCCGCGTGCGCCCCTGAATGCCCCCGCGTGCGCCGTCTCCACTTTAGCCGCTCGCTCTCTCTCTCTGTCTGTTAAGTTTCATGATCATGCTGAGCAGTCAGTGGTCACTTCTTCATGTTAGCTGTTAGCCACCTCTTAGCCAGGTAGGGGCACGCGGACTGTAGGACTAGAGGTCGTGGAGGATCCGCGTGGTTCCGCTCCATCCTGACGGTTTCTGTCACTGCTGGACTCATTGGCAGCTGTGATGTTTGCTTTGTTCCTCTCACGTCTATCTCTGGTTCCCACCAGGACTCAAACAAAACACCAACACAGTTCTGATCAGAAGACACGCGAGTAACAGTTTAAAGTAGATACAACTTTCAAGAAGAAGAAGAAGAATGAAACATTTGGAAGTAAAGGTGGGATCTGGATGCTGCTTTATGGGTGACGGAGAGCCTTGTGTGTTTATCTGAAGTGCCCCGCACGGCGGCAGGAGTGTCATGATGGGGCTCCTCAGTCTAAGGATGGATGACACACGCACCTTCATCCTCCTGCATGATGGAGCTGAGCACAGAAACAGCAGCTGCTGCTCTTCCTGTCTGTCTCTTCTCCACCAGTGAAGTGTAAAACCTGTGAATGTGCTGATGTCCAGTCTTCTGTCAGAAATATTCAATCCTCCATGACAAGATAAGATAAAGATAAAGATAAGATAAAGATACTTTATTGATCCCAGCTTGGGAAATTCAGACAACCGCTTGGACTTGGGATGGGATTGGCTCTGACAGCAAGCCCCCCTCTGATGGAAATGGTGTTTTTAACTTGTTCTCGTGGCATTTTCCTGATGATGGAGGCCATATTTATAAAGAAAATTACAGTTAAAATTGCATTTCTGAGTTTTTATTTTATTCAAATTGTGGTCAATCAGGAGCAGACTAAAAAAAAAGCTACCTTTGGAAAAATCTCATAGATGTGACGCCGCTTGTAGACGACTACATTCATATGCGTCTTTGTTTTCCTCGTCTGAGCTGGATCAAACTCCAATATTGCTCGCCATTTTTGTTGCTTCAGGTGGGGGTGGGGGTGGGGGGTTGAGGGGCAGGAGCTCCCAGGAATGGACGACAGGAAAAGGGGCGCCGGCCTGCTCAGCGGTAAAGGTCCCGCCCACAACTCAGAGGTGAATTTCTGATGAACTCCTGCCGCTCTGCAGAAACTATGTTGTTGTAAACGACACAGTTTTTTGGCCAAAAACGGCATCATCATAGTCAAAAGCGTAAAGTCCATTTTCTTGGCCGTTCAGCAGAAGAAGCTCCCCTTTGGTGGTTGATTGCAGCTCAACGGCACGTCGCTG
>CM074499.1:27853909-27994768 GCA_037389245.1 Oryzias sinensis | reverse complement strand
CAAAAGGGGTTTATTCAGACATACCTCTGGTTTGTCTGAAGATTAATAACCCCTCTTGTTAAAGTAAAATATGTCCAACACAAGAGGCCCTCAGCTCTCATCTGTACGGACAGCTGTTGGACAGGACAAGTTAGAAAAAAAAACAATACTGTTATCTTGGTCTCGGTTCTTCAGTTCATTTATTTATTTTCTAACCTCTAACTTTGGATTTCTTTTGTTGCTTTTATAGGACTCCTTTTGAAAATTCCTTTTAAAAAGTATTTTTGAAAACTTTGATGGAGTATTTCTTCATAATATGAGGCTTCAAATGAAAGGTCACCATCTTTTCTAGTGATGTAATTGGTGACGCTGAGATGGAACCTACATTTGTCACACCTAAGTTATTCACATTATGTAATGTTTTGCAGATAGTCTACGTGAAATGTGCAGATTTCTTTAAATAGATATAATCTGTTCAGCCTTGACAGGCCTGTGAAGAGTTATTAGTGAAACATGAATTATTGTTGAATCAGGAAATCACTCATAGAAGTCATCTAATGAACTAAAGGAAACTGAAAGATCTAAAAATAGCAAAGCAAATCAACTCTGCTGTACTAGTGGGATGACTATTGGTGACTAGTGTGATGGTCCAAGAATACTTTAGAAATGTAAAGAACAAAACTTTTTAGTGTATAGGTCATTCAAACAATTGCTGCTAAATGTTACTATAAAGAGACATAGTGAAGTATTATTGTGTGCTGATCAAAGGTCTGGGTCAATGCAGAGAGTTGTGTAAGAAAGTAATTGAAATAGAACGGAAGCCAAGACAATCATGATGATTAAAGATAGAACTTTCATATTGGATTGGTGCTGAGCCAGTTTAACCTCTTCACTTTTTCCATCCATCCATCCATCCATCCATCCATCCATCCATCCATCCATCCCTCCCTCCCTCCCTCCATCCATCCATCCATCCATCCATCCATCTATCCATCCATCTATATAAATTCAGAAGGGGTGGGGCCTGTCCACACACACACTCAAATGTTGTAAACACACCTGTTGGCTCCAAAAATGTTACAAACATGTCAACATGTACACAATACAACTCATGTTCACACACATACTTGTGCCTTCAGACCAACACATGTGAAACATTTCATTCAGTCACGCAAACTATTAGTGCAAAGGTGAGAGAGCACCTGTGCTCAGGTGAGTGTTTCTGTTCTGATGATGGAATGTAAAAGGAAGGAGGGAAGGATTTGGAGTAGGAACTCTGACTGTAGGGACAATAGCTGCGTTTACATGGACAAAAGTAATCGGAAAGAACGCCTGATCAGAAGAAAAATGCGTCATGTAAACACGCCGTTCAGAATACTCTGCCCCAATCAGACTCGTTCGGATCAAAGTTTCTTTCAGATGGAGATAGGTGGGTTTTGCCGATTGTTGATCAGATCGTTGTGCATGGAAACGGTTCATTCAGATCGTGTGTCACTACTGCTCTGGTTTAATGTCACGCATAGACGGATGTTTCTCCAGGGAAAGCTTTGGAGCTCAAACAGGACCGACCGACTGCTCTGTGGATGCCCGTTGTGACGCCCTTGCCCCGCGGGCTCCTCACCTCTCCCTTCCTTCTGACAGGGACGCTCCTCCCCAGCGCCCCCGGGGAGGAACGCTTCGTCCCCCCCGACGTCCCAGCACGCTCCGGGCACGACTGCCGGTGGAGCGATCTGTGTCTCTTAGCAGAGCAGCCGGACTTATAGCTTTGTGTTTGAGAGGAAGGGAGGATGCTTTGTTAAGTGTGCGTTTTATGTGAGGGAGACTTTGGACTGCGATCCGTCCCGCAGCTCTAGGTGAACGTGCTACCAAACTCAGGAGAACCATGTCTCCCTGTAGAACTGTGTCTCCGAGCAGAACTCGGACTTCCAGCTCACACAGCGGCTTTGGGGCGGTGTGTGAGCTTTTCAAAGCAGAAATGTCGCTCAGTCCTTAGAAACCGTTCAAACAATCATGTGGATTTGTGTTTCCAGTCGTGTCCCGACAAAATAAAGGCTGATATTCCCACATATTTACGTGCAGCCAGGATGCAGATTGCGGCATTTCCCGCATGGATTTTATGTTCCTCAAAGGCTAAAGTTGTTAGCGCGTGTTAGCCTCTCCTAACCCTGGCTTCTTCCAGCTCTGTTCTTCCACTAAAAAAGCACTGACCACACGGATCCATACCGAGCCAGACTGTTTCTTTAAGCTGCAGTACTTATGTTTCTGTTCAGGGTTATGTTGGGGGAACTGGGTGGGTGGAGGGAGGAATCTGTTGAGGGAGGGGTGACAACTGATTGTGATTGTCCTGTGTTTTCTGTTTTAACTCATTTTCATATTTTATGACTATTTTATTTGCCTTTATGGACAGGGCATTGTGTTGTCAACTGATATAAAAGGCCCTATACAAATAAATGTTTGAGACTGAGTTAGTGGGAAGTCCACACCCCTACCACGTGAAAGCTGTCTACACAAAATCTGTCAGACGTTTGGAATGTTGGACATCAGACCACCTTATTTTTACTAAAAGCATCTGGTTGGTTAGTTTATAACTTGAATAACTTGAACTAATGAAAAAATATTGTGAAATAAAGAGGATTATCAAGAACGTGTTAGAAACGGTATCAGAGCTAGAATGGTTATTTTGACAGATAGAATAACTGATTAGAAGCAGTTTATGTCTCTATCAAACCATGTGTTTGGAGGGGGGAGCCACTCAGTCCAGTTCTCATATACAGGCAGTGGTTCTGCTTTGACCAAAAAGCCAAAATTACCATGAACGCATCAGTGTTTGTGTGTAAATTAAGCATTATTTAAATAATTATTTTGACGATGACCTCCAAAAATCCTCTTTTAGAACTGAAAGTTATTTGGTTTGAAGCTGTTGGCATAGAGCCTTCTACTGGAGCTGAAGAACGTCATGATGTGTTCACCGGTCATTCCATGGGTTTTGTCTGGTGGCAGCAGCCAACAGTCTCTGTTGCTGTGGAAACACCAGCAAATCTGCAGCACAGTTGGGTTTCTGTGGTAACTGCTGCTAATTTCTGCTATTTCTGTCTTTTGGAGCCAAAAGAACAAGACTTGGGGTTTTCTGGGAGCATAAAAGTGACAGGTTTATTTTTTTGAATATCATCCTTTTCCAGAAATGTCAAAAATGAAGGTTATCTAACTTGTTGGTCACACAAATATTAGATGAACAATTGAGCTCGTAATAATGTTTGTTGTCGAAATCTAAAATCTAAATAATCTCTGATGATGGGATTAGGGTTGTCATTCTGAGATTAGCAGTAGTTATATTGTTGATGACATGTACGTCAACAAACAGCAGCAATCCAGTGAGGAAACAGAATCAGGTATCGTCATATTGTCAACAATATTTAGACTAAATATTGGGGGGGGGTCGTATTCCTTGGTTCCACTCTTAATCTGAAGGGTTCTGGGCTCTCATGAGACATAAACAACATATTGCAGATAGAACAGCGGCTTTAAGAGCCTTTCTGCTGTGATTTATTGTGTTAGCAGGGTTGAACTTTTTCTTGTGGTTCATAGAAGTGGCCTCAGAGTTGCGTACATGTTGTCGTTCACTGTTCAAACTGGGAGAAAGTAAGTGAACACCAAATTTCTCTCACACAGGATGTGGCACGGCTTTGGTAGATTTTCACAGTAAGATACACAAAAGTGAGACCCAGACCTGCAGGAATTTAGAACATGAGAGCATTCAGGTCAGGATAGATGCTCCAAAACATGACAACAAACAGAAATGACTCACCAGGGGGGTATTCCAGAAAGCAGCTTATGCTAGTTACCACAGTAAGTTTGAGGCTAAGGAAATTGATAACCTCAGCTTTCGGTTCCAAAAACAGAGGTATGTTTCAGGGTATGTTTAGTTGCCATAGCAACTCATGCTCTGAAGAGCATGAGTTGCTTTTTACATTGATCTAACTTAAATATTTGCTTCAGTTAAGATAAATCATTTTTTTAGTCCAGTCAACTTAAAAATAACACATAGTTTTCAGACAGTTATTTTACTTTCATTCAAATTAATTCCATTAAGTAGTTGTAACTTTGGGGCTGCTGTTAGATCGGCACCGCAAGGGATTGTGGGATACCATTCCCTTTGCCTGTCTGGACGGATTTGGGTTTAAGTGTGGGTTTTTGACCAACTGTGTTTAGTTGTTTAGCTGTTTTACAGTGTTTTGTCTAGTTATTTGTCCAGTTATGTTGAATTCTTTCTGCACCATGAGTGAGAGGGATGATGAGGTTATTTAGCACCACTACTGCAATAGTAAGGTATAAGAACTGATGTTACAATCAGAGTCATGATAATTAAATGCAGGGTATATATTGTAAATGTAGACTGTAAAATTTTATTTTCATTTCATAAAAATGAGAATATCTGCAGCCTCTAACTTAGACATATGGGAATTCAAGAAGTACAATAAATTAAGATGGAAAAACATTTAATGGAATTGGAGTAATATGACATTTAGTTAGATAAATTATGTAAATATGAGTTGTATAAACAACTATTGAGTTGGATAGACATAGGAAATTAGGTTGTATATATTTAACTCTATTACTTGTTACCAATTGAATCAATTCATTTAAGTTTTCTAAGTTGTGTGTATTTATATATACATCACAATGTAATTGGAAATAAGATCAGAAACTCGTGCGTTTACTTTGTCTGTTCTTTTTCTCCAAGCAGAAACTCTCTTTTGCCGATGATGCAGCCGTGTTACTTTATTGATGGACGTATAATCTTTATAAGCCGTCATTAAAACCTCAGACTCATAGCGCTCTCTTATTTTCTCCACGCGTTTCCATGGTGACTCCAGAAATCAGCGATCCATTGAGAATGTCTTTGTACCTGCCGTGCACGTGCGTTAACCCAGGGTTACCAAGTCGAGCGTAATTATGCTAACTCATATCCGGTCTTTTGGAACCGACATACCCAGAGTAAGCAAGTTCAGGCGGATTTCAGCCAGAGTTCAGGCTCAAAGTCAGGATAGTTTAAACATGCTTTCTGGAATGACCCCCTGGTCTGGAGCAGAAGTTAAGTTTCTGCAAAATTCTTGGACCAACAAGATCCATTATCTTCTCAACAAAATGCTCAAAAATGTGCAGAAAAACTCTGAAAAATTCTGCAACTTCATGTGTTCTCCAGGATTTATTTATATGACATTCCTGTGACACAAAAGTGCATCTTGGTGATGTAGGCCAGTTGTTTCTCAGTTTTAGCTAATTGTATTCAGCTATAAATGTAAATCAAAGTCATTGTTTTTGTCTGTTTAGTCACTGCCTCGGTTAGAAAAAAGGACTTGTGGCAGATAAGTAGAACTGTTTGTAGTAATGACCTGAGTTAGGATAAAATCCACTTGTTTTTTTTAGCAGGTTGTGTGTGAGGTAGGTGGTACTTGGAAAAAGGCAACAGAAATATTTAATTTATTTAACATTTAGGCAGAGTAAATGATAAATGGCATATACTTTTATAGCGCCTTTCTTCCTACAAAGGACAAAGCGCTTTACAGTCACAGACCCATTCACACACACATTCCCACACATTCACACACTGATGGTTGCTCCGCTGCCAAACACAGGCGCCCGCCTACCACCAGAGGCAAGGTGGGGTTCAGTGTCTTGCCCAAGGACACTTCGACTTATGGGCGCGCAAGGCAGGAATTGAACCTGCAATATTACGATTATGGGTTGACCGCCCTACCACTGCATCACGGCCGCGTTTAGGCAGAGGGCTGCAACCTTTACCACTTAGGGTGTATTCAGACTGGGGAAAACCGTTTGTTCTGGTTAATTTGGTCCAGTTTGAGTCCTGAACCTTGTGTTTGGTTTGTATCAGACTGCCATCAAGCTGCCTTTCCTAATTTAAACCAAAGCTAGTGAACAAAACTACGTAAATAAAAATCTCTTCCCTCACTGGTCAGGAATTCTGAGGGCGGTGCAAAGCAATTAGAGGCAGAAATTATAATTATTAGAAGTCCTGCGCTTTTAGTTCATTCAAACATTCTCATTTCGCCATCAAATTTCAACAACACTCAACACTTTTTACTTGCATTTTTGGTCTGGAGTCATGCGGTTACTGGCAGGATGACAGCTAAGAATTTACACCGAGAAGTGTTTATGATGTCTAGATTGTCAGGAAAACAGTGAGAAGCAATTTGTATCACGTTGAAAATAGTTTTAATGAGACTGAATTGATCCAATCACATTTCAATGAGTTGCTGTGTCTCATCATTTTGTGTTATGGCATTATTTTAAAAGAATTCTGTTAAGGATGCTTAAGGTTGCTTTTAGGATGACTTCACAGCAGCACGCCATGTAGAGAAAGACAGAAAAGCATGTGAGAAGCCTTTTCAGCTGTCTTAAAATAAACGTTCTAGAGATTATGTATTACTTTCCAGAGTAGTGAGTGGCAGTTATTGACACGTTTTCATCCATCTCTGAAGACTGAGTACCCCAAGATAACTTTGCTTTTGAAAAACTTTCCTGACAATTTTTCTTGAAACGTTTTACTTTCTGATGATTCCGTTTTTGTAGTGTAGCAGACCAAATGTGTCCAGTCTGAACACACCCTTATGGAGTCATTCAGTCATTTTTACTGAGCACAACCTGAAGGAAGCCACAAAGTCTAATCGGTCCTTTAGAAAAACAAGACACGTCTTTGTATTTAGTTATTGTAGCTATTATAACTTTCAATTTACTAAAGATAACACATACACAAATAGAGAAAATAGTAGGGCTAAACGATATGAGGAAAACGATTTGCAAAATTATTGATCAATATTGCGATGATGATATAACTTGCGATAAATGAACAAATAGCAATACAACCAAAAACATTATTTCCATTTAAATGCAACGGTTTCATTTAAATAAAAGTCAGCATAACTTAACTTATACTCCAAATTACCCTGGTCTGCATAGGAGGCCTACATCTAACAAAAAAGGGGTCATTAATTGGTCAACAATGTGAAAGGGTCAATCCGATTGGTCAAAGGCATAAATGGATTTATTTAAGATCGCTTTAGCACGTTTAAGGTTACCATTTATTGCAAATTTCTCCGTCTTTTGCCATATGCGTATTGCACAGCTTGATATCGCCATAACGATAAATTTGCGATTTGTTGTGCAGGTCTAGAAAATAGCCTTGTTTTCTAAATATGAAATGGTTTATAACTTTTGACAGAGGTTCATATGACTTCCTTTCAAAATAAGACACCCTGTACCCTGTAGGATCATCTTAATGGAGCAATTAGTAGCCAGTGTAATGTCAGCAGTGATCAAATAAAAAACTCAATTTAGTTTATTTTTGTTTGTGTACCTCAGCCATAAATCTAACAAACAAAAATGTAACTGTTTCAAAAATAGACCTTATAATCCGGCAAACCTTATGTATGAATTCTGGTTGTCCTCTCTCACTTCAAACCATTTTTCTGCTGTACACAACAGTCAAAACATCTGTCAAAAGGTCTTACAATGACTGTGGCCAATTATCAAGCCGCAGTGCTTGATGGATTGTTGGAGCATTATGGGTACTGTAGTCAGGATCCTGCCAGGTGAATACGTATAAAGGAAGAATGACTTGAGTGTTTTGTTTTGCGTGATGCACCGAACAGTCTGAAAAAAAGGTTACTTTTTCAAACATTTTCTTTTTCTTCAACCAGAGACCTAAAGGAGCCTCAGGTTGAAAACCCGTGGTTTGAGCTAGTCTCTGTAGGATTTGCCACCAAACCTTTTGACAACCGCTGTTGTGTTTTGACTTCCACAGCAGCTGAAGCATTGTTTCAAACTTTGTTGACCTAAAAGTTTCACCTCTGTGGTTTATGATAGTTTTTCACGTCTACATTTGAAAAGTCTTTGTTATGCTCAGCACTGGAGCTCATGTGAGCTTTCTACAGTATCAGCTCTACACACACTCATCCTGGATATCGAAGTCAACAGTTGTAATTGAATTGGTCCGTTGGAGGAAATAGTTTGATTTGTCATCATGAAAGCTGCAGTTAACCTCGTCAGCCTTTTCATTTGTGGGCCTTTCTGTGCCATCACACTCGTTTGTCACGACGGAGCAAACAAAATACATCTAATGCTGCTGTTCCCATCCCTGCAGTGAATCTATGAAAAATTCAGATCAGGATTTTATCACCTAAAAACATTTTTTTATTTACAGTCATTCCATCTATTTTAATTAAATGTTATGTTAGATTTGTAGCTTTTTTTGGATGTGATTTTTTTATTTACTTATTGTTTGATTTGATGAAGCCATATTTTTGGCCCCAGATTTGCTGTGGCGAACAGCAGTTGTGTGTAGAAGTAGAAGGAACTTGATCTCAGCTTCTGGAGTTTAGTGGAATGTCTGTTTGAGTTTTTGTTGTTGTTGTCGTTTTTGTTCAAACGGAAAAAAGCTGTTGAGGCTTGACTGGAATTTGTGATGAAATGAATCAAACGTAATGTGGCTTTCTTTGATCAGAACCGGTTCTAAATGCTGCTGCTTAGCAGTTAAACAGAGTCGTGTAGAGTAATTTCATGAATATGAGAGCTGTCAGCTGTTCAGAAGTCTTTCACAGCTCTATTGTGATTTATGAAAGACTTGGTGTCATAGAATTCGGCGGGGTAGGATTGATTTGAGATGTATTTTGCACAAATGCAATGAAAACCCTTTTTTAGAATTAAATGAGTCACATGACCAACAACCCCATGGCAAAGCGCTTCCTGGTAGGAACTGGCTGCCTTGGGCTCTGCACAGCGGGCGCCACAAGAGGCCACAGCATCACACAGCTCATCAGAAGTTTTCATGTGGAATTGTTGGATCCACAGCTCCCCTTAAAATCACCAAACACCATTTCCCCAAAACCCCCACGTGTAAGGGGCTCGCCACTCCATGGCCTGGATAAGACGCCAATGTCTCCTTTGATAGATGATGATGAGCCAGTGGCGTGGCAGAAATTTGAATGTATCTGCTGTCACTCAAAGGATTGTTCACATCCATCGCCGTGTTTCTGAATGACTCATCGTGTGAGTTGGTTTGTGTTTAGACGCATTTGTGAATAATGGAAATTGTAATTGCAAGATTGTGTTTTTTCAACATTTCTAGAATTTCGATAAAGGTTTGTACTTATGTGTGGTGGAAAAGCAGCTAGCGGTCCCTGAACTCACCTCAGCTTTCACTGCTGTAGCTATTGACTTTTTTTGAAGTCTTTCTAAAAAGGAATTTGATTATTTATTTAAACTAAAACTGTTGGACTGGAATGTTTTATACCAAACCAAATTATTTGTTGCTTTAATCTGTATAACCTTTGACTAGGGGCTGCACGGCTGCACGGTGGCGCAGTGGTTAGCGCTCTTGCCTCACAGCAAGAAGGCCCCCGGTTCAAGTCCCGGCTGGGAGACATGGGGACATGAACCAGAACACCAATGGGGGACCTTTCTGTGTGGAGTTAGCATGTTCTCTCCGTGTATGTGTGGGATTTCTATGGGGTCTCCGGCTTCCTCCCACTGTCCAAAAACATGCTTCATAGGTTAATTGGTCAATTGTCAATTGGTGTGAGTGTGAGTGTGTATGGGTGTGTGATATGTGTGGCCTTGCGACAGACTGGCGACCTGTCCAGGGTGTCCCCTGCCTTCACCCATAAGTAGCCCCGTGACCCCGAAAGGGACAAACCGAAGAAAATGAATGAACCTTTGACTATCATTCAATTTTTGTATGTTTGTAAGTTTTAAAAACCAACAATGATGACTACTGAAGCCTTCAGTCAGCCCACAGTAGTGTTCTCTCATCCTTAACGGCTAACAGCAGCTTTCAGGCCGGTTTTACTACGAGCCTTTCTGAAAGAGCCTTTCTGTTGCAACAAGAGCCTCCACTTCACTGGGTTGAATTGATGCCCAGCTGCACTTAGTTAATGTGCGAGTCAGTGTGAGTGAAGGAGGCAGGGGCTCATCTGATTGGTGTCTTTTGTTCCCCCACATTTAGCATGTGGATGGTCAGAATAAGACACAGGTCATTCACAAAGCTGTTGTGACTGGGGACTCTTTGCCTTTACTGCATCCCATCCATGTCAGAAATCAAGCTTGATGTGGTGATTCTGTCGACTATTTCTCTTATTGCATCAGAGATTCTTTGCATCACCTTTTCTAAGATTTCCTTAGAGCAGGCCTATCCAGTCTTTGAGGCCCGCCTAACATTGATGGAGCATACCTAATTGGGTGATCCGCAGAGATATCTGTAAAACAAGGATGTAGACGCCGCTTTCCTACAGGATGGGGTACTGGTTTATGTTGTCATGGGTATTAATGCACTATATAGCGCATTCGCCATTTTGAAGGAGTGCCCAAATCTACAATTCCAATCCACCTCCCTGGAAATTTCCCAGAAGTCTCGGCAAAAATCTAGTGGGCATCAGTGCTCAATAGATTTACAAATATAGACCACAATGCATTGCAATTGAGCAATTTGTTATTTGAAAAAAGTATTTCAATTGATTCCTACATTTAAATTACCCCAGTGTTCATCATCCGACCACAGTGGATTCATAAACAGTCTTTATAAAATGTTCACATTTATCAGGTTTTCATTTGGGCAAATGTGTAATGTTAAATTTGGCGTCCAAAAAACCACTCCCACGTGTAAGGAGCTCGCTGCTCCACGGCCTGAACGAGACGCAGACGTCTCCTTTGATAGATGATGATGAGCCCTAGTGGCGTGGCAGAAATTGAATGTATCTGCTGTAAATCAAGGACTTTCTCACAACCGTCGCCATGTTTCTGAATGACTTACCGTTTGTGTTCACTCACATAATTATGATTTAATGGCAACGGTGTACTTGAGAAATTGCGTCTTTTTGCCATATCTAGAATTTTGAGAACGTTCTGTGAATATGTCTACTGGAAACACAGCTTAGGATTTTTGCTTTACTTGAATACAAATGAAGAATGATAAGTTGGAGCTAGTCAGGATGCTGTTTACAGACCCAGAGAAGCAATATGAATGAATAATTTCACCATTACAGTTTGGCGTTTCGGTTTATACTTCATTGTCTATGTGGGACATACATTAAATTTCACTTGTGTTAGTAGTGTTGATCAGCCTTATATGGAGCTTACAACAAACCAACAAAATCTGTAGTCACAACGGGTGGATGTGGGCTGTCTGCTGGGGAAAAATGGTCATGAACACTTATGCAACATGCAAAGGGAGTTAGGGTGAAATAGGTGTGACACAGTTACCGGTATGTTGTACCCATTTTTCATTTTTTTTAACCCCCCCTCCCAAACACTGGGCAAGGGTTGGTGCTGTTTACATCATAAATGTGTGCTCCTTGCTTAATAAGTGTATTTTGTGTGGACATCCTATGTATCACATGAACACCCTATGGATGTAGCATTTGTACATGGTCAGTAAGGAGCCAGTACCCCCACCATAAAACCACCACTGTAATAGCTTTCATTATTCTTTGAAATACTTCACGATGGCCCCTTACACACATATCAATGGTACATTCTATGACCCTCTATGTACCCCGCAGAACCCCCACAGGTCAATCCCCTGTGGCAGTGCATGAGACCAAGGCTTGAAATGATGGAGAAGAACTCCAGTGATCTAAACTGGAATCTCCACCACAATCAGCCGGAATAAAAGTTGACTCACCTGCTCAAAAAGCAGCAAACCAGGACTGATATTTATTCGTTATTGCAAATTCTTTAGAATAATAATACTGTTGTTGGTGTCATGTGGTCGGACTTTGTGACACAATTTGTCTGCTAATTCACTTCCAGGCCTAAAAATGACACCTCTAGTGCGAACGAATGAAGTTAATTACAACTGTGTCCTGATGTTAGCTTAACATTCAGAGATCAGAAATGTGGATCACAAAGGATGCTGGGAAAATCTCTCATCTGCTTCACATGTGATGCTCTGGTGTAACAAATGTCTTAACTGTTTTTGTGATGTTTACACAAACTAGTTGTGAACCAACCACCTGATTAAAGAATTTTAGATGAAAAATTCTGAGATGTCCTTGTTTTGTTTTTTTTGGTTTCTGCAGTAAGCATGTTTCTCAACACCTTGACGCCCAAGTTCTACGTGGCTCTAACAGGCACCTCGTCCCTCATATCAGGACTAATATTGGTGAGATTGCTCGTTTTATTCCTCCCATGATCCATTGTGTTGCTTTCTGTTTAATTATGGGTGATATAGATCAGTGTTTTTCAACCGGTGTGCCGCGGCACACTAGTGTGCCGTGGGAGATGATCCTTTCACTGATCTAAAAACATTTCCCATCTCCAGGAATTCAGCTCTTTGTTCATCCAAACAGGTCCTGATAAAACACTGAGTAGTTAGGAATATGAAAGATCATAAAATTATTTTTTCTGTTTATTTGATTCTATTAAAGACATTTTGATAAGAATGACGGTACCGCGATTTAGCCGCACCTTAAGCTGTATTAGGAAAAGTCCCGCCCCTTTAACTGTCTCCACCAATCATTCTTGGAGGCTTAATCACATGTCATCAGTCTGACCAATCAGAAGTGGTTAAAGTCTTTACTTCCTTGTTCTGATTTAACTCCTAAAGTCTCTCAGTTCCAACAAAAATACCAGCTAAAGCTCGTCTTTAGTGGTCCAGCTTTCCACAGAATCCGGTGTCAGACCGTGGAACAAGTGAACAAAACAATGAAGCTCAGAGAAGAGAGTCTGTCTGCCAACGGTGGCAGTTTTTGCACTGCATCTCCCATGATGCATTGGGTTAAAGTGACAAGTTTTGAAACTTCTTGATGAAATCAAAGGTCAACAGTTTAGTTCTCCTTCAAAGTTTGTGTTTCTTAACAGCCAAACATCCCAGAGTTTGGTCCAAGTCATCTTTACAACTGAAACACTTTTCTAATAACGTCTGGATTATTTTATATGTTAAACTTTAGAAGAAGTAATAACAACATTTAAGAAACAGGATTAAGGTGAAGTGGACAACAGACACAATTAAACTAAATTGAAACAATTTATTCATCTAAAAAGAAATAAAACATTTTTGTTAAAGTTTTCAAAGGCCGCCTTTACACTGCAGGTCTTGATGCTCATATCCAATTTTCTGACTATATCCGATTCTTTTGACGACCCGCTTACATCATCTTTTAAAAGTGACCCGTATCTGATCAAACGTAGACATTCAGAGGACTACGTAGCAGTATTTCCGCCTTCCGCGAACCTCTTTCGTACTTTTGTGATTGCGGTTGTCATGGAGGCAAGGCGGCGACGGAAGGAGGCGTGGCCCTGGGCGCTTCTGAGGGGAAAAAAAGGAGGGCTGCTCGGCCGGCTTATGTGCTCTCTCTGAGTTTTGAATGAGGAAGTGTTTGCAGACGTTGTGCTGTCCGAACAGTTTGATCCAAGTGTTGAACCTTTCCTGCGTGATGACTTCTCTTTTCCGACCGTGGTCAGAAACAGACGGGAGATTTCCTCGGGGTTCTCTTTTCCGTTCTGAACCCTCAGCCTCCAGAGTGGGCTAAGAAAGACTCCAAAACTTTTGGGGGAGACACCTTATTTTTAATTTACGGTTCTCCGACAGTCCCCCGCTCTGCACTCACACCCGCTCTCCTCTCCTTAAGTTACACACACACACGCAAGCACGCGTGCGGGCGCTCACACACAAACACGGTCCCCATCATACACGCCCCCCAAAGAAATAAACGGCTTCTAGCCTGTTCTATAGCAACGGTGTCCCGCTTCATTAGTTACCGTTTGCGTCCGGACCGGACATAACAGCAGTTTCCAACTACGGTCTGAAGCCTGAGGCTGAAAGGTAACACGCTGACAGCAAAATCAGCACAAAAGCACCTTAATAAGTCATGTGATCTCAGTTGGTGGTGTCCTGAACTGACGTCACTGACGTACGACTCACATTTACTGGGGAATATCCGATTTGTCTGCTTACATGGCACATGCAAATGCACGTATCCGATTTGTTTCCGATTTATTTCCACATATGAGAGAGGCCTGTATCCGATCTGAGAAAAACGGAATCCATGCGCTTTTGTCCTGCTTACACATTCACTGATCATATCCGATCTGTGCCACAAGAGAGGACAAAATCGGAATTGGGTCACTTGAACCATGCAGTGTAAAGGCAGCCAAAGACTTCATTTTTGATTAAGACAAAAGAAAAACTAATAAAACTTCAACATGTTCACTGTTTGTGTAGCTACAGAAAACAAATATAATGTTGTGTAGATTTTATCAAACATATTGTGATCATATAATTGTTCAAAAGTTACAGTTGCCGTTGCACCAACATAAAACATGTTTAAAAATGTAATCACTATTCAGAAATAATTTTTTTTGTGAGGTTACATAAAATTGCATGTTAATAAACTGAAGGGAAAAAACAACTACCAGGGAAAAAATTTCAAATAATTTAGTTGAAAATTATTACTGAAAACTAACTTAACTTATATTACATCTTTTTAAAAAAAACAGCTGCAGCCTCCAGCTTTTTCTGCCACAATTATCACAAAAATGCACATGAGATTGTAGAGGTACATCAATAGAGACTATGAGTTTCTCCTTTTTTCATTTTTGGATGCTGGTATGGATTTTGTCAAGGATAAAGTGGACCTTGGCTCAAAAAAGGTTGAAAAACACTGAAATAGATGATTTCAGATTCCATTCAGATTATGACAGTGCTTTTACTAAGAGTAGAGGAAGCAAATAGGGAGTTTCTGCTTTTTTTCCTCATGAGATGAAGTAAAAAATAATGTTCAGGAGCAGAAGCTTCAGAAAACGCTGCAGGTTTCAGGCTTTCCCTCCACTCCAGGTCCTCTATAGCAGGAGAATCTGGTGCATCAGAGTTTGGCCCGTCATCTGAAACAGCCACTTTCTTAATTAACTCAATTTCTCTCCTGCAGTCTTTAAGCTGCGTGGGCAGCTTGGAAGTTGTGTTTAGCTGAGCTCACATTGTCAGTATAGTGGAAACCATTTGGTTTTAAGATGTTTCTTACAAAGTTTTCTATAGTAACCAGGGTCACAAACGTTTTTAGTTTTTTGTTTCTATTCATGGCAAAGTGGAATAATATCAGATATTTTCCCACTGATGGGTTATGATCTATATAATCTTCTTCCGCAGCCTAAGGGGTCTGCACTCTGACATGTCACCCAGATCACCAGCAGCTTTTAGTAGTTTTTAGCAGCGGCTTTCTTCTGCCACAGTGCGGGGCAGCTGCTGTTTCTGAATGATGCCATGAACCCACACATGGGCGCGCACTGCTCATCCATGCTTTCGTACAATTCTGTAAAATCAATAAACCTAATCTCTCATCATCTGCATCCTCTATGATGAGGTTGGGAAAAGCTTTTAACGGAAGCTCCTCCCACACGTATCGGGAACTTCAGGTTAACACCCTATTGGATAGACCTCAAGCAGCAACTTTGACGCTTGTTAAATCAAAGACGGTGGAGGTGAATCTGACGCGTGAAATGCGTTTGGTGTAAATGGACAGTTGACACCCCTACAAATGGATGACATCCTCTTTAACAAGTGCCAAGTGTTTGAAAATTGATCATGGAGGAGAAAATAACTGGTTAGTGCCTTGAATTCTATGACACCCAGTCTTTCATGTATCAGAATAGAGTTGTCAAAGAAAAATTTGATTTGCACCACTTTGACATTTAGCATCAAGCCTCTTCCTACTGGCGTCCAGGCACTAGTATCAGGTAGTGACAGTCCAGTGTGAACATAGCATCATACAATCAATGGTTTGAGAGGAAATTCTGCATCCAAACCCCCTTCATTATCAACCTCTCATTATCTCCCTTTTAGGGTTCTAGATAGTCAGTGTTCCTTCTTCTAAGCTTCATTCTCACAGATCGTCTTGTGTTGCGACAAAAAAAAGAGTAGAAAAAGGTTGTGTGACATGTTTGATGAAAATGAAGCATTTTCTCTGTCAAACAGTTTTTGTTTCTCATTTGTCTTCGAGTGAAAGCCGCTGGAAGTGCAGCTCATTCATGAAATCGAGTTCCTTTTTTCTGACTGGAGCTGCATGGACTCTGTGTCGCCCTTTTTTCTAAAACTGATCTTAACCTTCCAGTGATTGATGGCGTTGTCTCCTGTGTCCTGCTCAGATCTTTGAGTGGTGGTATTTCAGGAAGTATGGGACCTCGTTCATAGAGCAGGTTTCTGTGAGCCACCTGCGCCCCCTGCTGGGGGGAGTGGACAGCAGCTCCCCCACCAACCCCAACACAAGCAACGGCGAGGCCGACTCCAACCGGCAAAGTGTGTCCGGTAAGAGCCAAAGCCTTTCCTCCAGATTCAATGTGGCTCCACGAGACTCAGACTGTGAAGTTCATCCCAATGACAACCACGTTCCATCGTCTGCTCTGTGCAGCTGTCTTGAATGCTTCAAGGGATGCTCTTTCACGCATAGAAGCTCTCCAGAGGGCCACGGGTTCTGTTGAAGACATGAAACCCAATTCTGTGTTTTTCACCAAATATTTGGATGAGTTATGGTCCAGATTTACTACCCGCTAGCCAGGGTCATGATGAGGACAGACACTAAAACAAGGATTTACACAGTTTATCAAGCACAGATTACAGATACTAAGAACTACAACCCTATAGACCCTGAAAGACTCCCCAGTAATCAAGAACAGACAGGAGCTGAAAAGGTTCATGCTGTCTGATACTGAGTGACTTTGGTGAACAGAATCTGAACTTTCAGGAAAAACAGAAGTCCATTCATTTTCTTTAAAAGGGATGAAGTAACGTGTTATGATATCTATATGTGTTGGACATTCAACTGTATGCAACAGTGGGAACTGTTGCATACAGTTGAATCATGAATGTTATGTCCTGTGAGACTCATTCATTTGTGTTTTTACTTCAATGGCATTCAGTAAATCCTCACTTTGAATTTAATTGGTTTAATTTATCCATTTCATGTTGATAAAATGAAAAGTAAACAAATCTCTTAAACAGAAGTGACTGATAGTATTCAAAATTCAAAATAGGGTTTTGGATGAAGCTTAACTACTAATCAAATCCAAGCTCCTTTATATTTTAATGTAAACATTTCTATAAACCGCATTTTTACAGAGTAAAAACAAAACACTCAAAACAATCCATTATAATAAGAAATGTTTAGAATGAGAACATGTCAGTGGATCTTGTTGATTCCCTTTTACATATTTAATATATGACCATTTATAGTTTCTTTCAATTCTTTATAGATTGACTATTTTTACTGTCTTCCCTGCAGTTATTATACTATCATATCTGAGGAGATACATTGAGGTTTAGCATTTGTTCTCACAGCTGGTTTCATAAACATATTTGACTCTCAGACTAGATTGATTATCTCTTATATGGAGGTTTTTGGATGCTCTCCTCTAATTGTTTTTTTAATTTGGAACATGATTTGAATTATTGCTCTCCCAAATTTTATAATTCGTCATCAACACTTCATCAAATTCATGAATCTAACTTGTTTTTTTTCCACTTTGTTGCACACTTTTCACACATGAAACAGCTTTTCTGTCAGTTTTTACTGTAAGAATTCCAATCGTATTCCTCTCTGTTCAGTGTGAGTCTGTGTCTTTGTGAAATGCTTTTTCAGAACCAAACCAGCTCAGTGTTGACTTTGTCCTCCTCTTTAATCACCAGTGCTGTGCTTTCTGTGTCTCTGCTGCAGAATGTAAAGTTTGGAGAAATCCACTGAACCTTTTCCGTGGAGCAGAATACAATCGGTGAGTAACCATAGCAGAGACAGCGGAACGGCTTGGTCTGCTTCTTCTCCTTTCAGTCAGTATTTTCCCATGCTGGGTCATCCTTCCTTATTATCTATAGTAAATGACGACAGCCTCAGCTTCACGTTTCTGTGAGGTCCATCCATTGACTGTACTGGACTGAGCAAGGGGGATGTCACCCACAGAAAATGGTTTACTCCAACCAAATGAAGTCAGTTCATGAGATGCCGCCATGTTGGATCCATACATTGTCCGTAAGCAGTGATTGGTCCCAGTCGGTCTGAGGGAAAGTTTTATTGCAACCACTCTCACCAATCAGGAGTGAGCTTGTTGGAAGTCCACACCCCTACCAGTTGAAATCTCTCAATCAAACGTTTGGAACTTTGGACATGAGACCATGTACTTTTATTGAGGCATCTGATTGGTCAGTTTATAACTTGAATAACCAAGCAATAAAGAAAATAAAATCATGAAAAATTAGGCCTGCACTAGGGCTGCACGATATGAGGAAAACTTGTGATATGTGATATTAGTGATCAATATTGCGATAACGATAAATTTGCGGTAAATAAACAAATAGAAAAATAAACAAAAACATCATTCCCATTTCATTGCAACAGTTTAAAAATTATACTCCAAATCACCCTCATTGACATGGGGGACAAACATCTAACATAACAGGCCTCCATCTGATTGGTCAACAATGGGAAGGCGTCCATCTGATTGGTCAAAGCATAAAGGGATTTATTTGATTTGTTTAATGCTTCAAGCTGCTAGAAGATTGTTTTAACACATTTGATTGTTTTAACAAATTTGCAGGCCTAGCCTGCACAATATACCGCAAATTTATCGTTATCGCAATATCCAGCTCTGCAATATGCATATCGCAAAAGACGGCGAATATCGCAATAAATCGTAAATACAACCTTAATACAACCTTATGGCAGCTTGAAGCATTCAACCAATAAAATAAATCTCTTAATGCATTTGACCAATCGGATGGACGCCTATTATGTTAAATATTTGTCACCTATGTCGACGATGGTCATTTGGAGTATAATTTTAAACTGTTGCAATGAAATGGGAATGATGCTTTTGGTTATTTTGTTATTTGTTTATATACCACAAATTATACCGTTATCGCAATATTAATCTCAAATATCGCGTGTTTTCCTCATATCGTGCAGCCCCATGAAAAACGAGGATTATCAAAAAGATGTAAAAATAAAATAAAAGAGCCAGAATAATTATTCTGACCTATAGAATGACTGAGTGACAGCTGTTTATTTCTATGTAGAAGTCTATCGCTCTTGGCTTTGGGACGAGCAGGTACTTCCTGTTTGGACCACCTGGGGAGGGGTCACTCAGTCCAGTTCTCCCATTCAGTCAATGGTTTCATCCAAGAGGTTCATGGTTCCTGGACCTGATGCTTTCTTCTGCGGCTCATTTCCATCCAGGTATACATGGGTGACTGGAAGGGAGCCGCTAACGTACTACGACATGAACTTATCAGCACAAGACCACCAGACCTTCTTCACATGCGACTCGGACCACTTGCGGCCGGCAGACGCCAGTAAGGAGCTGTTTGTAACCCGTGAAATCCTGGAGTCTGTAGCTGCTGTTGAAGCTGCATTGTGTTTTTGCAGTCATGCAGAAGGCATGGAGGGAAAGGAACCCGCAGGCTCGCATCTCTGCAGCGCACGAAGCTCTGGAGCTGGAAGAGTGAGTCCGATTTCCTTCACTTCTCGTTACTGTTAAAGACCCACTCCATAAATGTGTGTGTTTTTTTTCTGATAAAGGAGGACATATATAAAGAAAATTAAGAATACAGTTGCATTTCTGAGTATTTCTGTATTTAAATCAGCGTGAATCAGGAGCAGATGAAAAAATGCTGCTTGAAAAAGGGCAAATTTGTTACGCTGAGAGCGAAAGGGGAAGGGCAGGCTTTCTCCATGCTAACACAGCACAGAGGTGAATTTCTAATAAACTACTGCCGCTCTGCAGAAACTATGTCCTAGAAAACAACACGTTGACTTTTGCATAATCATAAATAAAAGACCATTAGAAACACTTTGAAAGTAGATCAAGTGATGATCAGAGTAGGACTTTAATGCTGTCATGAAGACAACAGTTCAGCAAAGCTCAAACAGCATCAAAGGATGGTTTCAGAAGACAGTCCTATTGATGTGCAGATATCTGCGTCCTCAGGAGGAAACCTTAACAAGTCAGACATGGTTCCATTCAGTCAGTGAAGCGTCTCGTGGTTCTAAGTTTCTGTCTCTTCCCCTGCCAGCAGGCGACAGAAGGCCGTACACTGCAAAAAAACACCATCTCAATTCTAGAAAAACAGTATTGTGCAGCTAGTGAATTTTACTTGACAAGATGTCTTGATTTTAGAAACAAGGTCCATCCAGGCCTTAGTAAATAGGTTCAATCTTTAAGGAAGGCAAAAACATACAAAGAAACTAAAAGCTAGGATGTAGGAGCTTGATTAAAATGTGTTGTCTACTAAAATTGAGAAAACAAATCTTGAAATAAGCTCGTGCTGGTTTGCGGCGCCTTCCGTCCGTGAAACCAGGGTTTGAATCCGGGCCGCTCCCTGTTCCCTTCTCTACTTCTGTGCCGGTCCCAAGCCCGGATAAATTGAGAGGGTTGCGTCAGGAAGGGCATCCGGCGTAAAAACATTGCCAAGTAAACCATGCGACTTCACCTCGGAAGAGATGTTGATTCGCTGTGGCGACCCTTGATGGGAAAAGCCAAAAGAGAAAGAAGAATACTAAAAAGAATAAAAGCAAATTCACTTGTTGATTTTTTTATTCAACTAACAAATTAACATTTGTGTAACAAATTTACCGAAAGGCACTTGGAATACGACTTTCTTCAACAACACAATTAGAATACTCATCTAGAGAACAGACATGCACGTCAAACTGCAAAAACAGTTTCTGTTCCAACAAATTCTTTACTTTCATGCTCTTTTATGTGCTGGTGCTGTCCCGCTTCCTGAAGGATCTCTGTCCGGATGACAGACAGTAGGGTGGCCACGCATTTTGGATGGGTCAGATGTAGTGTGTAATAATATGCTATTAAGTCCTGAACTGGTCTTTGGACTCTGGGACTCGGTGTGTGAGGGCGGCTTGAGCAGCGTGAAGGAATGTCTGTAAAACAGGCAGTGGTGAGCTTTGCTCTCAGGCCAGCAGGATGTGGTGTGAGGGCAGATCAGATCAATGAGTGACAGCAGCAGCTTTTCTGCTCAGGTCTGGGCGTCAGAACTGTCCTAACCACAGAGCGTCTTCCTCTCTGAACTTCTGCGGCGTTGAATTGTGATGTTTATCACGCTTCCAGCTCTCTGATAAAATCTCCTGAGTGTCTGCGCGTTCTGTCTGTCTGATGTGAAGATGTTGTTTGTGCTACATCTGACATTTCTCAATACACAACATGATTTCACCATAACACTAACAAATAGCATTAAATGGTCCATTATTTAATGCTTGGAAGAGAATGAAGAGCTTCTGTTGACCTGCTTTATAAAACGATTGGATGACATCCTTTCATTCCTACTTTCTGACAATGAAGTATATTGAAAGCACAATGGTCCCCAACCCCCCGCCATGGAGTGGTACGGTCCGTGGAAATATCATCTGACATGAAACCGGTCTGTGGCCTGCAGAAAGGGCATTCCTCAGCTGGAAGTGGCCCCATCTGACATGTTTAGGAAATGTGAGTTTGTGACAGAATATTGTGGGGCTCGGCTGAAGGGCTGATTCAAAAGGAGGAATCACTTCTGTGGCAGCTTTTCTGCTCTGCTGTCACTTGTTGCTCTGATCTCAAAGCAAAGCTGGAACTGTTGGTTTTCTGGCTGGAAGGACCCATGTTAGAGCTTTCATGCTGTTCACAGAAATGTTCATAAACGGAGAGTATCTGTTCCTGCAGCTGTGCAACCGCGTACATCCTTCTGGCAGAGGAGGAGGCCACCACCATCATGGAGGCCGAGCGGCTCTTTAAACAGGCGCTAAAAGCAGGGGAAGGCTGCTATCGGCGCAGCCAGCAGCTGCAGCACCACGGCACACAGTATGAGGCCCAGCACAGTGAGTGCAGCATCCCCCCCACACACACATTCCCTCCCCACAACGGCCATTCTCACGTCATTTCTTTACCAGGAAGAGACACCAACGTGTTGGTGTATATCAAAAGAAGACTGGCCATGTGCTCCAGAAAACTTGGCCGGACACGAGAAGCAGTAAAAATGATGAGAGATGTAAGTTCAGAGCAGAGAACCTGATCTTTGATGCTAACGTTCTCCTCCATTCATTTCTCTGTGTTTCCTCCTGCCTGGTTTTACATGTAACAACAGTTGTGTGTTTTCCAGTTAATGAAGGAGTTCCCTCTCCTTAGTATGTTCAACATCCATGAGAACCTGCTGGAGTCGCTGCTGGAGCTCCAGAACTACGCCGACGTCCAGGCTGTTCTGGCCAAGTATGACGGTGAGGGACTGGGATTCCATGAGACCTGCTGTTCTTGACTGTCGACATGTCTTTGAAAAAACAGGGGAAGAACAGCCATAACTGCTATTTCCTTTAAACCTTTAACGCCAGAAAGGTTGCAGGCGACGCCTACATAATAATGCATGCCCTTTGACCACCGTAGACCTTTAGCTCTTTGCATGATCAACGTAAATCAACTGATTCTAACAGAAAAAAACAGCTTTGCACCGACATGAAACACATTGCTTTAAAAAAAAAACGTATGTAAGCTTTGCAGTTAGTTCCACCCTGCTGTAAGTCTACACACTTATGCACAAAATGTATCGTATGAGTTATCAATCAAGAATTATGCACACACACAACTCCAGTGTGTGTATTCCACAGAAGCTCCACCAGAACAGGTTTTTAGCAGCTTCTGCAGGACATTTCAGTGATGTTCAGTCAGCAGCTGTCCTACCTCTAAAACCCTCATATCTCTGTATGCAGGAGGTCAAATGTTCAACAGACAAAGACAGAAAACCTCTACTTTTGTCAGAATCTGAAACACTAAATCCCTAAAGACTGACCAACCCCCCCCCCCCCCCTCACTAACCTGCTACTCACCTGCCTCTTGTTGTGTCCTCCACAGATATCAGCTTACCCAAATCTGCAACAATATGTTACACAGCAGCTCTGCTCAAAGCCAGGGCCGTGTCAGACAAGTGAGTATCAGCCTCACATTATTATATACATGGATATAGTTTACTATACAAAGCTAAAGAATAGCACCATAGAGGTCCTCTAGGGGAATGTCTATATCACATTTGAATGGTTCCTACATGAAATCTAGTGTACAAATAAAGTTTAAAGCAGCTGCAGATATTTTACAGAGGGTGAAGATAAACTTTACCCTCAAAGTTGGAGGAAACTGGAAGCTTAAAAACAATCAGACGTCCACTTCAGGCCGCTCTGTAAAAATGTTGTCTGGCGTTGAAGCAGCCTCTGGCCTGGAGAAGGCTGGACACCTCTTCACGGACTCTCTTTGGACATCGGCTGCTTTTCCGCTGATGTAGTTGTGTTCTTGTACCTGAAGCAGCTTCAGGGATCTGAGCTGCTTTCCTCTTTAGCTGTAGATGCAGGTCAGCTTGTCCCTTGACTCACTCGTGTAACGGCGTCACACAGGCTCCTAGAGATCCACTGCAGTCAAGAAAATACATGTTCAATACAAATGAGAAGCATCAAGTGCGTGACTCCCCCACCCCCCTAAAGACCCAAGGTTTAATGTTGTAACCCTTGTGCTATCCTAGGCACTTTAATGTTGGGAGTTGGGTCATCTAGACCCACTAGACCAGGGGTCGGGAACCTATGGCTCGCGAGCCATATATGGCTCTTTTGATGGTCACATGTGGCTCGCAGACAAATCCTTAATTATACTTTTTTTTTCATTACACCAGTCCTTCTCGGGCGCGATGCGATGCCAGAGGCGCGCAGTAGTAGCGCTGCTTGGAGAGAAAACTATCAGTTTACTGTTATCTATTATTTCACAGAGTTTGTACCACCCGGAAACCTATGAATTGCCGTGCCTAAAACTGCGCGCTCCTCTCTGAGGAAGAGCGCGCAGTTTCGGGGACGGGATGTGTGAGGAAGAAAGCCGGGGAGGGGGGGGGGGGGGGGCAGCAGGTGAATCGCGCAGGGATTGTACTTTAAAAATGTTGAAGTTTCATCAAATGCACACATTCACTTATATACTTAGTTTTAAAAATATTGTCGCGGACTGAGTTTAACTTGGCTGTTGGGCCGCGTTAAAAGTTCTGGAGTTCATGGAACGCATCGATCAAGCAGAGATCTGATTGGCCCTCAGTTCTGTAGCTCAGCCTGTTGTTAGGGAGTTTGGACCAATGGGGTTCAGCTATGGGCCGAATAAGGAAATGGGAGGGCTGGAGCGGGAGGGGGGAATATAAAGTTGGGAGAAGCGCTCTCGTCTCGGCGGGAGAGATTCAGGAGTTGCTGAATTAATTGTACGGCGTTTGTTGCGGTCTGCAGTAACCAGAATAAAGAACCTTAAGAGAGGTTAAGTCTCCGTGCCTCAGTGTGGGAAAGGGACGCTACATTAATGTATGGCTCTTTGGAAATGACATTTAAAAATATGTGGCGTTTATGGTTCTCTTGGCCAAAAAGGTTCCCGACCCCTGCACTAGACAGTGCTCTGAACCTTTTTTCTTCAATGATTTGTGATCTTCACTGGTGTCCATGGATTACATGAAATCTTTCCACCTTTATCCACCTTTATCATGGTAGGGAGAACACGTCAATGGAAGGGGGGGAGGGGGGCATCTAAGATAGCACAAGGGTTAAACCAGAACAGTCTATGGTTCTTCTCCTGAGTCCAAACGGTTCTGATCCATGTGGGGTTTCTGCATGTCTGTGTCTGAGAAGGTTCTCACCAGAAGCGGCGTCCAGGAGGGGGCTGAGCACAGCAGAAATGAACGCAGTTGAAGCCATCCACAGGGCGGTGGAGTTCAACCCGCACGTTCCCAAAGTGAGTCTCTGCAGGACTTTGATGGACGGCGCCTCACGCCGTCATGACCACAGACACTGCCGCTCTATTCACGCTACATACCATTGACTGTATCTGAGAACTGGACCAAGTGAGTGTGAGGTCACCTTTAGGATAAGCCCCAACCAAATGAAGTCAGTGCAGATGCCATTTTTCCATAATACAGATGCCGCCATGGCGCATACTCCTGTAGCCCTTTCCTACCTTCCTCGAAGGCCCAAAGCGCTTTACAGTCACAGCCCTGTTCACACATTCACATTCACAACATCAGTAAACTGTGATTGTTGTGAATCGGTCTGACTCAACATTTCAATGACAACCACTCTCACCAATCAGGAGTGAGCTTGTTGGAAGTCCACACCCCTACCACTTGAAAGCGGGCTACACAAAATCTGTCAATCAAACATTCGGAACGTTTGACGTGAGACCGCATACTTTTATTGAGGCATCTTATTGGTAGTTTATAACTTAAAGAGCTTAAAATAAAAGAATATATAACAATAAAGTTATCAAGAAAAATGTTAGAAAAAGGAATCACATCAAGAATGGTTTTGACTGAATACCAGCTGTTTATTTCTCTATAGAAGTCTATGGGATCTTGGTTTCTTGGTGCCAGCAGGTACTTCCTGTTTGGAATGTCAGGGGGGAGGAGTCACTCAGTCCATTCTCATGTACAGTCAATGGTTGATGCATGTTGGTGTAGTGCTGAACCTCCAGCTGCAGGGAAACTGACAGGATGATGATGACGATGATGTTTGGAGCCAGCTCTTCATCATAGCTCTCTGCTCCTCCTCAGTACCTGCTGGAGATGAAGAGCTTGATTCTTCCTCCGGAACACATCCTGAAAAGAGGCGACAGCGAAGCCATCGCCTACGCCTTCTTCCACCTGCAGCACTGGAAAAGGGTGGAGGGGGCGCTCAACCTGCTCCACTGCACCTGGGAGGGCAGTAAGTAGCCTTGGACAAACGCTCGTGCACGCACACTCGCAGCAGGCAGCAACAGTGCAGCAGCTTGTTTCTGTGTGCTTAGCTTTCAGGATGATTCCATATCCTCTGGAGAAGGGTCACCTGTTCTACCCCTACCCCATCTGCACAGAGACCGCAGACAGAGAGCTGTTACCCAGTAAGAGGCACCACACTCTTGCGCAGACGCATGCAGCTGCAGCAGACAGTAAAGCCCGACAGGCCTCAGTGTTTCCACTGAGTGTCTGCAAGCACAGATCTCTAAAGCCTAGATATGTTGTGGAGCACGCTGCAGAGCTGGCTGTTGTGAAGTAACATTCCACTGTTTGTATGCCTGTGCCGCGTGGAAGCAGTGTTCCATGAGGTGTCGGTGTATCCCAAGAAGGAGCTGCCCTTCTTCATCCTCTTCACCGCCGGCCTCTGCTCCTTTACCGCCATGCTGGCTCTGCTCACACACCAGTTCCCTGAGCTGATGGGGGTGTTTGCTAAAGCTGTGAGTACTGTCCTGCACACAAACACTTCTGCTCCTCCTCTTTGGCTTTCTTGGGTCTCCTGAGAATCCGTCTGTGGACGGTTTGATCAGTGATTCTTCTCTGGACCGTCTTCTGCACGGATCTTCTTGGAGTCCCACTCCAATCATCTTTTGATCTATTTTCAAAGTTCTCCCAGTGGTCTTTTAAATAAGACTATGCCAGTTTTAGGCAAAATTTGAAAAACCTGTTTATTAGGGCTGGGTTGATCAAATCCATTAATGAACCTGAAGGGATCCAAGCTTAATAAATCAATAATCGATCCATAAAAGTAGAGATTGATCTTTTATGTCTTTCCTGATCTAACGCAGCAAAGCCAAAGTCTGCTAGCTTGATGCTACATTATAATGGTATTTCCCATAGGATGGCTAACGCTAATTCTCGTTCCACCTGCTGACCACCGTAAACGAACAGCTTTATATCCTCACTGGCATTAGTTTTCCAAGCTCTTTTTATGAAACATGTTCTTTAAAGTAACCATTTGTGGTCTAAAGCACCATTTTTGGCTGAATCTTCTGGAATAAAGTGTAATGCTATAACACCAGCTCCACCTAGTGGCCAAACGGAAACGCCCTCCAGGAGAGGCAGAACAGAATGATCTGCACATTGTTGTTGGACAGTGGCGGTTCTACACTAACTTACTCCCTGGGCGAGTAACCCCACCAGCGCCCCCCCCCCCCCCCCCGCACACATAGAAAATTTGACAACATCCTGTTGTGTTCCCTATCTTCTATTTAGCCATTTTACTCAAAAAATACATGAATTTTCTAGACTCGTATTACAGGGGGGTCAAACTCAGTCACACAGGGGCCTAAATTAAAAACATGCTTAAGGTTTTGGTCCGAAGAAGATAAACATTTACTGAACACACTAAAGCTAAACTTTTAAACCTTTTAAACTGAACTTTTTGAACATAAATATGAATAAAAACAGGAACATTAATCCAGAATAACTCAAGTTAAACCTTAAATAACTTGAAATATTTTGTTCTCCATAGAAATATATTCTGTCAAAATTATACAACTATGAACATCCTGTAGGACAAAACAAAGAAAGCCTGGAAATATTAATAAGAAATTACATATCAAATAATTCCACTTTTTTTGCTCTTTCATCATTTTTTAGAGCATTTTTTTAGAGCTGGACTCCTGCTTCATTTTTAGCAATAATTTCTTAATGTGTGACGTCCTGTGTGTGTCTTTGTGAAACATATCAGAGGGATTAGATCTAAAAAATAAAACTTATTGTGATTAATATGTTTAGGTCTTATAAAACATTAAAGACTAAATCTTAGAACTCATCAGTGGGATTAATCCAAAAATATTTGACATTTCCCTAAATTTGTGCAACACCAACAGTAGAAATCCTCCAAAAAAACTCAATCCATAAAAAATGGTCTGCGCTCATCCCCCCCCCCTCCCCTTCTCTCTGACACACGCGGCTCCGTCTCCATGACGACAGCGCGCAGCTGCGGCCCAGAGTTGATTGTCAGATAGAAAAAGACTCCCAATCACCTGTTAGTGTGATTCACCCAGCCACCGGCGAGTTGCGCTCCCCTCTCGAGTTTTTTTACTTATGTTCCAAAGACTACCGCAAAGAGGTGTGGCCGCAAGCGTCTTGCAGCAGAGGGCGGTGGTCACGTGCGCATCGGGTCTGCTGTGTTGGAGCAAAGACTTGTGGGAAATAATCTCCATTGCCTGCTTTTTTCGAAATTGGGTTGAGCACGGATGTTTGTTCTGCCTAAATCCTTTTCATGTGCCTGTTTTACGTTGTTTCACTCTGAGGTATTCTTTTTTTTTTTTTTTCTTTTTTTTTTTTGCACCATAAGTGTGAAGAGCAAATGGGAGGAAGACATTATTAAGAGTCTGATGTGTCAAAATAAAGAATTAAGTGTCAGCTGCTGAAGCAACTTCAAATTAAAAGCTCCATGCTTCCTCTTTGAATATAGTTTGTAGCACATTATGTGTAACGCCTCAGGCACGGCAAATGCCGCCCCCTATGAAGTGCCGCCCTGGGCGACCGCCCACATCGCCCATATCAAAAACCGCCACTGTTGTTGGAGCTTCTACTTTTTACAATTTTACAGTATGTGAACTGTATCAGATAATGGAGATACCTTCAAAACAAATATAGATTGTTGTTGTATTTATACACAAATATGTCTAAATGTGTACACTGTGTAAATTTAAAATCGAACTGAATCGATGTGGGAATTATTGGTGAAACCCAGCCCTAGCTTGTGTCGTTTTCTAGGACAAAGTTTCTGCAGAGCAGCAGAAGTTCATTAGGAATTCTCCTCTTGAGTTGTTGGTGTGACTGTTGGCGAGCAGTAACCCCGCCCCCTTCATTTCATGTTGCTAAAAGTTTGGAGCAGGGAGCTTGTGGCCCGCCCAGCTCCAGTCCTCCCTCACTCACTCGTGAACATGACCCCCGGTCTCTGTATTCTCTGTATTGGTCCGTTGTGGTGAAGAGAGATCTGAGCCAGAAAGCAAAGCTCTCAATTTACCGGTCGATCTATGTTCCAATACTCACCTATGGTCATAAACTCTGGGTCATGGCCGAAAGAACGAGGTCCCGAATACAAGCAGCTGAAATGAGCTTCCTCTGTAGGGTGGCTGGGCGCTCCCTTAGAGATAGGGTGAGAAGCTTGGTCACCCACAGAGAGCTCGGAGTAGAACAGCTTCTCCTCCACATTGAAAGGAGCCAGCTGAGGTGGCTCGGGCATCTAGTCCGGATGCCTCCTGGACGCCTCCCTGGGGAGGTGCTCCGGGCCTGTCCCACTGGACGGAGGCCCCGGGGAAGACCCAGGACACGCTGGAGAGACTATGTCTCTTGGCTGTCCTGGGAACGCCTCAGGTCCCCCCAGAGGAGCTGGAGGAAGTGGCTGGGGTGAGGGAAGTCTGGGCATCTCTGCTTATACTGCTGCCCCCGCGACCCAGTCCTGGATAAGCGGAGAAAGATGGATGGATGGAAAGGAGCTCTTTTTTCATCTGCTGCTGATTCACAACGATTTGAATGAAGAAATTCTCAGAAATGCAATTTTAATCTTAATTCTCTGTATTAATGTCCTCCATCGTCAGAAAAATGTGACAAAGACATGTTACAGTTTCTCTCAGTGGCGTTAGTGCAATTCTCAGATCAGAATTGAAGTTTGCAAATACGTGTGTGCATTTCTCTATGGATTTCTTGCAAAAGCCTGTAACTTGCTCAAAATCTTTAGTTCATCTCTCCAAACTAAGTCTTTATGTCATTGAACATGTCAGTGCCATCAGAATGTCAAGTCCTTGTGTCATTGTCTACGAACAAGACAGTCAAATGACTTAGTCATGTTGTCAATATAACTGTGTACTTTAGAGGGAGGTTCTGATGGAAACTATGGCTAAAGGTTGGATGACAATTATTGTAAAATGTAAGTTACACCTTTTTTGTTTGATTGCAAGAGACTGGACAAGATTCACATTTACACTTTTATTGTTCATATTGTAATTTGTTGACAGACCATGTCATACCAACATAGAAAAACCCACTGCAAACAGTAACACTAAGGGAAAAAAAGATAGGACAATATTCTGTACAACAGTACAGGCAGTGCAGTGGGAATTGGTGTGGTCTTCCTACACCTCTTGTCGTTCCTGGATGTTAGGCCACAAATTCTCATCCACATAACAGTGAATATCCTCTCTTGCAATGCAGCCAAATATGTTTGTCACATTATGACAACTTGGTCAACCATTTTGCAGTTAATGACTTATACGATGAACTAATGACTAGGTGTTTTGAGGAGTAAGACTATTGCACAGTGAACTAGATAATACATTTTGATCAACATGACATAAACAAAGAGCAGAGAATTGTACATAATCATTTGCATGGATGTACCAAAACAATTGCAACTTGTTCAAAGAAGTGAAAAACTGCTCATATGATGTGCACAAGTGACATCATGATGTGAAGATTGAACAAATAGTTTTGGGAATTTCATTCTGATCTGAGAATTGTACTAAAGTGACTGAGAAAAACTGTAATACACTATTTTCATCAGCGTGGGTCTTTAATGCCATTTGCAGCTGGTAGCCACTGGAGGGCGCTGGTCCTCCCAGTTTTATTTCCAAACTGCTGCTGTCAGGTGTTTTCATCACAATGTTGGAGGTCTTTTCTGGGCTTTAATGTGTTTTACTCATGATGCTCTAATGATTGTGCTGAACGTTTAAGAAACCAACACAACTCAACAAAGGTTTTCAGGCTAAAGTTACCAAGTAAACACATTTTCTCTTCAGAGCTTTGGAGCAGCAAAGTCTGAATGTCATGAAACAAAGACTTTTAGATTAAATAATGCAAATCCAGCATAAGATTTGACTTTGTTTTGCGTGAAACCCTGAGGGGGTGTCATGTGACTCTCAGACAGGGATGGAGGGGGGGCAGGTGGACCGCGAACACACCCCATGGCGCCGTCATCAGCTGTGGCGGTGCTTCCTCTCTGACGCCTCTCTGTGTGGTCTTTGCAGTTCCTCAGCACGCTCTTCGCTCCTCTGAACTTTATCATGGAGAAAGTGGAGAGCATCCTGCCGTCCAGCCTGTGGCACCAACTCACTCGCATCTGACCCCAAACGAGCGGATCGGACTCTGATCCTGGACCAGCACCGAAAGCAGAGCTCCATGTGGACACAGTCAGAACTGAACCGGACTGTTGCACCTTTGTGCCAAGAACACGGAGATCAGCTGACGGGAGGAGACGCTCACACACAGAACTGCTTTAGACTTTATTTGATATGTTTGCATTTTGGGGTTTTCAATCTGTTCAAGCTGTTCTTTTGTTGTACAAAACAAGTGATCAATTGCCATAAATAAAAACCAGAAAAAAGAAAAAAAAACACTAAAGCAAAAACAATAAAGAACTTTTTTTGTGAATTTCTGCACGTCGGCTTCTTCCCGCTGCTTTCATTCACATCATGACAGCGACGGCGTGGAAGAAACCGAGTTTCCTCGCATTCTCAGAATCACTGAGACCTTTAGCTTCGGTTACAACCACTGACTGTAGATGAGAACTGGACTGAGGGGGATGTCATCCATTTATTTCAGCTCCAACCCAATAAAGTCAATTCATACGCCGTTTTTTTCGCAATACGAACGCCGCCATGTTGGATCAAGACGACAGTAAACAGTGACGTTTCAATGGCAACCTCTCTGCAATCAGGGGCCTGTTCCAGAAAGGAGGTTCAACCAACTCTGAGGTTGAACTTGAACTCTGAGTTGGTCAATCGAGAGATTAACAACTCTGAGTTTTCAGTTTCAGAGCAGCTGATCCGAGTTAGATCAATCAACTCTGAGTGGACTGATTCAGAGGTGAGCGTGAGCACCGCGTCTATAAGAAGCCATTATCAATGGAGCGCAGATATCACGAGTCACCATGGCAACCGTGAAAAAAAGAGGTCTGCGTATTTTTCGCCAGCTGAACTTGACGTGCTGCTGCAGAGTTACAGTGAATATGAGCACATATTCCAGAGGAAAAGCAACACCGCTGCATCTGCAAAACAGAGACAGTTAGCGTGGAAAACATAGCTGCTCAAGTTAATGCCTAAGTTTGCATTTAAATCATTGTTATAAAATATTGGCTGTAATAACTTTTTAAATAGCGTAAGGAGTGAAATAAAAAATGGTGATATTTAGGTGTACTTTTGAAGTGTTATTCCTGGTGTAAATGCATGAAATGCTGCATAGTGTACAGAACCAATCTGGGGGAAAATGCATTTAACGTCGGTAATGTTTAGAGGACTTTTTTGTTAACCTTCCCCTCTAGCAAACGTTGGTCATTTTAATATTAATACATGCAATTGTGTTTTTAAAAGTGAACTTTTGTCTACTGTTGAACCTTTTGCTGCGCGAAGACTTCTCCTTTCTTTTCTCTCGTCTTTCTGATCGTGGTCAGAAGCGCAGGGGAGATTTCCTTCAGGTTTTTTTTTTTTTTTTTTTTTTTTTTTTTTTTTTGTTGGAAACCCTCAACCTCCAGAGCGGATTAAGAATGACTCCAAAACAGTTATTCTGGGAATGACACCTTCGCTTTATTTAACGAAGTGCTCCGTCCTCCGAACACCCCCCCCCCCATCTGCACCTGCACTCGCCCCTCCCCTTGTCTCTCGTGGATCGCACCCCGCTCAGCACACACACACTGCAACACTACCCTTGTATTGATCAAGTGGTATAGGTTTATATGGGATTAAGAAAGTAAGCAGTGCTAGAAAATTGTGTTTCCAAAAAGTAATTGTTACATTAATCTAATTCAATGTCCCTGATTTCATTTTCATCTAGATGCAATCATGCAGGAATTAAAAGAACATGGCAGCAGCTAAAAGTGAAAAAAAAATCGAGTCTTCTCAAAATCCTTGCATGACGTAAATATAATTCTCTATGAATTAATGCAGCCTCCTCCTCTATTGGGTCCTCCAAAAAAGGACAAGCCATTCTTGTCACTTAGACCGTCTCTGTGTGATGGAAATGTGGGCAATGAAGGTTGAAGCGAAAAATACCGCTTCGTCTTTAAAAAGGGGAGGGGACCGGCAGAAACTTTGAGTTTGGAGAATAAAACCTGCTCCCGACCAGGTTAGGTTCACAGGATAAGTAACCATGGACACTGACTCCGAGTAAAAGTTACCTCTCTTTCAGAAACGGGTTTGACTTACTCTGCTTTCTCTGGTTTGACAAACCTCCCATTCTGAAACGGAAAACCCAGGGTTTCCCTGATTTCAGGGTTAATGCACTCAGAGTTTACACTTAACCTCCTTTCTGAAACAGGCCCCAGGAGTAGGCTTGATGGAAGGCCACACCCCTTCCACCTGAAAGCGTGCCAAAGAGAATCCCCTACTTTCATGGAGGTATCTGATTGGTCAGTTTATAACTTTTCACTACAGAAAAAATATCGTCAAGAAAAAAAACTAATCAGATCACAAGTCGTTATTTTGACCAATAGAATGACTGAGTGACAGCTGTTTATTTTCCTATAGTAGTATAAGGGGTTTTGGCTTGTTGGAACCAGCAGGTACTTCCTGTTTGGAACGCCAGGGGGGAGGAGTCACTCAGTCCAGGTCTTGGTGAATGGACACTGCACTAGGCGGAGCGGGAACAGAAGCATCAACGCACAAATCCTGATTGAAATGAAAAGCATGATGCTGAGGATTTTCTGTTTCTGGAAGGCTTGTGAAGCTGAAGTGAGGTGCATTCTGGGAAAGGTCTTTTGAATCCCAGCTTCAGCTCTCTGCTCCAGCATCTCCTCTGAGAAGCTGCTGTTCCATCACAGATGGACAGAGAGAGCTCAGTCCTGCTGGTGTCCTGAATGTTCTGTAGAGCAGCTGGTCACATTCTAGACGCCGCCTGTAGCAGCTCACAGTCAGACTGATGAACAAACACAGTAACCAATGGAAAACAGGGATTTCTGCTGAGTCAGCGTTACCTTTTGGAGCGGATTTGTCTGGAGATGTAGGCGAGCGAGAAGACCAACCGGTACCACAGATGATCAGAGGGGAGCAGCGGTAATGTGCTGCATGTGGGGAGCCTGAACACGCAGCACAGAGCAGGACGTCCTGTTCAGACTATTGAAGTCTGACCAGAGAACATGCTGAGGCTGAAGATGCGCCTCCATGCTGCTCCCACAGTCTGGGATGGTGAAGGGGCGGGGCTTTTCTCAACTGGTGGTTGAAGGAATTTGTGGGGTTTTGTAAAGTTGACTGTCATCAATCTTCTGGGGGCATTTATGGGGTTGGTCCAGGTTTCCTGAAGGAGTCCCTCTGACTGGATGACAGCTGTCGCCCGGCGAGGAGGAGCGGTGAGGGGACTGCGGCCGCCGCGGTCAGGTCATGTCTGGCTCTTGCAGGTGTGCACATCTACCTGCTGGTGGCAGTCGCGGCAGTGGACGGCGCAGCACCAGTGAAACTTGCACTCGCACTTGGTGGTGCGGCTGACGCGAGCCGTGTCGTAGCCTCTGCCGCAGCACATGACCTCGCAGCCGTCCATGCCGCGGGACGTCCGGTCGCAGAGCCGCCCGGCCGTCCCCGCTGACCCTGCAAAGCGGCACAGTGTCAGCACCTTTCTGTACCAACCCCTCCCCCCACTCTGGTTCCCTCAACCTGTAAGGGGATCAATCGTTCCACACATGCAAAGCAGGAACCCAATTGTGCTGCCTTCAGGAGTCACGCCTCTGAAGCATACACGCATCTGGGAGGCGGGGCTTCATTCTGGACTCTGACCAGTAAAATAGTTTCCCAGCAGCCAATGGGGGCTGAGAGAAGCAGTCCAGCCAGGACTAAAGATGAGCTGCTGGAGGATGAGTAAGATGATGAAGGAGAGATGACAGATGGATGAGAGGAGCCATCAGCTCCACTTCATCAGCTGCTCATTTTCTAGCAGACATCAATCGATGCGCACACACACACACACACACACACACACACTCTGCTGAAGGTTGTCTCTAACAGCACATGAACTATGTCAGATATGAAGAGACCAGACGTCACCTTGACAGCTTCATGGATGTCTGCTGGAGATGCTGATCAAATGTGGTCACTATTTTTTGGTTTCTTTAGAAAAGTGGTCCTGTTTTTTTTACTGAGAGCACTCAGAACCTGATGTTTTCCTATTTTACTAAATGTACGAGATTAAAATAAATCCTCCTTGATGGTGTAAAAGTAAAGGTTGGAAGTCTGTTATAATTAGAAAGCTTTTTTGTAGTGCACTATGTTACCAAAGGTACTGGTTTACCCATCCAAATGATCAGAATCAGGCGTCCTAATCAAACAGCTGACCTCACATCCTAAACCAGAACTGACACTGATGAGGGAGAAAACCCCTCTGCAGGTAATGACGCATTCAGAAGGGAGTTCTGGCAGACATCTACATCTTTAAAAAAACGATCCTTTAGCGTGAAGATGATCACACAACGATTCTGCCGCTGCTTTTGTTGGAGTTCTGCCGTCTCTGCTGAACATTGCATGAGGTCTGGACGACGCATGCAAACCGTTCCTAACCCTTGTGCTATCCTAGGCACTTTACCATTGGGAGTTGGGTCATCTAGACCCACTAGACAGTGCTCTGAACCTTTTTTCTTCAATGATTTGTGATCTTCACTGGTGTCCACGGATTACATGAAATCTTTCCACCTTTATCCACCTTTGTCATGGTAGGGAGAACACGTCAATGGAAGGGGGGGGGGGGTCATCTAAGGTAGCACAATTTGTAAACCATCAACTGTATATGAGAACTGGAGTGAGTGTGACGTCACCAATACTGACTTACTTCCAACTCCAACCAAATGAAGTCAATTTAGTTGCCATTTTTATGTGATACGGACGCTTCCATATTGGAGCCAGACAACCTATTGCAAGCAGTGATTGGTCTGACTCAATGTTTCTATGGCAACCATTCTCCAATCAGGAGTGAGCTTGTTGGAGATCCACAGCCCATCACTAGACATCGGGCTACACAAAAGCTGTCAATCAAATGTGTGGAACACACAGGAATAAGGCCACCTACTTTCATTGAGGCTCGTGATTGGTCGGTTTATGACTTGAATAACTTGAACCACAGAAAAACTATCATGAAAAAAATTAGAATATCAAGGAGATGTTAGAAAAACAAATTTAAATCAGGAATGGATCTTCCGACCAATAGAATGACAGAGTAACATCTGTTTATTTCTCTATAGAAGATTTTGGCTTCTTGGAACCAGCAGTACTTCCTGTTTGGAACGCCAGGGGGGAGGAGTCACTCAGTCCCGGTCTCATTTATAGTCAGTGGTGTGATGGCACAACAGCTGGGTGACCTGATGAACCTCATGAAACAGAGCCCCCCCCTCCTGTCATAAACATTCCTCCTATACATTCAAAGTGATACCATAGCAACTCTCAGCACCATGACAACAGTGAGACAGGTGAGAATCTACCTCTACCAGTAGTTTTCTTTCAGATCAGACGACAACAGCCTGAAGACATGGAGGTGTGTTGGAAGAACAAAGAGCCTCATTTAAAGCTGATCCCTCCATCACTTCAGAGAATATCAAGGATGAGTACAGACTGGCGCAGCTGCATTGGGAAACATCTTTACCAGCTCAAAACGCTGGTACATATACTTTTAACTGCATCGTAGGTGCTGCAAAGTAACTCTGGAGGCTTTTTTTTCAATATCAAATATTACTACTCTATTGTAATTACACAAGAAATCAGTAGACCAGCAGGATTCTTTGTGAAATACTCTTTTTCTGTTTAGAGCAGGGGCCTCCACCCTGAGGCTCTGCAGCCATGTGTCTTTTTTTTACTCCTCGATTTTGGGTCTTTAGTTGGAAAAAAAAGTTTATCATTTTAACATGTAACATATTTCTTGGACTCTGAGACAAATGAAGCGAAACGAAGCAGTCAATCAGATGAGTCACATTTGATTTAAATTACCAGACAGTTGACTGTATGGCTCTATGAGGCTTCTATGGTAGCCGTAATGCTCCAACAAGCCATCAAGACGTGCTGCATCGTAGCTGATCCAAGTTGTGTCAAAACAATCAGAGGGATTTTTGCTGATGCACGTCTAGATTTCACATATAAAATGTGCTGGATTAAAAAGTGAACTGCCGCTTCTGGGTGAACATGGCTGGCTAGAGGTTGTGTCTGTGCTAAGCTCCCCCTACCACCAAGGTTATTAAGCAGCAAAACGGAATACTGTCAACATTACAACGGAGCATATGTGCTTATTCTTTTTATAAATACTTCAAGCGCATAACTTTAAACATTGAACAACGGACAATGTCAAAACAAGCTAAAATTCAACCAAAGCAAGTGACTGCCGCCATGACTGCTAGCGCTAGTCAAACAGACGAGCTAGCAGGAGACCAGGTTTCAGCAGATACTTCGGCTCTCATCCATGGAGTGACCCGAAGCTTTACAGAAATAATGGAGCAGAAATTCTCCAAGCTCTCAGAGACGTTGGAGAAAATCTCTTCTACGCTGGAAAGTAACTTGCATTGCTGCGGCAGAACAGAGGGTTTCTGATGTGGAAGACACGGCCGCCGAGTTAGCCGGGAGGCTAGCCGATGCAGAAAAGAAAGTCTAGGCAATGGAGAATGCTTTGGATGATGTGGAGAACAGGAGCAGACGGGAAAACATCTGTATTATCAACCTGAAGGAAGGTAAAAAAGTAAAAAAAGTGGTTAACCTCACTACTCAGCTTGGATAAGAGCCCCAATGCTGAAGGTCGAATTAACCCTTGTTCTATCTTAGATGACCCCAGCCTAGGATAGCACAAGGGCTAAAGTGGACCGCATGCACCAAAGCCTGGTGCCCCGCGGTCAGCGACCGGTGATAATTAAGCTCCACAATCCCAGAGACAAACAGCGGATCATGTCAGTAGTGAAAGCTTCGCCCAGGCTGCAATATGAAGGACAACAGCTCTGAATGCACCAGAACCTTTGTTCAGCAGTTGGAGAGAAAAGGCACCGCTTCAACGACACCTGTCGGTCCCTGATAGAAAGAGGCATTCGATTTAACATGCGCTACCCAGCTACACTTGTCATTACCCATAACAGCATTGAAAAGAAATTAACGTCGCCCGGGGACACACAAAGCTTCATCAACGCTCTGGATTGAAGGACGGTTAAGATTAAACTGGTTTATCTTTATGACTGTAACAAAGATTAATAACAAGCAATAACTTTGCCTAAACCACATAAGCGCTTACAGATGATGGTGTTGTTTTTTGTGCATGCATATATGCATATTTGGAAGAAGAAAAAAAAGAGAGAGACCAAAAAATGGTTGAAAGGACCCTATAACTGTTGATGGGTTAGTGTGCTTTGTTTCAGGCATGTGAAGGATTTTCTTTTTGTCCTGTTCCAATAATATTATGTTTTATAGTCGACAGTGTCTAGATTACGTTTATGTTTTTGCTTGGTGGGGTGGAGGTGGGAAAATTATTTTTCCTGTAGAGTGGAGACTGCTTTTGGCTACACCTGGTTTTTTTATACCGTTTGGGGGGTGGATTTTTATGTTGGAAATAGATGTATTCTTAAATATTTGCTTTACTATTGATTTATGTTTTGTTGGTTTTGTGTGTTCTTTTTTGCCCATCAAAGAATGATGGTATGTTCATTCCAGCACAGCTGACTCGACATACGGGTTAACACGGGCAGTGCATCTTTTTTTCATCTGTTAGGGGTTTTGGTTACTCAGGGTTACTATGCTGTATGATGTAACTGTCTATTTTGCTAATGAGTAAGACAAAAATCCCAACTCTCAAGGGATTTAATCATGTCCTTAAGAGGCGGAAAGGTCCGGTTCATGCTTGAAAGAGACGCGGTGCAGATTGCATTGCTACAAGAGAACCAGCAGACCAACTTGGAACATTTAAAATTGAAACGTGACTGGCTAGGTTAAATTTATTACTCCTCTTTTAACTCTAAAAGCAGAGGTGTGGCAATATTAATCCATAAACATTTTGCTTTAACGGTGGATAAGGTGACACAAGACGCAGACGGTCGTTACGTCTTGGTTACAGGTCTGTTATATGGAGAACAAATCCTCTTAGGGATTTGTTCCACATGTTTGATTGATACCTTTGATGGCTCGTTTTATTCTCAACTTTTGGCAGAAATCTTTTCCATATGTGTCCAACTCACATACTAATTGGCGGTGACTTTAATTGTGGATTAACACCTAGTACCGATTATAATCCACCTAAGACTCGGCCACCCTCAAAAATGGAAGGGCTACAGCTGAGCTGTGTGTTGTTTCTAGGTTAAAACCCAAATATGCTAAATCAATCTGTGTTCTTTCAGGCCACTCATTGGTATCAATAGAGCTTTTACCACTGTATCTTGACCCATTACCCAGACATTGGCGCCTAAATCCAACTCTCCTCAACTATCCTTTGTTTGTTAGATATTTAGAAGACCAGTGGAAGCTTTACATCTCCAAAAATGACTTACCAGAGGTCACTGCCTCCACTCTATGGGAAGCAGGTTATCCATTTCTGAGAGGCTCTATCATTTCTTATACTACAGCAAAAAAGAAAAAAACCTTGGCCAAACAGATAGAACTTGAACAACTCATTGCTTCTCTAGAGAGGGATTTCAAACAGGCCCATGCCATCGTGGTGCTAGAAAAACTAGATGCTGCTAGATCAGCTTTGGACCAACTACTAACTCAGAAAGCACCAACGGCAATAGTTTATGCAAAACACAGACTATTTGATTCAGGTAATAAGTCAGGACGCCTTCTTGCCCGACTGGCGCAAGGGAAAAACAGATCCTATGTGATATCTTCCCTCAAAGACAAAAAAAAACAAAAAACAATCTGCACTTTGAAACCAAACAAATAAGTAAAATTTTAAAAGAATATTTTCAAGAACTGTATTCCTCCAAATATCAAGAAGCTGCCAGCCCCCGTGAAGACTTTCTTGACCACATTAATCTTCCAACAGTATCTGAACAAAACAGATCAGACATTTGCAGACCTATAAAGACTCGAGAGGTCATAGAAGCAATTAAATCTTTACAGGCTGGAAAGGCTCCTGGCCCAGACGGATTTGGGGCTGATTTTTATTTTTTTTTAACCATTGTTAAATATGTATTTGGAATCCTTTGGGCTGGATTCGGTTCAACGAACGGTGAATCTTGCCCACATTACCCTAATACTGAAAGACAACAGACCTCCAGATTTATGTACCTCCTATTGACCGATTAGTCTGCTTGATGTTGACCGTAAAATTTTATCCAAAATCTTGGCGAGGAGATTGGAAGGAGTTTGCCATCATTGGTGAAGTTTGACCAGACAGGATTTACATTGGGCAGATACTCCCACTCAAATCGTTGCCATTTAAATGTTTTGCAAATTTCACAAAACATAAACTACAGCGCTCTAGCAATTTCGCTAGATGCTGAGAAAGCGTTTGACCGGGTGGAATGGGAGTATCTATTCAATGTTCTGGACAGGTTTGGTTTGGATTCAGCTGCAAGGTTACTGGTAAACGGTTCAGCCTCTGATATGTTTTTCCTGGCCAGAGGAATATTTCAGGGCTGTCAGATCTCCCCTTTATTATTTGCGCTTGCTTTGGAACCATTAGCGGAAGCCATAAGAACCAATCCTAAGATTTACGGGGTCAAATTAGGAGTTACCGAGTAAAAAATCTCCCTATATGCCGATGACGTGCTATTATTTATTACTAACCCTGAGGCATCTATCCCAGTGTTAACTTCAATTATTGGTAAATTTGGTCAATTCTCCAGGTACAAAATTAATTTTGATCAATGTGAAACATTGCCCTTGGGGGATTGAAAACAGTGGGCTCCCGCTGTGGATTTTCCATTTAGCCGGTCAAGTGCTGGATTTACCTATTTGGGTATCAAAGTTACTGTAAATACTGCTAAGCTGAACAAGTTAAATTTTGGTAGAATAAGTTTGTAAAAAATGAATATCCCTCCTAGGGTACTGTTTCCTATTCAAATTCTACCTCTCAAAATTAATAGGAAAACATTTTCAGAACTGGAGAAATGTTTGTCTAAGTTTATCTGGCATGGGAAGAAATCTTGACTGAAAATTAGGACTCTATAACTGCCATATGAGAGGGGGGGGGGTCAGGCCCTTCCTCATTTTTTATTTTATTACTGGGCTTGTCATGCACGAATAGTGTCGGGGTGGTTGCACTCCTTTATACATCAGAGGGAGTGACCTGTGGACAGTTGGTGTTGAGACCCGTTGTCACCTCTCAGTCTCTTATTCACGGATGTGGTTGGACTCCCAGTTGAGGTTAAAAACAATAAAATAATGCTGACTACAATTAAAGTTTGGCATGACATTATGACTTTATGTGGGCGAAGAAAGTTTTCTAGTGCAATGCAACCTCTAATTAAAAATAAAGCTTTACCAGCAGGTGTAGGCTTTAGTATATATGACCAATGGTACATTAATGGCTTAAGATTTGTTAGTGACTTTTTTGAAAAAGGTGATTTTATGTCCTCTAGACAAATTCAAAGTAAATATAATATCCCACAGAAACACCTTTTTGGATTTCTCTAAGTGAGACACTGTAAAATTATCTCTCACCTTTCCAGCTGATCAACCTATAATTCCCTTGAAAACGTTCTTCTTAAATTTAATGACGATGCCACAACCAAAAGGAAATTTATTTCACTTTTTTATGGACAACTAATGCTGCTAAAGCCCCTCTCAACTGGAGGGACCAGGACTCTATGGAGCCGGGGTTTGGGAGTGGAGCTCAGTAGTAAATCATGGTCTAAAGCTTTTGCATTTGCCAAGACAGTGTTCACCTGCAACAGACTTAGAGAAAATCAATATAGAATTTTACACAGACTTCAATCTACTCCAAAGCTCCTGCATAGACCTAATCCTTAATGTTCACCTATTTGTATAAAATGTAAAACTGGTTTAGGAACATACTATCACTGTATCTGGCAATGTCCTTTGATCAATAGATTCTGGAAAATATTGTAACAGAACTCAGCTGTATTTTTCACAAAACAATCCCTCTTTTCTTTGCTCGTCTTAGTCTCCTAAGACAAGCAAAGAGTCTGCCTCTGTCTGCTCAGGAGATTTTTTTTGTCAAGTAAGCTTTTACACCAGGCAAGATGATGCCTACTGCTGCAGTGGATTCAGGGACAACCTCCTTCTGTCACACAGTGGTAGAGAGGCATTCAAAGTTCTTCCTATGGAGCGCCTCAGTGCCCTTGTAACCCTTGTGCTATCCTAGGCACTTTAACATTGGGAGTTGGGTCATCTAGACCCACTAGACAGTGCTCTGAACCTTTTTTCTTCAATGATTTGTGTTTTTCACTGGTGTCCATGGATTACATGAAATCTTTCCACCTTTATCCACCTTTATCATGGTAGGGAGAACACGTCACTGGAAGGGTGGGGTCATTTAAGATAGAACAAGGGTCAAAGGGCAACTCTGATGCTTTCTATAAGCTATGAAAGCCTCTGCTTGATCACCTTCCTGGTGATCTAGTCAACATTCTTTAAAAAAAGAGGTCCAAACCTTGTCCTGTAATTGAGTTGATGATTATTTGTTTCTCCATGACATAATCTATGTAATGTACTGGATGTATGGAACTAGCTGATGTGTTTGCATCCGTGCTGTGACTTTGTTGTGCTGGAAAATTGGTTTTTGTTCTTTTTTTTTGTGTTGCTGTTTATTTATGTCAAAATAACACAAAAAAATGTTAAAAGAAAAAGTGAACTGGCTATTTTTGAAAATAATCGAAAGATTTTAAGTGCACCTTAAACTTTCAATAAAGTATGATACAGTTAATTTTGTAATAGCTCCAATTTAGTTTTAGTTAGTTAGGTTTACAAACGTATGGCTAAGAACTGTTAAAAGTTATAAACTACTTCATATTTAGAAAAAAAAAAACTACTTTCTTTTTATGTTTATGTTTTAGTCAAGTCAAAAACACAATGACTCATTTGATTGTATTATAATAGTAACAACATTGATACAGTTCAGTGCTGTACTTTCTAAAGGATGAAGTGAGACTTTGTGGATCCAGCTGTGCTCAGGGAGAATTTGACCTCTTTAAGCGTTGAAGGTTGCAGACTTCTGGTTTTTAGGAACAGCTAGAAACGGTTCCTAAGAGCTTTGTGGAATCACAAAAAGGAAGTTCATGCTAGAATCTGCCGATGCTACAACAAACACAAACTTAGAGACTGTAGAAGTGATTTACAGACAGACAAGACTCTAAGATGAAGCACCAAAAACTAAAAAATAAGGTTCACAGCCACATTTCCCTCTTTGACAGTAAACTGCATCCACTGCTGCAGACATGAATATGAACATTTCTGTCAGAATTGCTTCTTTTCTGTATAATGAAAAATGGGAACTTTTTAAAAAATAAACCACAAAGAACAAAACCTGTCCAGATCCATAAAGTCTACTGAATAAACTAAAAAAAACTCTACTGTTTACAAAGAGGACTGGACAATGCTTAAAACCGCAAAGCAAAACAATTATCGCTAAACTTCAGAGATTCCTCGCAGACAAAGCCAAAAGTATTTCTGAGCGTCAGGTTTTAGGTTCGGAAAAAAACCATCTCTGATTTTGTTGAGGGGTTCGTCGGTTTAGATTCTGCTCAGCTCCCGTGGTGACAGTCTCCATTCCCTCTGGACTCCACCCCCAGCCCCACCTCGCTCTGGAAGCCAGTCCGCTTCCCGGCGCAGCTCAGGTAACACGGCCAGGATTCCTCTTCTGCTTATAAAATCAGCAGAAGGGGCCGCCGGGAGATGAGTTTAGCACCTGAGCCTGGCCTGGGCTGAGGGAAATTGATTTCACGCTCACAGGAGCAGTCTTCTCGTCTCCCTTCAGGCGGGTTTGTGTCCGACAGTATGTGAGAATGGATGGAGTTCGGCTCTGCAGAATGATTGAAGGCCAGTTTGCATGTCTTTGAGGGAGCTTCCTCCCTGAGTGATGAGAGAACGACTGGAAGTATGTGTTTCAGTCTTGATTGCATGTCACGGCTGTGCTGAAATGAAGGAGAAGATGTGCAGAGCGTGTCATGACTGACAGTTTGCATGTGTGTGTCTCTGGCAACCCGCTCTTCGGTTGAAAACCTCCATGCATGAAGTTTCCAGAGCAACGCTGTGTGTGTCACAATAACCGACGGGTCTCCAGTTCAACCTGCTGCACATGGCATTCATCAAACTTTCTGAGGAAGGAAGGTTTCTTCAGACCTGAAGCACTGCTAGAATAACTCTTTAGGTAAAAGTTCAATTAAAAACTCACTTGAGGAATGCATCCTCTTTGACACTAAGAACATATCGACAAAGGCCATTCCTCAACCCAAGCATGAAGTTCAAGTGTTCCACCACACTTTTACATTGGAGTCAAGCAGACAATCAAACCTTTTTTAAGTATTTCAAGGAACAGAAACACACCGTTAAAATACACTTCTTACAGTGAGTAAGAAGTCTGAGACAAGGCGCTCCACTCTTCCACATGTGCCACATACAGTTCTGCAGGTCACTGGGGAGTACAATCATCCAGTCTCTGTTTCAATTGGTCCTAGAAATGCTCCATAGGGTTCAGGTCAGGGGTCATTGCTGGCCAAACCACATTCCCACTTCCTGACGTTGAGTTCAGACAATTCTGGCACCATGTGGTGGAGCGTTATCATCCATGAACAGAAAGTTGGGGGCATGCTGGTGGAATTGGGGGATGATGTTGGGTATGTGATGTCTCTGAGGTAAGAACGTGTTTTAATTGGACCATCTACAATAACTAAATTGGTTTTATTGTGACTGATGATGCCAGCCCGGACTGTTGCAACTCCTCCATCAAAGGTTGACCATGTTGACCTCAGCATATTACTCATCTCGCCTTCAACATTGGTGACGACCATCATTTCTGTGCAAGGTGACCCGACTCATCAGTGAACTGGACGGTAGACCGTTGCTGCATTGTCTAGGTCACATGGTCTTGTGCTCCCTGCAAACGTTCACGGCGGTGTCTGGGGAGTCACCTGCAACAACTGACTGTCTATTACCAACCCGGAGGCGCTACAGCCAGGTGGCGCTGTACGGATGTTGTGCGATGTCATGAGTTCGTGGCTATTTGAACTTGGAACAACGTACTGGCAAAATCAGCTTTGTCTGCCCTCACAACATTGACGTTGATGCAACATTGAAAAGAATTTTCCTTTAGAAGTTTTTGGTTTTGGCCCCAATATTTCAGACACACTGTACACATTGTGACCATGAGGTGTGTCTGTCACCACAATATTATTACTGAAGCAAACACTCTATACAGCATCCAATGAAATGTTCCACTATATCCCTAACTTATTGTGAGGTGTACATGAGTTTCAAAACACTTTGGCTCTACGGGGTTCAGAAACATCACAGGTCCTCCCATTTGCACTTACTCCTAACTTCCTGCACCAGCAGGTTTCACAAAGAGGAAACTGAGGTGGATCTCAACCTCTAAAGATGAAGAGGTTTAATAACCAGCTGGTTCCAGAGAAGGACTTCGACCCTGGAGAGGCTCCAAATATATGGAGAACATTTAGCAACACCAGGTGAATGAAAACGAGTGGAACCTCCAGGGCTCTCATGCTTCTATGCCGAGCAACCATTTTAAGCAACCCCGTCATTGCAGCTTCTCATTAGCAGAGCACACCTACTCCAGGTGATTAGAGCAGGTAAGACAGGGACTTCTGGAAAACGAGCAGGTTGGCGGTTCTCAAGGACTGGATTTGGACCACTGACTGCATTGACTGTGTAAGAAAACTGGACTTAGTGGATGTGACACCACCTGTAGAAAACATGACTTGCTTTTAGTTCCAACCAAATGAAATAAACTCAGTAGCAATCTTTTTACAATCCAAAGATCAAAAGGCACGATGTTGGAACCAGAAGACGTCAATGAGTAGGGATGGGTGTGAGGTGGTGGGCTGAGTCATCATTTCTATGGGAACCACTCTCAGTGAACTTGTTGGAAGTCAGGCTCAAGAGAATCTTTCAATCTAACATTTTGAACTCTGACGGTGGGGGCCAGCAAGCACCACATATTAATATTGAGCCATCTGATAGGTCAGTTTATAACTTGAATAACTTGACATACAAAAAGTTTCACGAACGAAAATCAAATTAAATCAATTTAGTTGCCGTTTTTATGTGATACGGATGCCTCCATGTAGGACGACTTAATGCAAGCAGTGATTGGTCTGACTCAACGTTTCTATGGAAACCATTCACCAATCAGGAGTGAGCTAGTTGGAATTCCACAGCCCTACCACTAGACATCAGGCTACACAAAAGCTGTCAATCAAATGTATGGAACATTTGATATGAGGCCACCTACTTTCATTGAGGCTCGTGATTGGTCAGTTTATGAGTTGAATAACTTGAACTACATGAAAAACATAATGAAAAAATTTTGAATATCAAGGAGATGTTAGAAAAACATATCAGATCCAGAATGGTTCTTCTGACCAATAGATTGACTGAGTAACATCTCTTTATTTCTCTATAGAGGTCTATGGGAGTTTGGCTTCTTGGAGCCAGCAGTACTTCCTGTTTGGAACGCCAGGGGGGAGGAGTCACTCAGTCCAGATCTCACATACAGTGGGGCAAAAAAAGCATTTACCGGTAGTCAGCCTCCAGTTGTTCAAGGCTTTCCAGTTAAAAAGATGAGAGAGGCCTGTAACTTTCATCATAGGTAAACCTCAGCTATGACAGACAAAATCAGAAAACAAATCCAGAAAATCACACTGTCGGATTTTTAAAGAAAATTATCTGAAGTTTTTTCTTCATTTTGTCTGTCATAGCTGAGGCCTGTAATGGAAATTACAGGGCTCTCGTCTTTTTAAGTGGGAGAACTTGAACAATCGGTGGCTGACTGAACACTTTTTGCCCCCTCTGTCCAGTCATTCTGGTTTCAAACCAACAACACGTCGTTCACCTCAACCTCAGCCTGTTCAATTCCTCTCTAATAGAGAAAGTCATTTAGCCAAAATAACTTTATTAAAATTTACTAAAAACTCTTAATTCTTACTGAAGCATTACATGATATTAGATTTTTTCTCTTCAACAAACATATGAAATGCTGGTCTTTATAATAGATAGCAGTGAAGGTGTGATGATTCTGTAACCAGGATAAAAAGATTAGGATACATTTAACTAGGTTTGGGATTTCTTGCTGTTTTAACCCACATTTTCAAGGATCAACAGACTTATAGACTTAATCCATCACATTAAAGTTTAACATGTATTGAGACGCTCTTATCCAGGGGCGTCAGACTCCAGGCCTCGAGGGCCAAACTCCTGCTGGATTTTCAGAAATCCTGCCTTATCTGCTGTTGATTAACTGGATCAGGTGTGTTTAAAAGACATGCAGGACACCGGCCCTTCAGACTGGAGTTTGACACCTGTGCTCTAATCGGAGGCTTTTACTGCATTCATTCCTTCCTCCTTTATGTCCTTTTTGGCCAAAACCTCCTCTAAAAAGCCAGAAAAGTTATCAATAAAGTCAGAGTTTTGTTTTTTCTTCAGCCCTGCATGTCAGCAACCTCTTTCCTCGAGTTACTGGATCTGGTGCAAAACAATTATTTCGACTGACAACCAGAACATCAGAGAACCGAATCCCACACGGTCATGAACATAGAAGGGAAAAAAGGATCAGAAAAATCTGGCTCTTCCCAGCCAGGGGTCGTGTAAAATCCACTGATATCAGCCTCTGGTGGGCGTCTCTTGCCATCAATAATCTCCATTTGTATGATTCAAACTCCCCACATCAGCAGAATTTCACCAGAAACTCTTCAGTGTGGGTAAATCCCCTTCCTCCTGAAGAATGTGCCTCTGCGCTGCACAAAGAAGCCCTCGGGCGTTTGCTGTTTCAGGGTGTGTTGCAAGTGCAGCTGATTTATCACAGAATGAGGTTCTCTGAAGTTTCAGCCCACAGAGGAGTGTCCTGAACTGGCAGACCCCCTATCAGCGTGGACCCTCTGCCTCACAGGCCTTCACACTCATGTCTCTTTCCTCCAACGCCTTCTCAAATGCAAGCATGTTTCTCCCACAGGTTCAGGGTTATTTTCTGTTTCCTCCACTGATTCCTCTCATCATTTCCGTATAGAAAACTCACTGGCTTGTCCAAAGTATGGTCGACTGATACATTTAGAACGGAGAACAGGTCGCCTCTGACAACGAGACCAGTGAAATGAAAGCCACTCCACGGAGCATCAGCAGTCCACAAGCCCGTTTCCTGTGGCACAGCTGCTTCGCCCGTTGAACACTGGGAGGCGCTGTGACGACCTCCAGATTCTGCAGATATTTGTACCTTCAGCAGACAGAAATATTGTTGAGAAGAAGCTGCACGATCAGAAGAGCCGACCCATCATTTCAGCTTCACGTCTTCTCCATTGAATGTTTCATTATGATGTGTGTGTGTGTGGGGGGGGGGGGTGCATTCAGTGTGTTCTACACATTTTTTAACGTAAAAGTCTTTGTTCTTACTTTTGGTTTTTAAGAGCAAATGTTTGAATTAGGTAAAGCACACTGTGGTGATGCTGTGTGTGTGAAAAAGGCTTTCTAAATAAAGTTTGATCTGATCAGCCAGTGTGCTGCTGAGCGTCTCATCGTCTCTGCAGGCTTCAAACGGAACATCCAGAGATCTGCTTGTGTCACACTTTGAAACCTCCTGAACTCTGGTCGGAGTGTAGCAGCTGGAGAAAAGCTGCACAGACTCAGGATCCCTGTTTGCAGCAGGACATTTCACTACACCGGACAGGAAGAAAAGGACAGAGGTTCTCAGGATCCTCCAGAACCACCGCATCCAACTACCTCAGCAGAACCAGCCTGAAGCAGGCCGGCTTAAAGCAAACCAGGCTAACGTAAACAAGGATAAATTAGGAAAAAAAAGATTTTAAAAAAATGGGCTTAAATAAACCAGTTAATAAAAACTAGGCCAAAACAACAACAATGCTAAAGCAAACCAGGTGTGTGGAAACCAGTTAAAGAAACACGGCTAATGGAAACTAGGTTTGGGTAACCATCAAAAGGAAACAGGCCAAAGCAGACCAGTTCAAGTAAAACTGGCTAAAGGAAATCAGACTGAAGCACCGCCACAGTAAGATAAGGTATGAAAGGACTTTCAAACTAAAAGCCCCAGGAGAGTAAATGAAATGCTGCCATACTTTGGTCCAAAGCCAACGGAGAACCTTCAGCAGGAAAGCTACATCATCCTTCAACGCACAAACAAACTGGACTTGGGACTCAAACTGGCAAACACTTGAGGTCATAAGCCTGTAGGGGATTTGTGGTTCTATGTGGGGACGTCTGACCCACACGCCTGCGTTTACCTGACTCCTGATCCCGTATGCAGTAGTCTGGAGAGTCCTCCAGGTAGACCAGGTCGTTCTTGCTGGCGTGCCTGAACTGCGTGTGTGCAGCGGTGAACCCACTTCCATACTGGTTCACTGTGACTTGCACGGCGCTGTTGTAGCGCCGGCGCAGGTGGTCACCAGTGAGTCTGAAGTCAGCCAAAGCCAGCCAGCAGGTGCGGACGCTGCACGACCCGCTAACACCGTGACACTTGCACTCCAGAGTCATGAACCGCTTCACTGCCTGAGACGGAAGATCAAAAACAAAGGGAGGGGTTCACTGACACATGACTCTATTAAACGGTGATGTGCAAATGTAGCCATAGAAGAACAGGATTCATAGCAGCAGAAAAGGCATCGGAACTCCAGCTCCCACCTTTCTGCCAGCTTTGTTGTTGTGAAGGTTCATGAGCGCTCGGGCGTCTCTCTCCTTCCTGTCTTTGGCGTCTACGAAGGTTTGGCTGAAGCGAACGGCATGCTCCACATGGTCGCTGCAGCCCCCCCAGTCGAATGAGCCCTTCTCGTCCCACGATGAGCCCTTCTTCGTGGGATCACAGGAACAGGAGTCCAGCTCGCCCTGGCTGCAGGCGCGCGCCAGCGTGTAAACCACTCCGGCTGAGGAGATGGCATAGAGGAAGGCAACTTCCCGGCTGCCTGGACAGACAGGAGGAAGGTTATTATGGCTGAGAGTCAGAAATGATGCATAACAACAACATTTATGAATGAAGTGAAGAGCCTAACCACACTGAAAGCATTCTCAAAGTTTAGGGTTAAAGACCCACTCCAATGAAAACAGTGTTTTTGCTGTTTCCAACACAATTCTGTGTCATTTTTCTCATGATGGAGGACATATATAGAAAATTAAGCCTAAAATTGCATTTCTGGGTATTTCTTTATTCAAATCATTATGAATCAGGGGCAGAAATAAAGAATGGCGTTTGAAAGAACGACTGTGACGTAGAAGCTAGAACAGAGGCCTTCAGCTTCCTGCTCCGCTCCATGCTGATGGATCCACTGTCAGATATCGGTCGCCATTTTTGCTGAACCGCTAATATCAGGCTGGGGGCGTGAGGGGCTGTAAGCTAGCAGGAGAGTGAGTAAACAGAGAGCTCTCTGCAATGGGGGGGGGGTCATGGGAAATGAGGGGAGGGTTACTTTGTGCCAGAAGTCCCACCCACAACACAGAGGTAAATTTCTGATGAACTACTGCTGCTCCACAGACATTTCTTCTCTCATTTTGTTTTGGAAAACAACAGAGATGTTTGATTTTGGATAAAAACTGCATCATTGTAATTAAAAGAACAAATGGAAACCCTTAGAAAATGGATCTAAGATGATCAGAGTGTGACTTTAAGGATGTGTACAGCATTGTAAACTGTCTCTAAACACACTTCTGTGGATAAAAAGATTTCCTTCAAAGCAGATCAAAATTTAAAACTCAGCATTTATTAACATTATGAACTCATTTCCCAGCATGCCCCGTGTCACCGCGCTGTCTTTACACAAACCTGGAAGAAAGTGGATCTTTGTCAGATGTTTTTGAAAATAATCTAGCGGTTTGGATCTTATTTTATTGCAAATTACTTTTGTACATTTGGTAAACAGCATTTCCATTTTTGGATTACAGCTTTCGTTCACTGTGACTCGAATATATTCTATTAAAGAAAATATTCTTACATTTTAATGTTTATTCGAGCCGTTTTCCTCGTCTTTCCTGCTTAGAACTTTATCATTACGGTGAAACCCCCCCTCGTAGTTTGAACCTTAACTCAGCGCCCCAGAGGAGGCTTTCTGAGATGATCCTCACCATCAGAGGATGAAATGACTTCCCATCAGTTTAAGGGATTCCCCTTTAAAGCTCATCATCCTGGAAGAGAGCACACCTGCACACCGTCAGGTGAACAAAGCTGATATTTTATCCACACCTGACTGTCCTACAGTGAAGGACGGTCTTCTGGAGAGACAAAATGGCTCATCTTTTCATTGAGACTTTTGAGAATCTTTTAGATCCTTCTAGACTTTCAGGTGGACTGTAACTTCTGTTCTGTTAAAGTTTTGTAAAGACGTGAACTGAGCTGCAGAAAAAACCCGACAGCAGACAAAAGCAGCAGAACCTCGGCTCAGGAGCAGCTTCCTATTTTTACAGAAACATGTGAGCCACAACTGGCTGCTGCTAAACCAGAAGATTTTCCTCATTCTAAAGCCCAAACTACAACACTTCTGACTATTCTCATACCAATATTCCCAAGGCAGGCAACGAAATATTTAAAAAAAATGAACATTACAAAAATTAGAGACCCACTCCGATCATCTTTTGATCCATTTTCAAAGCGTTCTTAGTGGTCTTTTATTTATGATGATTCTGTTTTTAGCCAAAATACAACAAACCTGTGTCGTTTTCTAGGACATAGTTCCTGCAGAGCGGCAGGCGTTAATCAGAAGTTCACCCGAGTTGTGGGCGGGACGCGGTGGAGCAAACCTGCCCGTTCCTTTAATAACAGTGTAACAAAAATGGCAGCATCATAGGATCTATCCCTCCGTCCAGTTCTGATCCAGATTCCAGCTCAGACCAGGAAAACAAAGACGTTCATAAATCTGTTTGACTGACAGTGGATGATCAGAATGGAGCAGAGCAGGGAGCTTGAGGCCTGTCCAGTCTGTTTTCTATGTCACAAATATGATCTGTTTACAAACTACATTTTTTGTCTGCACCTGATTAACGACTATCTGAATAAAGAAATACCCAGAAATGCAATTTTGAGCTTCAAAATGTTAAAACCACCGTTTCCTTTGGAGGGGGGTCTGTAAGGATTTCTCAGGCAACAGAGCAGAAAAAATCTTGATCAGTCAAATGAACGACTCATGACGGTGTGTTTGGGTGACGGCAGATAATCTGAGAGAACGTGATGCCAGGAGGGAACAACTCCTGTGTAATTGTTTGAAATTAGCCCGCCGCCACCGCCAACAAGGAGCTTGTGATGTGGCGTGATAATGCTATGTGACACGGTCAAGGCCCGGCTGGGAGGTCCGAATACCACACGGCTGATTAGAGGCCCCAACATGAAACAGACTAAGTTGAAGGATCTTCCTCACGGGTTAAATCTCAGGGCATGGGAGAGAAACCCCCAGCCTGCCAGCCCTGAAGTTCCTCCAGTCTCTATAAAAAAGAAAAATCATTTGAAAACACTGGAAACTTAAGGAGCAGACAAGAACTTAGCAGCTGAGATCTTCACTTGTTAAAATAATTGATGGCGATACATTTGTCACATTTACCAAAAGTGGTGACAAGCTGTTCAAGACATGAGAGCAACCGGTCCAGCTTCCCAGTTCTTCTCTGCTCACCTCCATCTGCATGAAGAGGCCATCATTCTCTGATCTACGGGAGTCTTCTCCAATAAATCACCATCCAGGATAAACACTGCTGATGACCAGACATGACTCTTTAGGCTGCTGGGATTACTTTTGCTGGAAAAAAAATATCTAAATGTCTGCCATCTCTCATTTCAATGAGCTGACTGGAGAGTAATGAGTCAGCTGAGCCCGCAGAAAAACTCTGTTGAGTCAAGTCAATAAATAAATGGAAGCGGGCTGGAGTCCTCCGTCAGACTGCAGCCGCTCCGTCAGACTGCAGTCCTCCTCAGAAGGTGGACAACGAACGACCAACGAAGAGGTGAGCAACACAGCTGCCTGTGAGAAACCCACGTCTGCAGCGGCGAGTGATGAATGCACGCTTGTAAAGTGAGAAGACGTGTGGAATGTGATCCAAGCTCAGAGCAGAAGAAAAAACATTACTGCCAGGGAAGTTACTCAACACCTGCAGAACTAACCAGCTCTACACATTCAAATCTTGGTTCAGGTAGGAGCCATTAGTTGGCGTGAGCTGAGGTTTGACCTGTGGACTTGCTCTGGATGGGACGCCTCACGTTCCTCTACCTCTCTGCACTGACCTCGCAGTGGCAGACGGCCAAACAAGCTGTAGTCTCGGGCCGTTGTGTTGCAGTTCCAGCGGTGGCTGCGGAACTGATGCTGGCACTCAAAGATCCAGTCCTTCATCCCGCCGCCGATGGCCTGCATCACCTTGGGGTGCTGGCGACAGAGTTGGCGCTGCTTGTTCACCAGTCCAGGGATGTTGTCGCACATCACCTGGGAGCCCAGAGTGCCCATGTACCTGCAGGGGGGAGGAGGAAGGGACGCAAAGCTGAAAACTGGAAGACATTTTCACATTTGCCTAGACATGCAGGAGGAGGAGGCTCACACCTTAAAGACGCTAAACACTCCACTTAATCTACCAATAAAAGGGAGTGTGTGAGTGTGCGGGGAGGGGAAAGAAGGCAGATAACTCTGACATTTGTGAGTTTATTGGGGGGGGGGGGGTTAAATTACCTTCCTGGAGGAGATGACTGTGGGACCTTTGAGGGCCTTTATTAAAATTAAAAACTGAAGAGAAACAAACAACGAGATACTAAAATGCATCCCATGACTGGACAACATATACATTATATTGTATTCAGGCTCCAGCAAACTGCAGTTATGAAAGTTAGGGGGGGGGGGGGGGTGAGCTACTTAAAGTGTAGCCAGTTACAGTTTCATGAAGACTAAATGACAGAGAAAGATGAACATCTAGACTGTCGTGAAAAATAAAGAAATCAGAAAAAAGATTCTTGGTTTGTTTTTGTTGTTTTCGATCGCCGCGCGTAAAACCAAACCGGACTCACTCACCACCAGGATGCGTCGACTTTGGCCGTCAGCCAGTAGATTGCAACAGATAAATAAAAACATATTCCACTGTTCACAAAGTTCATATTAAGCGAAGTTTGGTCCTTTAGGGGTCTGGATGGAGCATTTCCGCGCGTGGAACCACACGATCAACCATGAGAAGAAGGAGAAGCTGCAGAGTCCAGCAGCGCGCGCGTCTGGTGGTAACGGTGGGGGCACGAGAGGATGTGCTCTCAGGTTCACACCGCTCTGCTCTGCGTGGAGGGGTGGGCAGAGCGCCGGCTCAGGAATGAGATGTCTCAGGGTATCTGTTCAGGCTGGTTTGACACCAGACAACTTTGGCCTCGATCCAGTCTGGAGCCCTGAGATGAGGTCCAGGAGAACAGGCGCGCGCGCGGGGACAAGAGCGCAGGCCTCGTGAGGAGCCCAGGGGGGAAAAAGCAATTTCCATTGCAGTTTTTGTCCACCTTTAGCCCGCCTGAGCTCTTTGCGCTGCTCTTGGGAAGCAGACCTTCCGGTTTCTGGGGCAGTGGCTGGCTGACTCAAAGGCGCGCGCGGTCCATCACAGACATGGCGCGCAGGTGTCAAATATTGCAAAAGCCTGACGCGCAGGTATATTTACAGTCTTGTACACAATGGCAGCCCCAGTCATAACTCCAGATGATGGGTCCAAACTGAAGAACTGCGCGGGTTTTCTCAAAGTTGGTCCATTACCGTTGGATTATCTCCGACAGCCTTTTCTTAGAGGGGGGGGGGGTCTGTCACGCTGCATTTACCCCACCTTTGATCCATCCCTGGATCTGGAGGTCTGGAGACTCTAGCACTGACCAGATTAATGGTCGAATTGGATTTTTCTCATGATCTCCGTGGAGAAATAAAACAAGAGCAGACTTAAAAAAAAACAGCAGACTTTTCCTAAAAGTAAACCGAAAAGAACCAAGATGAGTGGCTTCAATGACATGAAGTTTATTCACTGCAAAGATGCAAACAAATGAGATTAAAGTCTCTATGTTCCCTTTGGATTCTTTGGATGTGGAAAAACAACAATGGACTGACCTTTAGGAAACTAACATGTGAATGGATTTGACGTTCATTCTAGTTTACTTGTTTGTTTGGACACAGATTTAATTTATACTTGATGATCTGGAAGAAATCCAAGTATCTGGAAAACTTCACTGTTCAGTAGCAGGAATTTCTGTCTGAGTCTCACTGCTGGAAGAATGGATGAAGATGATCTGGATCCACTTTAGGTCAGAGAATCAGATTGATCAAAATGATCAAAATTAGTAACGAACTAGACGAGCAGAAACCACAGAAGAAGAAACTTAACCAAAAGCGTTTTATTATAAACACACAACATCAAAATCCTCTTTTAAAACCTAAAAATATCAGTTCTGCTCTGAAAACCTGGAAACAAAAATCTGCAACAAAATGAAAGTTTCCTTAAAAAATAAAAAGTTCAAACAGAAACAGCCTTTGCTAGCTGAAGTAAAGCAAACATCCACCAACAGGAAACGTCTGATTCTCCATCAGAGGATTTTGGAGAACAGGTGGAGCTGAACTTTGCCCCTTGCAGCTTTGTAGAACAGCAGCAGCGAGGTGGCTGCCATCACGCTCACAACAACCCTGGTCAGCAGAGACTTCTTCCAGCCTTTGGGGGAACGAGGAGGAGGAGGAGGAACCCAACAGCAATCCCTGGTTTCATCCATCTGTGGAGAGCAGAAGAGGGACAAGAACCTTCAGGACAGGAAAATGTGAGAAACTATGACTGAGGATTAGAAAACGTCTGACACCAGTTTGGTTTGACCAGCAAACCTGAATCATCAGCACTTCCTGTGCCAAATCCTCAAGGTTTCACATGGAGGTCACGTCTCATAGCCAAGTGACTTCCTAAGACTCCAGTGACTACCATATTCAGCAGAGTCCAGTCTGCTTCTGGGAAATCAAAATTCATTCATTTTTGGTCTTAGGGCTCCTGGATTTCATCTCCGTTCCCCATGAATTCTAACGTCAATCCAATCTTCAGGTAAAATGAAGGAAAAACAAAATCCTACTGTTCTGTGTATCAAAACAGCGGTCATGATTTTAATCACTGCACACGTTAATATTAAGTTATATAAATATAAATGGGTTACGAAAAACGCAAAATGAAGTGATAACAGCCTCAAGAACCGAAGCACCAACAGCTTTTTATTGGAGGTAGGAACATTTCTTTTAGTTTGCCCAAAGGCTGTGGAGCAGCGTTCAACAGGGAGGAACAGCAGCTTTAGTTTGGACTCCATGACAGGGTTGGAACCACTTAGAGGTTCATTTTTGTGCAACGGGTGTGGAGGAGACCCCTTTTTATGGTGAAATAGTTTAGTACTTGAAGGGTTAACACATGTGCTCCTTTTAAGTGGATTTTGAAGACCCACTCTAATGAAAATGTGTTTTTGGTGTTTTCAAAATGCTCTTCAGACAATTTTCTGATCAAAGAAACTCATCAAATCATTGTAAATCAGGAGCAGACAAAAAATGCAGTTTGGAAAAGAGCTAATTTGTGACAGAAAATAGTCTGGGTGGGCTACAAGCTTCCTGCTCTGCTCTATTCTGATGCATCCAAACAAACAGATCCATGAACGTCTTTGTTTTCCTGGTCTGAGCTGGAATCTGGATCTAAACTGGACGGATGGACAACTGCAATACTGCTCAGCATTTTTGTTGTACTGCTAATGTTAGGTAGGGCTTGTGAGGGGCTGTAAGCTAGTCGGAGAGAATGTGAACAGATGGGTGACAGGAAGTGGGGATGGGGTTGGCCTACGCCAATGGTCTCATCCCCAACTCTGAGGTAAAATTATTTCTGCAGAAATCATGTCCTAGAAAAGGGCTATTTCTATTTGTCTAAAAACTAGGGGGGTTGGGGGGGGGGCAATGCAGATGTATCCCTATAGTTCATTTGGGGATATTAGTCTCGATTCAAAATGCTTTTATGATATTTGTTTAAATATTTCTGGGCGTTCTTCAGCGTCTGACTCTTGTTTTCCACTTAAACCACGACTAGTTAGCAGCAGAGTAATAGAATGAATGAAGCAGTGCAGCTGCAAATAATACTAATGGATTAGATTTATCTGCTTTTCCAGACGCTCAAAGCGCTTACATTATGTCCATTATTCATTCACTCCTCATTCATACTTGGTGATGGTAGCTACTGTTGTAGCCACAGCTGCCCTGGGGCAGACTGACAGAGGCGTGGCTGCCATTTCGCGCCTACGGCCCCTCTGACCATCACCCGGATCATTCATGCACATTCACACACCAGTGGAGCCACACTGGAGGCAAGGAGGGTGAAGTGTCTTGCCCAAGGACACAACGACATTTTGGCTGGTGGGAGCGGGGAATCGAACCGCCAACCCTTCGATCATTGGACGACCTCATCATCATCATTGTTCCTGGAGAGGATTAGTCTTTCTTTCCTTCATTTTTGAAGCACCATTCAGGCTCCTGAACCCTTTAAAGTTCTGGAGAAGCTGAAATAAGCAATGTTGAAAAAAAACCACACTCTACTTCCTCAGTCATACTTTTAGAACCTTAGTGGTTAAGGCACATTCTATTATTTTTATACTGAAAAATATTTTGTTCAGGAAATCAGACAATGTTATAAAATTTTTATATATTTTAAGTTACCAAAATAAAAGCACTAAGAATTTAACTGGGCAAAAGCAACTTGTATACGAGATACAGTAGCAGAGCTTAACATGGTGATCCTTATATAAAATGAATTTTACCGCTTTATTATAATTAAAGGCGTACTAATATTTAGGTAGAGTTTTCTCTAAGTCATACACTTAAAAAAGAAAGTGTTTTGGAACAATGTCGCCATATGTATTGTATTGTGGGGCGCGTATCGGTCTACGTATCATATCACCAGACTCTTGCCACTGGGAACACTTTAACAAAAGATGATTGGAGAGGGACTTTAAATGAATTCTGTAGATTTTATTTTAAACAAAAGTTCAAATTGCTTAAGAATATCATAGAAACATTTCAGAAATCTGAACAATAAATCTTTATATTTGTTGTTATTTTGATAACAAATTTTAAATTATTGTTTATGGTTTGTGTCCATTTATCTAAACCAGGGGTCAGAAGCCCAAAATATTGAAAGAGCCAAATTGGACGAAAAAAAACAAAAAACAAATATGTCTGGAGCCGCAAAATATTAAAAGCCCCATTTAAGGCTTATAATGAAGGCAACACATGCAATATGTGTCTATATTAGCTTGCTATCAAAATGACTAAGTTGCTACAAACACATAATGAGTATTAAAGATTAAATGTTTATTTGCCCTGCAGTGCATTCTGCAGGGAATGACGCGTCACGTGACTGCTCTGTTGTGCAAGTTTAACTTCATTACAATATTAATGAATTATGTTTCATTGCTTTGATAAAATTAAAGAAATGTAATAAAGAAATCCGATTTTTGATCTCATTTTTATTTTGTGGATTCGAACACAAAACAATAAAATGAAACGTGCGTGCCCCATGACAGTCAGCCTGCGCTCAAATGACAGAACAGCTTCAAGCATTTGCGGCGCCTGCAGACTTTCATTCAGCTCGCTTGTCAGTCATATCCAGCAAAAGTGCAGCTTTTCCAGCTATTCAGTATAATCTTCCAGTTGCGGGTAGTTCAGGTCTTTGCTTTTCAGGAATGTTTTCACGTGTTCTAAACAGACGACAAAGTGACGCAAAGCGTCACCCCTGGATAGGGATGGGTATCGTTAAGGTTTTAACGATACTACTACTCTTATCGATACTGCTTATCGATCCGGTACTCTTATCGATACTTTTTGAGGACAAAAAAAATAAATAAATAACAAATTAAGAACAAAGTGTTTTATTTCCTCACTATGCAACAACATTGTTTTTTTTAACAAAAAATTTTACTTTATACATGAGAATGTTCCAGACAGGATATTTATTTAATTATTTAATCTAATTGTTTTTATTATTTATGAGTGTGATGTTTCATTTGATCTTTTGTCCATTTTCCACAACCTTGAATAGACTTTTCTGTCTGTCAAACACCAGAGTTAAGTTAAGTTAAATAATGGAAACAAATTCACTTTGATGCAGACTCCTTTCTATTTAGCCAACTCCATTTATTTTTATTTAAATCCAGTAAACCCAATAAATGATATTAATTTTACGGATGACAACTATCATTAGTTATTAATTATTATTAAGTATTAGGAAGCAGCTGATAGTTTGTCGCGGGTCTGGAATCATAAGCGGTGAGTCTAAGCCCCGCCTCTCTACCTGTTTGTTGTACGCTCCGCGTGCAACACCCCCCCCCCTCCCGCTGCCCCAGCCTGTTCTGCACAAACAGTGCAACATACGGTCATCGTAGTAGCAAGGTGACAGCATGGTAGGCAAACTTAATAATTTTTACGCAGAAACGTTAGTTCTTAGTCTAGGGCGCTCACGTGTCCCCTACGAGATCGCCACTGACTGTGTGTGCGCTGCCTTGTCTTGTGTGTGTGTGCGCGGCGCTGCTGTTGAACAACAGCCCCGCCCCCCGTGCACACAAATAGACAACCAGAGCTCTCCTCTTCAACGAGAATACCGAAATTAATATCATCATTAATTAACGGAAAATTGACTGACTTGGTGAGTTAAATAAGGCAGATAACGCTTATATTTTGTGGGACAAAAAAAAGAAAAAGTATCTTCTCCAGTACCAATAGCAGAACCGTTCAGGTCAGATCTTAACGATACTGCGGTCTTGAAGAATGCGGCCCCGGGGCTGGTTCAATACCGGGGCACGGTACCCATCCCTACCCCTGGACAGCCATCAGACTTTGTTGTGTTGCAGGAGATCAGAATATTCGCTTTCAACTTCATCAAGCAATGCACGGAACTGACGGTGGTTCCATTTCCATCAGCCACCTGCCCAGCGGTCCGCTAAAAAGTAAAAATAAATAAATAAAATGCCCCACTGGTAAAAAACGTGTGTTGCAGGCTATGCCGCAAATCTTCGTTGACAGAAATGTTGAAATTGTAGTGGCGGTCATGTGCATTTTAGGTGTGTTAGCAGCAGAGGATTGTGGGATGCGGTCTCCTGATCTAATTAGGGCTCAGCATGAGCGTTTCTGTTTGCCCACGTTTCTTTTCATATGGCAGTTTTGTTGTTCCACCTTAGTTGATTCTTCCTGTTATGTTGGTTCTTTATGTTGCTCCATGAGTGTGGGAGGGAGACAGATTGATGACGCCTTTGCAATGTCGGAAAGAGAATGCTCGGTGTCATGCGGTGTGTGGGACACGGACAGGGTTCTAGCGCAGCCAGTTGATTGACAGCTCAACATTTTTGACAGCTTGGCCCCCGATTCGTCCGCTGCAAGTGACGTACTTGTAACTTGGCGTTACAATGTATTTTCTACACATTCTCACAGCATTGGAAAACGTTAAGAATGTTTGTGTCTTGTTTGTCCTCCTACAGAAACCATATTAAAGCAAAAAAAAAAATTCCCATCTTTTTACATTTTCAAACATTTTTGAAAATGCTCCAGGGAGCCACTAGGGCAGCGCTAAAGAGCCGCATGCAGCTCCTGAGCCGCGGGTTGCCGACCCCCGATCTATACATACAAGATGTAAACACAAAACAAAACACTATGAACAATGGTAGTCAGTCAGACAAAAAAATATCTACCAGTAGTTACATCTGCTCCATCAGTACATCAACACAAGATGAAAACAGAATTTTAGTAAATAAACACTAATTCTTTTCACAATCTGAAATCCTTCCTGGACCGATCCAAGTAGCCAGTCTAGTTTGATTTAGCTTAGAAAATAGACAATAACTAAAATATCAATGTTTTAGAAAAGAAACATTAGTATTTTCATGTTTTACTTGTTTTGGGGTTAATATGTTTATATTTTTGAAGCATTTGATATGATGATGCTGCTGCGGTTACCTCACACTGATCTCTGTAAGAGCATTCGTTTTATCCAAGGGAATGTTTTTCAAACTCATTGCTCAGGTAAACCTGTGACGGCCGCCCCTGCAAAGCCAGATCTCTACTAAATTAAAGGTTGAATTTTAGCCTCCATGTGAGTTCTGCAGAACCCTGCTCGAGTCTGCAGAGTAATGCTGCGGAACCAGGAGAAGTTCACACCTGAAGAATCTTTCCCAGCGGTCGGTAAACGCTGATGATGCATGGTGAGAACACGTGTGAATGGATGCATTTTAAATTTGCTTTCAGAAAAAGTCTCCATGAGGCCCTTCTTTCTGTTTTGCCACCATCAGTTAATGAGTATAAAGCTGTTCCTTAGTGGGCCAGGAAGGGGAGACGTTTTCCTTTTGCAAAAACAAATTAACTGCAAAAAACTACACATCTAAGATTCCATACTAAAAAAGAAGATTGAACACACACGGTGGCACCTTTCTGTGTGGAGTTTGCATGTTCTCCCCGTGTATGCGTGGGTTTTCTCCGGGGTCTCCAGCTTCCTCCCACAGTCCAAAAACATGCTTCATAGGTTGATTGGCAACTCTAAATTGTCCATAGGTGTGAGAGTGAATGGGTGTGTGTTTGTGGACATTCTAACCTGTGACAGACTGGTGACCTGTCCAGGGTGTCCCCTGCCTTCGCCCACAAGTGGCCGGGATAGGCTCCAGCAGCCCCGTGACCCCGAAAGGGAAAACGGTCAAGAAAATGAATGAATGAATTGAACACCTTTGACCAAAGCATGGCCAACGTTGTTCTGAGGAACGTCATGTATAGTTGAGCTTTTATATTTATGGTCATTTTAATATTTCCACTGCAGCAAATTCTAAAGGATGTGAGAACCTTCCTCCCATGGCAATACACTGACTCTGAAAAATGTCCATGTAGTAAATCTCTACAGAGAGTCTCTGGATAGATGGGTCTGGACAATCCTCGTTACGGTTCAAGACTACCTGAAGGACCGATCTTTATTATGAAAAGGACAAATGGATCCACGAATGGTGGTCAAAATGTCCTTCCAGAAGCACTTTTGCTCTGTCACTGACTCACCAGAATGAAAATGATAAATAAAAACCCCGGCTTTCTGTTACAACAGACTCGGGAATCTGTTGCTACACATCTGCAAAGGTGGGAGAATGTCTTAACCTTCATGTCTCAAGCAAGTCCCCTGTCATTGTGGAGAGAATCCAGAAAGTCAACCGATTGTTCGGGTCAGACGTGAAATGACCAACCAAAGTTTCCACACTTGAATCAACGTTAGAGAGCAGGAAGTTTGATTTCAAAAGAATCAATACCTAATGAAGCATGTCAAATATCTAAATGTGTGTGTGTGTGTGAGGGGCATTCATAAGGGAGGTGATCATTCCCTCAAATGTAAACTTACTGACATGACAAACATTGAGATCGTACAGACGTCCTCCCATCCAGACGGCCTCATACGTTCGAGGTTCCATCCGAATGCCAGCAGGAAGACGTCGTCCACCTTTCCTTCAGTGTGTCCTCACATGACAGGCTCAGGTGAGGTCACCGCTTTGCTTCTTTGACCTCCTGAAGGTTTTCACGTTGCAGCTTATTTACCGCAGTAGTTAAAGCTGATGTTGAGGTCACTACAGTTCATCTCTCACTATAATTTTTCATATATAACTTATTTCATACTTTTACTTTCTTTATTTCATACTTTTCTTTAAATATTTATATAGCGTCTTTCATTCAGTCTGGCTCGGTACGGATCAGAACCGGTATCATGGAGATCCAGTCATTCCAAGGCCCAGCACCACTACAGGGGTCACTGCCACAGCGTCCACCCAACACAGCAGCTCAGAGCCCACTCTACGGCTATTAGACCACAGAGCGGGACCCGTGCCAGCCCAGTGAGAACGAGCACCGCAGCAACAGCACCCCCTACAGGTGAAGCCGGTAGTGCCCCAAAACAATGGATCCCAAAGAAGAAACACTGGAGTAAGAAACATCAACATTTAAATAATTATATATATATATATAAAAATAATAAAATCAATTAAAAAAAGCATTAGAAATAGATAAAACATAATCTTAAATATCGTGAATATAATAAAAATAAAAAGGGTATTATATTTTTAAAAAGTCCTTATATACCTGTAAGTCAAAAATGTATTAGATATGGGAAATGAACGAATTAATAGATCAAGAATAAAACACTAAAAGAATTAAGCAATTACCAAAGTCATGTAAAAGCCAGATTAAAAAGGTGGGTCTTGAGCCTCTTCCTAAAAACCTCTACATACTCTGCAGCCCTGAGGTTCTCCGGCAGGCCGTTCCACAGGCGAGAACCCTAATGGTGGAACCAGGCCTCGCCGTGTGTTTTGGTCCTCACCTTAGAACGGTGAGACATTTTTCAACGGTCCTTACCTTAAATCGGTTAAATAAGAAGGCCCAAGACCATAAAAACATTTATAAACCATTAAGAGAACTTTAAAATCAATCCTGAAACACACAGGGAGCCAACGCAGAGATTAAATGATCATGTTCTAAGCTGATCACTTGCAAGTCTAAAACAGCTAATACTATCTAATTGTACGAATAAGTACATCGACATTTGTCCTTAGGACTCTTAAACAGGATTCCTGAATCCAGTTTGAATCATTCTTGGTCTTCACCTGCAGTCCCCAAAGGTTTTCAGGCCACAGACCGGTTTCATGTCAGATGATAGTTTAACAGACAGGCCTGTTGAGGCTGAAGTCTACATTTTTTGTAAGCTTCCAGTTTCTCCTATCTTGTTAGGGTAAAGTTTATCTTCATCCTCTGTAAAAATCTGCAGCTGCTTTAAACTTTATATGTTCACTAGATGTCATGTAGGAATCATTCAGATGTGAAATCTAGAGTTTCCCTAAACCCATAACTGTCAAAGTGGAAGATTAAAAAAAAACATCAGCATTATTAGCATCTTCAGCAATGTGGTTTTCTGAGTCAGTTGATCGCAATGCTAGCACTTTTAGCCACAGTCGTTCAGCAGCCGTCGCTGTTTCTTCCCTTCTCTCATGCCGTCCCTCATGCTGCTTATGTCGAAGGACTTGGAGCGAAGTCGGCATTTTGCACATTTCTGGTCCGAGTCTGTCATTCGCCACAGTTGATGCCTCTCCTTAAAAAGCAACTTTTGTTAAAGCCACACTTCTCCGCAGTTTGTAGCATTTCAATATCCATGTCCGATAACTAGTTGAAAGCATCAAGAGCTGAACTGATGGAAACTAGATCTGCTTTAAGGCAACATAAATTCCCATCACCCATAACCGAGTTATAGTTTCTGCTTTAATTTAAATATGAATCTCAAGTTAAACCATTTTATTTCCCCCCCCCAAAACTTTACAGAATGTAATTTTTCACAAACTTTTCAAGGACCCAGAAATTGGACTTTTAATTTCCAAAACCCTCCAGGTTTTTCATGACTGTACGAACACTGCTTAAGTGTTATAAACGTTTTGCTACAGGTTATGTCGCAGCTTTAAAAGCACTTAAAATCTATTGAATAGATCACCAACTCGCCAATGCCCGTACTAGTAATGAACAGAGTTCCTGTTCCTAATATGCTTTTAAGTGGAAAAGTGCTTTGTACTGGATCACAACTGCTCACATAATTAACACTGACTTAAGGACTAAAACACAAGGATGAATGGGGGTGCAGAAGGATGTAGCATCAAACCTGCAACATCCTGTGAAGGTTTAAGGAACTGGTTCGAAACTGCTTCATCTTTAAATTTACAATATTAAAAACCATCTTTGTAAATATTCCATATGGATGATCTTGATAGTTTGTGGGCGGTGTGTACCGTAATTTCCAGGCTATGGAGCGCAACTGATTAGAAGCCGCACCCACTCAATTTAACCATGATTAACCACTTTTTACATACACAAGCTGCACGATATGGCGATTTCATTGGTACGTCACTGATTACTTTGGCCCGAATACTGAGAGACCACAGTAGTCTCAGAGGGGGAGGAGTAACCAGTAGTTCAGCTTACTTATTTGATCACACCCACATCTGCCAAGCATGGACCTGACTTCAGCTCACAGCTCCCTCACTTATGGTGTGGAAATTCACACTCAGATTCCCCACTTCCCATGAGTCTTAGGGGTTTAAGGCGGGGCTAACGCCCGGTTCGCCACACTGTGTTGTAGGTTAAGGATGTACATGTGCTGAAATCGCGTGTGTGTTTAAGAAGGAGCATGGAGCTGCAGTAAAAGAGAGTAGCAGTACCTTTTAAGCGCTCGCGGTCTACACGGCTCGGCACGCAGCAGACCAGCTTTTCCAAACCCGTTGGTGACGGTGGATTTTTTCACACTGCTTTTAATGATTGCTTATCACTTGAAAGCTGTATCATATTGTAGTGGCGGTCACGTGCACGTTGGGTCTAATGGCACCAAAGGATTGTGGGATGCGCCTGAGAATGGGTGTTTCTTATATTGCACCATGACTTAAGATTCTAAGAGCTGAAGCTAGCTCCATGCTGTTTGGCTGCTTGAGTGTGTGTCAACGCAATCGCGCTTATTGCTGGACATAGAATTATGCAGACGGTCTCCCCTCTGAGACTGCAGAAGCGCTACTGGCGGCCGTTAAATACAAGCATAAATTAGCCGCATCATTGGATAAGCCGCAGGGTCGAAAGTTTGTGACAAAAGTAGCGGCTTATAGTCCAGAAAATATGGTAGGTGTAAGCAGTTACTGACCTTGCACAGCAGACTATGAAGACAGGAGACTTCCTTTTCCAGGTCTTTAATCTGGAGGACCAACTGACTGCATGTGGACTGGGCTTCCTTCCCCGAGTCCAGAGAGAAGACCAGCTACTTGGAGACCAGACAAACAAAGACCTTTATTTACTCGTGTTCTGTCAAAATGAGAACGTCAGGTGAAGCAGAATTTAAATAGTTTTAAAAGCGTTTATGACAGTTTGTTTCTAAAAGCTGTAATCATGATGGCAAATGTAAAACTGAGCAGTGAGGGGATTATTTCAGATCCACGTGCCTGAGAGGTCTGACGAGGAAAGCGGCTGACGACATCGTGAATCACTTCTATCAGGTAACAGCACTGATGGTTCACGCTAATGAGGAAGTTCTGCAGATCTTCACACCTAAAAAATTAAAACAAAACAAGACTGACAGCTCTGTGAAACAAACAAATGTGTTGTCTGTTTAGTTAGATCAGGTTCTACACCTGCTGTTCAGAGGATCACTTCAAAACAGGGACTTGTTAAACTGCTGAAATATGCTCAAAGACTAATCTTATTAAAATCGTTTTCATTTCAAAGAGGCTAAAAAATATCTGTAATTTAAAAGAAGCTTATAGAAGTGACCAAAATACATCAAGAAAAGGTGCCAGTAGTGAGGAATGCTCCCTTCAAAGAGTAAATTCATCCTTTTTCACTGGAAAGTTAGCTTCAGCATTGACATTCTTTTTAACTACAGTAAGTCTTTAAAACACAGTTAATGTAATTCTAGCAGATTCTGCGCTTAAGCCTTGCATAACGCCACAAAGCTGATATGAAAAGCTCTCTTCTCTCATCTGATTAACATTGATGGCATCTTAGGTGTTCAGAAGAAGCCTCAGCTGCTGTGAGTGCATAGGGCAGGGGTCACCAACACGGTGCCCACGGGCACCAGGTCGCTCCCAGTGGCCACATAAGTTGCCCACAGGCCTGTTCCAAAAATAGCACAACTCACCAGTGAGCTGCATCTTAAGTTTACTTTAATATGTTGGTATTCTTTTTATATCCCACTTGCCTTTATATAGATTTTAAAATGACAATATCTTGTAAATATGATTATTATACAGTGTTCCCCGCTTATTATATATATAATAATATAAAGGTTTGTGTGCCTGCACGGAGAAATGGCATCAGCTGACTCAGAAAAGAAGATATCATGATATGATGAAGATGATAATCGCGGACAAAAACTATCATCCGGATGAATGAATGATGAATGAAATCGGCCTCTTCTGGAAGAAGTGACGCTCAAAACACGCTGCTGCTGGACTGGCGCGCCGTGCCGACGCTTAAATCGCACTGCAGGACCTCTCGGATGAAAAACGGGCTTTTAAGAATAAAACTCTTTATGTTGAGCAATAAAATGTTCTTGACATATGTTTTACAAAGCATCAGAAATGTTTCAGAATGTTTTCAGAAGGGTTTTTTCGTCTTCAGGCTCAGTGTAAAGCTGCAGACTTCCCAAAATGCCTGCATTACCACTGCATCATTCATCAGCAGGCCTTATGTGCAAAAGTGATCGGCCGTGATGACTCCCATTGAGAAAATCATAAACCACATTTTCTCTGTGGATTCACAGAAAAAAACCGTTCAGCACTTTCCTTTTGTGCAGTCAGTGCTTCTGCATCTGAGATTTGACAAAGTTGTAGAAAAGTACAGGGAAACATGAAGTCATAAACAGACCTTGGCTAAAACTAACAAAAAATAGATTCCAGACGTCAGTGGAAACATGGCAGTGCCATGGCAAAGTTGAATTACAATATTGAAGAAATGTTCAATATAAAAGTGTGTTCATGACATGTAGCAGTTATAATTTTGTTAAAAACGCTGCAAGTTTGGTCATTAGTTCAAAATGTGATTTAAAAATATGTAAGTTGATTTTTCTTCAACATTACATTATTGATAAACATGGTGCAACATAGTGAAAATGGACTTTTTTTTCCAATGACTGAGATTACTAATGTGCTGAATATTGATATGTTTCCCACCTTGTTGTTGATAATTATTGTGAGAATTCAGTAAAGTAATGAATCTTTTCACATATACGAGTATCATTAATCATTTTTAATAAATAACTAAAGGCAAACTGAGCAAATTTGTTATTTCAGGAGAGTCTATCAAACTGGTAGCCCTTCGTATGACTCAGTTCCCATGAAGTAGCTCTAAGTTTCAAAAGGTTGGTGACCCCTGGCATAGGGTCTAAGAGGACAACACCAAAAATAATGGAACTGCTGTTAGATCTAAAAGGTAGGTTAGTAACTGCAGGAATGGGTGAAAAAGAAGCAGACCCAAAAATCTGTAGCATCTTAGATGGGACCAAAAATAGTTGTTCTAGTTTGTAACATTACAGACACCCTAACACATGAGTCACTTCTCTTCACAGCTCCCTAACTCATGGTGTGTGAATCAACACTTCCCATGAGTCATAGTGGCCATGGGCGGGGCTTAGTCCCAGGTCCCCACAATATTGTTCACAAAATGACTGAAGCCCTTTTTAAACTGTACCTATCAGCTATGCGGATTGATGGATTTTTAGATGCTGTTTTATGACTGAAAAAATAAAATAGAAATCTAAACTAACTTAGATTTGCTCCTGGTGCATTTTTTAAACACACACTGAGTGTTTGTGTGTGTGCTTAAGCAGTCTCTTCACTAGCACGTGTGTAAGAAGGAGGAAAACTGATCTCCGGCTGCGTGAAGATCAAAAAGCTGAGTGCAAGTGAGTGTGAGCGCGCATTCAGTTTGTGCTACCCAGTTAGGGAGAACAGTAGAAAAAAAAAAAAAAAAGGTTTCCTCTAAAATAACACTGGTTCTTTTATTAATCCACTCTGGAGGCTCTGAGGGTCCGAATGGAGCGTTAATGTGCTGCGCCTTAACACCCGTTGCGCCTTTTTATATGTGTCAAAGACGGAAAATCCCCCATAACTGAGAACTGCGCCATATTACCCGGTGCGTCCCATGGTCGTGAAAATACGGTAGTTTTTTTTTATTTGGGCTAAAAACAGCAAAATTTTACTTTATAGGTTACACATTCATGTAGTTCTTGAAAAAAATATTTGATTAATCCTAGAGACAATACACGGGCAATTTTTCCCAGGTTTGACGTGACCGATCCTGACCCTGTCGAAAAAAATCGATTTTGTTTAATCCGTAAAAGTCATGAAATGAGCCGGAAACTCCGCTAGCATTGAGCTAGCTTGCATGGCTAGCACAGGAAAACATTGTTTACAATGAATGGCACTGGCATAAACATGTCTTTTCACTAGCAGCTACTGGTGGAGCTCATCTGACAGTGCTGGCGTCCTCCGGTTACTACACCTCCCTTTGCCTGCTATTAGTTTTTCTAGGAGCAGAGAAAGATGATGGGAAAACTGTTGAGGCACAATTGTCGCTACATTTAAGCTCTCAAAAGATTGTGTAAAATCATAGACTATTTCAATCTGCTCCACACTCCCACAGCAGCTGCAGTGAAAAACCAAAACTCCCAACAGTTCCACATGTAGTTTTTGGTAAAGACCCACTCTGACAAAAAATTCAGTTTTAGGTTTTTTATTTTTATACTTAAGGGGTGGGTGGGGCATGACTTAGAAGTGAATATCTGATCAACTCCTGTCACTGCAGAACCTACATTCTAAAAAGCGACCAATTTTTTTTTCTAACTAAAAACACCATAATCATAATTTAAAGACTGCTGGCGATGCTTTTACAATAGATCAAAAGATGATCGGAGTAGGACTTTAAAACTAGTTGTAAGAATCTAGAATTTGATGTTTAGCTGGTCACATATATTGAAGTCCCACTCCAGTCATCTTTTTATTTATTGTGAAAGTGTTCCCTGTGGTCTTTTAATTCTGATTATGTTGCTCTTAGCCAAAATAATAAAAACACTTGTTTCTTTCTAGGACAAAGTTTCTGCAGAGTGGCAGAAGTTCATTAGAATTTCACCTTTGAGTTGTGGGTGAGGTTGTTAGCAGATCAACCCATTCCCCACTTCAAGTCACCCATGCTCTCTCGCTAGCTCACAGCCCCTCAAAACCCCAACCTAACATTACTGCCAAAACTAAAATAGTGAGCAGTATTGGAGCTATTCATCAGTATATTTTTGATCCAGATTCCAGCTCAGACGAGGAAAACAAAGACGTTCATGGATCTATTTGTCTGTAAGTGGATGCATCCGAATGGAGCGGAGCAGGGAACTTGTGGCCTGGCCAGTGTATTTTCTAAATAGCAAATAAGCTCTTTTTCAAACAGCATTTTTTTGTCTGCTCCTGATTCACAACAATTTAAACAAAGAAATACTCCAAAATGCAATTTTGATTTTCTTTATATACATGTCCTCCATCACTCAAAACAAAACATGTTAAAAACAGCATTTTCATGAGAATGGGTGTTTTAATAAAGCATCTTACCCATTGTAAACCACACGCAACTGGCACAGGGTGTTGAGGTCTATTTTATCCAAGTGGATCTGCTGCACAACATTCAGCACCTTTTGCTGATCCTCTGGGTCTGTGATACCAATCTGAAAAATGGAAACAAAATAGAAATAATGCTTACTGAAACTGTTGTGAGGAACCATTTTGTGGACTGTAATAGTAAGCCTAGTAGGGGTCTAGTATAACGATGAGTAACATAAATTGCTGAATCAATTTGTATTTCTATGATCCAACCAAATCGATCTGAGGCACGGTGTTAATCGAATCTACCTATAACATTATTAAACTGTATTAAAAATATATAAATTGATTATATCAGTAAAATACAATTTGTATTGTCCCAAATGGATATTAGGTTTATTTTACTATAATGTAAAAACGACCAAGTGCATCACAGCGGACAACACACATGATTGCAGTAAAAACTGATCAGCCAATCATTCCAGTCAAATGTGCGGAAACACTTTGAATTTAGCAAAGGTGTGATCAATTTACACTTAAGTATCTTGAAAGAAATGAAAGGAATCTGGAAAACTTCACCTGCACTGTTCGTTACCAAGTATTTATCTTTGAGTCACACTGGTTAAAATTTTGGCAAAAGATGTCCTGGATTCATTTTAAGTCAGTGAATGGGACAGTTCAAAACAAACCAATACTAACTATGAATCGAATCATCAACCACAAATTATTATTATTATTAAATTATTACAATGCAGGTAATATAAATGAGGGTTGTTTTTTTACCTTCTCAAGGTCTTCCCTCTTCATGGTCAACAGGCAGCTCCATGTGATATCATTTTCCTGCACTCCAGAAAAAAAACAAGAAAACCAAAAAGAAATTAAAAATGACTCAATTGTAGCTGCAGCTGTAGAAGATGAGTCTGCACAGGGTGTTTGCATGTGACAACAGGCTTACTGCACCTGCCAAACCAAATTTGCCTTTCTCTGATAAGGCTTGGAATTTCAGCTAACCCTTAGTTTTGTATGATGGTTCAAACCATTTGGAAGTAAAATGATCAACTATACACTCGTGCTAAACGTTCCACCGCAGTTTAATGTCTTGTCTGTCATGAATAGCAAATGCGACAAATAAATGAGTATAAAATTATTCTAAATAAAATTGATGGCTTTACTTGGTATTTTAAAGGAAGAACTCATAAAATTAACAACTACTGAGGACTCAAACACAAAGAAATATTTGCAATCTTATGTCAGTGTGAAAGTGAATACTTACAGTCATGACTTCAGTGAGGTGGCTCAAATTAAGGCCGTGTAGAAGAAGCTCTAGATCATTAAGTCTAGTTACGCTGAGCAGAACAGAAAGAACAACACAAGTTTTAGAAGAAAAAAAAGTAAGACCTAATTTGAGATGTGTTATATTACAAAACACAAGCCATTTTAGGCTTAAACTGGGAAAAACGATGAGACATTACCTAAATAGGTCTTACCTGCATCAGGAAGCAATCTGTGTATTTGCATCAATCTAATCTGCATTAATCTAAATCATGATTTGGGATTATAAATGGATAAAACAAGATACTTAATGGTCAGAAAAGCACCATGACAAGAACAAAACTTATCAAAGTCAATGAATTGTTGGATCTTCCATTGAGAACAAAGTTACTGGTTTTGGTTTAAATGTGCTTCATAGACGACTAATCCTAGGAAGGGCAATTTGCGTCAACCTACTGCTGCTTGTGATTGGTTAACTGTTGTGAGGTAATCTTCCTATGTGAATATTTAAAGTTATTCATCTAAAGTGTAATTTATTTATAATCACATAAATTGACCTGATATTTCTCTAATGATGTATCTTTATACATGAAACACAGTTGGACCTGTGCAGGTAGTGTGCAGCAGGATATAACAATATGACAGTTGTGATATATCAACGGTCTTTTAAGGATCTTCAAGTACAATTAGTATTAAGCAGGAAAAAGAGATAACACTATTGAAATGTAATCAAGTGAAGAGCAGCACCAAAAACCAGAGTGGAATCCACGAATATAGTCTGTTTGAACAAATGAGTATACCAGTACAGTTCTTATAGTGAAGATAAAGTAGAGGTAAAGCATGTGTCACGTAATGGTAGAGCTAAAAAAAAAAACTAAAAACTATGTACAAATAGAAATTACTTTTAAAGCACAAAAGAATCATAAGAAAGTCTAGAGAAATCCCATGAAGTGTATGATTTAAGTCTTTTTGCAACAATTTCAGGCCAAGATTAAATTAAAAATGCAGCTATAAACGGTATCAAGCAGTGATTTTCAGTGTCAATGTAACTGACTGCAATATTTCTGACTGATAATAGCCTAGCAGCGTCTGCATGGATACACTTGTGAATGAAGTTTATTATTACACATCAACAACACCACAGCCCTCAAACCCAACATGTGGTAAGCCTAGAACCATCAGGCGTCACTGCAGTTGGTATTCAAATATTACACTGACAGCAAAGAACAATATATGGAATCATAGTCGAAGAATTTATTGAGGTTTACTCTGAATTAGTGATAAGGATGATATTTAGGTATAAATAAATGATGTGAACAAGCTTCATTCTATTGACAAGGTTTTTTGTTGGATCTTAATTTCATTTTAGAAACATGAATAACCCCAATTCAAAAACAACGAATGTACATGTATATATTTTTGTGGCTTGTCATGGATGCTTAATTTTATTTTGGTTTTCCAAACATCTTTTTTACTTATTAATGAAACACATAATATTGGTGGCCTCTGACTACAAGAATCCACTATTTTTATGTAAAAAAAATGTTTTAGATAATTTGCCAAAAAGGAAAACCTGTTTATCCCAAAAGTCTAGATTAATTGGTTGCTGTGATTTTTCTGGTTCTGTTCTTGTGCAAAGATCTCTGCATCCCAGCAGAGGTGTGCCACCACACAATTTACACTTTACAAAGAGTGTTGTGATGGCAATTACTGGTTCTATCAGCCCTACAAAAAGCAAAACAGAGTATGAGGCTGTTCAGATTTTATATGGTTTTATTGTTTGGACATTACGACCCCTATGGTGGCTCACAATGTCTTTATTGCACCATCAGGGCTTACCAAGCCCTAATACTGCTGTGGTTTGGTAGATGCTTGTAGTGCATGTATATATATCCCATGCTATATGTCAGGCCTGCACAATATACCGCAAATTCATCATTATCGCAATATCTAGCTCTGCAATATGCATATCGCAAAAGACGGCGAATATCGCAATAAATCGTAAACCCAAAATGTGTTAAAACAATCTTATGGCAGCTAGAAGCATTTAACGAATCAAATAAATCCCTTTATGCTTTGACCAATCAGATGGACGCCTTCCCATTGTTTACCAATCAGATGGAGGCCTGTTATGTTAGATGTTTGTCCCCCATGTCAATGAGGGTCATTTGGAGTATAATTTTAAACTGTTGCAATGAAATGGGAATGATGTTTTTGGCATTTTTATATTTTTTTATATACCGCAAATTATATCGTTATCGCAATATTAATCTCTAATATCGCATATCGCAAGTTTTCCTCATATCGTGCTTGCTTACCTGTGTGCAATCGAGTAGTCCTAATTCATCTGTTGAAGAGGCAGCTGGTAAGAAGTTACTTTATCTAAGTGCTAGAATATCGCAGTATTGTTTCTTTGTTTGTTCGGTGTGTTGTGGGAACGAAGTGTATGCTTCGGAAATGTTTGTGTGTACTTCATGTACCAGTCGGAACTTTCATTCTTAAGGACTTTGATGTTTATCCTATGGGTGTGCATTGTAAATTTTGTAAATTTATTGTGGGAAGTTTAATTATAAATGTGATTATTTGCTAAATAATGTGATTTCAAAGCAATTCTTGAAGGAATTTGGACCTGATACATGAACTTAAATAGGAACGTAACTAAATTAGTTAAAGTAAATGAGTGAGGTTGCTAATTAAGTGAGGCACTTCAAATTACATAAATGATTTTTTGTTAATGTGTACATGGAATCTGAATTTGTAAATGTTTATATCTATTATTGTGTGTGTTTAAGGTTTTTACCTATTTACTGCTGATTGATCAAATGGAAATTAAATAAAGATTGAAAAAATGATCTCAAGTGGCAGTCTGATTAAATCAATCTTCAATATTGGATATTCAGCCCTTCTCAAGTGTGGGAAAAGCACACCAAAAAATTAGGAAACACTTGGCAGCTGGATATCCTTTCAAAACACCATCCAACTGAACCACATCAATTAACATGCTTGTGAGGAAAAGGGCTACAAACCTGAGGCTTGTCTTACCTTTCTTTAGTTGGTGGGGTTTCACAGTTGGTTTTAAAAAACCTTGACAGGCTCTCCTCTGTGGAACCAAAGGCCCCAACATTATCGATTTGAGATGATGAATTTAAGATTTTTGCTATCTGTGAAGAGACATTCCAACATATCTTTAGCATCATCTGATCTTGTGGCTTTTCTATGAATAAAGGAGGTCAGAAAATATGACATCAATGCTTCAAGCTAATACTAGACTGTAAGTAATTAATTTGTACAACAATTTAAAATATGGTTTTAATCCTCAAGTACTCCCCCAAAAAAGTACCACATAAAGCTACCAAATAAGGTGAGACAAATTACTTTACACTTAATATTTTATACAGTGACTTCCTTTTCTGCTTCATGTTTATGACATCAGATCATAGCATGAAAGAAGAAAGCAGCAAATGTAAAAACTGCTGGTCTAGCTTTTATTCTAAAAAAGAACAGCCACTGCTTCTGTGCTGGTCTTATCAGTGTTGCCAGATAGTGTCACAGTTTTCCAGCAAAAAAGTCTTCTGAAAACCGCCAGACCCAGCAAAAAAATACACGGGATCAAGAGCAACAAGAAAATGTTGTTTTTTTCCCCTACTGGACTGATTAAACACCCGATCGGGTGATTTTGATTTTTCAAAGTAAAAGATTTTTCAAAATAAAAGATAGTTCAGACTAATAATAAAATTAGTAAAGTATTGAATATTTCTTCAGCGGACCAGCCTTCCATTCGCTTCAAACTCTGTCAGAGAGATGGAAACACGGCGTCAGATTAAGACGCAGCTTTCACTGCGGGAGTTGAAGCAGAGACTTTCTCTGGGATGATCTTATTAACTAAAACATGGAAACATGATTACCATACAGAACTCTTTAAAATAATAAACCTGATCTCTCCACATTCTCAGTGTCTACCATGCATTGACAAACAGACACCGCTCCATGTAGAGATCACATGATAACATTAGCTGGTAGCCCCTCCCATACATGGCCGCCCCACAAGCTTTAAACACAATTTCTAAGAGGCGGGGCGGGCCAGCACATCAACAACAGGTTAGATGACAGAGCCTGGTCCATTAAGCGTCTCTAACTGGTGCGTTCACGGAGCTCCAGGACATAAAGCTCCAACAGCCTAACTTGGTCCGCTGTTATATATTCATGAGGGGAAAAAACAGTTGAACCGACCCTAAAACCGCCCAAAGCCATTTTTACCCGCAAATTTGGAACCAAAACCGCCCAATCTGGCAACACTGATTCTCATCTGCTGTCAATGAACCTACTCAGATGTTAATCTTCAAATCTCTGAGTTCACTTGCAGATTTTATCATGCAAAAAGTCAGCAGCAGTCAGAAGCTGCGTTTCCATGGACTATGATATTCCTCAAATTGTATTTTTGATACTAAATTCCAAATGGAAAAAGGACAATTTCAAAAAACGCGCATTTATTGAAAAAAAGTTTTTGTGATTGGAGGTGGTTTTTGAGGCAAATCAGAATTGACAAATTTTGCAAAAATGAAATTGAAACTTTTTTCAATTTAAATGAGTCATGTGACCACAGGTAGCCAGTTTGTAGATAGCGATGGCAAAGCACTTCTTAGTAGGAACTGACTGCCGTGGACACTGCACAGCGGGCGCCACCAGAGGTCCCACAGCATCACACAGCTCATCAAAAGTTGAGCGTGTCATGGAGGATCGTTGGATCCACAGCTCCTCTGTAAAAACACCTACCATGATTTCCCAAAATGGCTTCATCCGTAGCCGCTAGTGCCGTGGCAAAAATGTGAACGTATCTGCTGTCAATCAAAGTATTGCTCACAACCGTCGCCATGTTTCTGAATGACTGATTGAGTGGGTTTGTGCTTATTTGCATAATTATGATTTAATGGAAACAGTGGCAACACCGGCAGTTCACTCCCCTTTATGCATATCAAACGGTGAATAAAAAAAAAAAGAGAAGGTAATTTGTTTTATATTCTCTTTATACCAACACTGCAATCACTTAAAATATCGTCTTAGTAGAGTGAGGCTGGGAATTTTTTAGGTACCTGTGGGTGCTTGAAGAATTCAGCCAGGTCAACTGGGCTCTTGCCGCTCTTGGTTTTTATGGTTTTGTCTGCCCCCAGCTGGAGAAGCTTTAGCACTGCCTTTTCTCTTCCATACTTGACTGCTACAGCCAGCGCCTGACAAATGGTACCAGCATAAAAAGACCAAAGAGTTCAAAGACCTGTTAACATAGATTCCAACATTACAACTAAAGAAAAAGCGGGACCTAACATGCTTAAAGATCTATCTATATATACATATATATAATAAAAAATGAAAATAAACAAAAGTTTAAAATAGACAGATCATACACTGTAAAAGAAAGAACCTACCGTATATCCACTGCTGTCTTGGACATCGAGTTCTGCACCATGGGCCACCAGCAAGTTAATGACTTTACTGTAGCCCTCCCTGGCAGCAAGCATCAAAGAGGTCATCTGAGACCTGTGAAGTACAACAGACCAGAGATAAGAGATGAGAAAAGGAGTGAAACTTAGAAACCAATTAGATTTAAAAACTGAAGTCGGAACTTAAGGAATCGTGAAAATCTGAGTATAGAAGGTAGGGCTGTCAACGATTAGTCGTAGGCCTGGGCGATAAATCGATCGAATGAATTAATTCTAATTTTTTTGTTACGGGCGATTTTAAAAATAACTAAATCGAGTTTTTATGTGGTGCATTTTTTGGCTCCCCAGAGCTTCCGTAGCGTTAGTATCACACGGCGACACGCGACAATCGACGCACGAAGCAGCTAGCGACAGCATGGCTACCGGTGACAGTGGGAAGTTTGTTCCCAAGAAAGAAATAAAATCATCTGTTGTTTCTGAACTGGTCTGGGTTTACTGCCACAGACGTGGACGAAGAGACACCCATCCCCACGCTGCCTAAAGCCCATCGGAGTCAAAGGCTCTCACGCGCGCTCGCGTGGCACGCGCTCAGTCCTCTTAAACACGCACGCGCCCTGACACATACTGATTCTACAACGCCTGTATTGTTAGTTCATTAGCTAGTTAGTAAGTCGTTACTGTTATTTGTTCATAAAGAATACTGCGTTGTAATTATTACTTGTACCGATATATTCATTTGCGACGCGGCCGCCGTAGTATTTTGTGTCCGGCGTGCGGGGGGGGGGGGTTGGGTTCTGACCGCGACTCCTGCTTCTTAATCATCATCTCCGTGGAGAAGACGGGGTTTATTAATCCAATTAAAACCTTAGAGCCCAGATGTGAGCTGTATTGTTAATCTTTTTGAAAATGGTGCTACTCTCCAGGTGAATGTTTGTCTCCTTTTAGTCCAGACTACAAAGTGGGACTTAAAACACAGCTGGGACTTTAAGTAAGGAAGTAACCTTTTTGTTTTGGATAAGTGAAAACAAGTTTAGAATAACGAAATTAGACAAAAACAAGACAAAAGTTATATAAAACAAGACACAATTATTTAAACACAAGTCCAAAAAGGGAGTAAGAAGAAAAATCTTATACTTAACTTTGATTCCAAGAGTGTGTTCATTTATTTATTATTCATCCCAGAAATGGGCGTTACATTTGTCTTGGGTTTGATTAAATAAAAGCAACATTTGCGTGAACTTGTCTGCCGTTTGTACTTATTGCTTTCCTTAAGTAGCGTGGGGGGAAAAAAAAAAAGAAATCGGGAAAAAATCGGAAATCGAATTAAAAAAAATAAAATCGTAGATTTTATTTTTAGGCCATATCGCCCAGCCCTAATTAGTCGATGACGACGTCTGTTTTATGAACGTGCATCCAGCCGGTGTTGGACACACCGGATCAGTGTCAGTCATGCAAGTAGCGACAGGGAAAAGATTATTTTTCTTTTGTATACTTATGGTTTATTAGCACTTGTCTGCCATCTACAATAGGGAAAGGCTTGGTGCGCAAAGTCAAAGTGGTGGAAATCCCGCTAAACTTGCTCCAGGCATTTTGCTTTTTCAGAGGGCTCTGTTCCTATACATGTCCGTCTTGGAGTCATACTAATCCCACCGAACACCATCCACAACTATTAATGTCTTCTTTGTGATCAAGTTTACAACGGTTGGTATTTCCATGTTTTGAAGCGGGCACCACCAACACGTCACCACCAAATCCGAGTCCCTGATTGGTCACAGTTCTGCGTTGCTGCGATTTAGCGTGAAAAGGTTCAACCGGTTGAACTGTCGATCAATGAACGGCCGATTTATATGTACCCGACTTAAAAACTTAAATAGTGACGTATATTCATTGGTGTTCCAAATGCGGAAGCCCAAAATTCTGATCTGCGCCATTGACTGTCGACTGGGGAGAAGCCGGTGCACACAAGAAGCGGCTGCAACACTTACAAAGAGCATCTTTAAAGTGTTTCTGGAATGAGATCTCCGTCAGTGGTTGAAGAGGAGGGATTTTCAGACATGATTGGGATTCTGCAGCCTGGCAACCATCTTAGTCAATTATGCAAACTAATGGAATAAAAAATTACTGGAGAACATTTTACTGTTCATGCAATACAGTAAAATCTGTGTTCATAAAAGTATGTTTTGCCTACTATTTCAATGGGAACTTTAGACAATGATTTAGTGCAGGGATCAGGAATTCTATAGCTTCCAAACAAATTATGTTTTATAGTTGTTGACTACGGTAATCAACTTGAAATAATTGTAAGTGACAGCCCTAATTAAAGAATGTGTTATGTGAAGAAACTTGAGCTGATATGACAACAGAAAAACAATGAAGATACAAACTGTCAAAATGAGAGAAAAAAGAAAAATTCTGGGGATATGATATAAGAGAAGTGAGCTGAGAAAAACACCAGAGGGCAGCAGTCACCACACTGTGGCATGCATCATTTCATTTAAAAGATTATGTTGAAAAGTGAATATCACATACCCTCAAAACAGGTCATGCTCTCACTGAAACATGTCTCATTTAAACATTAAACACAATTAAAGAGAAGCAGAAAACTAGGATCCAATGACATTGGTGATTCCATATGGTGGTCATGTTAATACATATGTGAAGTATCAGAACAGTGTGGTTTAACCCTTGTGCTATCCTAATAATAATAATATTATCCTGAAGATAATATTAAAACAGCCAGTATCTCACCTAAAGACTTCAAATGTACATGTCCATAAATTATTAAGTGTATGTGTGCTACTTTAGCAATAAATAATGTAAAAGTTCTTTTGAGCAGGCTGTACTTTTGATGTAGCATAATATTGTAATTTTCTAGTGCTGTAACTGCCTGTATGACATTCGGTATGATGCATTGATTATTTAAGTGAGTATCTGCAGGAAAGGATTGTCTATACCTACTTTAGACCTAAGACTAAATTAAAAATCTTTTCATCAGTACGTTGAGCTCAAACAAAAAATTCTGTATTTACAACATACCATGAATAAACTAAAATGAGATATGTAGTCCTGATATGCATGGATGTAGATTATTTCTTAAATTAACCACCAATTTCCACCTACTACTGTACTGAAATATCCAGTATAAAAAATAAAAAGCTGTGGTCAGTTTATACATTATATTTTGTAATATTTTTAGGTGAATAAAAAAAGAATACATTTTTTAAATAAACCTGACAAAATGGGGACATTTGTGTTTGGTAGATGATGTCTTGGTTGTAACAGAGCTCATGTCCACCTGTAGTCTGCTCTGATGTGAATCCCTCAACTGAACTCTCTTTACCAATGTAGCACTGTTTATAAGCTCTGTTACACCAAAGAAAGTCTTTCAAAAAAGTCCTTTATTTTTGTATAAACATTGGTGGTAGATATGGTAGGAGTTTACATTAGGCTTTCTAAAAACGAATCTGTTCTCTTTGGTTCTAATTTTAATGGCTAGCTAAAAGACCGAACAAGTGACACTACTTACAACAAAATTGGGGACGTTGTAATTTACTTAACTGATGTTCCTATTTGGTCTGAATTTCAGAGAAATATGAAAAAATTCCCTTTCAATTCAATTGAGTTTTACTCATATAACCCAATATTACAACACAGTTGTCTGAACAGGGGGGTATTCCAGGAAGCATGTTTAAACTAGCCTGACTTTGAGCCTGAACTCTGGCTGAAATCCGCCTGAACTTGCTTACTCTGGGTATGTCGGTTCCAAAAGTCCGGATAAAAGTTGGCGTAAGTACGCTCGACTTGGTAACCCTGGGTTAATGGGCGTGCACAGCAAGTACATAAAGACATTCTCAATAGATCGCAGATTTCTGGAGTCACCATGGAAACGCGAAAAAAGAAACCGCTGTACTTCTGTGAGACGGAGTCTGAGATTTTAATGAAGGCGTATGAAGATTATACGTCCATCAAAAAAGTAATATGGCTGCATCATCAGTAAAAGAGAGTTTCTGGGTGTAGAAAAAGAGCAGACAAAGTAAACGCACGAGTTTCTGATCTTGTTTCCATTTTCCTTGTGACGCATATATATAATTTCTTACGTCTATAAAACTCAATAATTGTTTATACAACTCAAATTTACATATTTATTTAACTAAATGTCATATTACTCCAATTCAATTAATCTTTTTTCCATCTTAATTAATTATATTTCTTGAACTTTCATATGTCTAAGTTTGAGCCGGCAGATATGCTCATTTTACCTCCCGACCAGGTTATGTTCAGAGCATGAGTTGCTATGGCAACTTGACCTACCCTGAAACATACCTCCATTTCTGGAACCGAAAGCTGAGGATATCAACTTCCTTAGCCTCAAACTTACCGTGAGAGGTAGCATAACCTGCTTTCTGGAATACCCCCCAGGCTGCACCAATTTTACAAAACAAAAAATCAATTATAAAATACTATTGCTGATTATTAAACAGACTAAGCTAAACTGGGCATCTCTCCCCTTAGATAAGGGGTTCTCAAAGTTTTTGTAGCGGAGGGCCAAATTAGAAACTCGACATTAGAATGGGGGCCAATTTTGGTGGGAAAAAAAAATGTATAAACAGAAAAAGTTGTTTTTAATAACTTAAATGACCAAATGACCAAGTGTACAATTAACCAGGCCTTTCAGATGTTTTCTCAGTTGCAGTTGGAGGTTACTGCCAGCAGATCTTCTACTTGTTTAGTATTTGATCATTTGACCGACTTATTTCTTCAAACTTTCCTGTTTTGCTCCTGACAAACAATGGCAGCTACTTTAAGCATACATTGTTTTTACACACTCCCCATCACTTAAAGGCTTGCTACGCCGGGGCATTTCCAAAGCCACAACATAGCTAGCCTCTGTCACAGCTTCACTGGATTTGACTAATATTTGTAAACAAATTCAAATTCAAATTAATATTATTTATATAGCACCTCTCATGTAAAAGACACAGCTCAAGGTGCTGTGCATAAAAAACAAACAAGAATGCAGAAGACACCAATCCCCATTCATGCAATAAAATAATTAAATAAGCCCCACACAATAAATTACACAAACAAAAAACAAGTAAAAGCGAAACGACTAAAGAAAAAAGCTAACGAAGAGAGAACCCAGAAGGGGCCGTCTGCCCTGTCCCCCTGTTGGCCGGGGTGACGGCATAGACCCAAACACCCCAGCTAAGGGTGCGAAAACACTCGTAAACAGTCTAACTTGGCTAAAAGACATTAAACAAATAAACACATGTTAAAAAAAGATTAAAAAGTGTTGGACACAGGATGGAGCCTAGGGGCACCCCACATGTCAGTTTGTGCCTTCCAGATGAAAAGTCATTTAAATTAACAATAAAATCTCAGTGGGTTAGCATTTAAACCAATTAAAAGCTGTTCCACTAATTCCAACCATGTCGTGGAGTGCAGCATAGCCTCGTTGTTGTTGTTGGAGCTTATTGTTGCGCTCCTCGCCAGTGTCACAGCTTTTAGAATTTGTAACAGTGATGATTCATATTAAATCCTTTGAGCATTGCACTTAAATGCTTGCCATTACAGCACATGACTTTTTGCAGCCCATGAGGTACAACAAAGTAAGCATTTGTCCACTTAGCTTGAAAGCGCCTTTTCACCTCGCCAACACAACATTTTTCCTCAAAGATACCTGCTCTGGCTCTCTTTTATTGAGGGCCACAAAAAATCTTCCCGCAGGCCGCCATTGGCCACCGGGCCGCACTTTGAGAACTCCTGCCTTAAATCCTCCTTCTCGGTGAGGAAAAACTCCTTTAAAAAAAAATGGATTCCGGGGGGGAAAAAGAAGAACCATTTGTATAAGTTTGCAATTCATTACCAGAAAAAAATTAAACAAAATAAAAGTCCCAAATAAACATTGCTCGTCTCAATAGCTGGAATTTCCCCCATTTGCAGCAAAGACCGAAAAGCCTGAAAGCAACGTCTCATCACTTGAAATGCTCCTCGCTAGCCTCATGATGTTGTTCTGAGGCAGGGCTCCAGACTGCGACCAATTGGTCCCATTTTGCGACCAAAATTTGAGAGTGTGCGAATAAATTTTACATCCAGTTGCACATGTGCTACCAGTAAATTTGCCTCCCCCACCCTCCGTATTTTTTTATACATCAAACGTAGAAGGGGCACGTCATGATTAAAGAATTAATCAATGAGACGCGAGCCCACTCGCACGCAGGCAGACACACACGCGCACACTCATGAAACGCGAACACACATTCCCGTGATGCCTAGGGGAAGGGGCCTAGAGATATTCGCGTGGGAAGGAAACGGAGACAAATATCATCACAACCTGATATGGGTAAGCGAACTATTGATTCGTTCTTCCGACCTGCAGCTAGTGTACCAGGGGCAGAGTGTACAGCAGGGGCCTCAAACTCGCGGCCCCCATGATGATATTTTGCGGCCCCCGCCTTAATATGAAAGTTCAATTTTAATTCGGCCCGCCAGTTTGTATGAAAGACACTTTTTCATTGTCGTGCGCAGAGCTGACCAACCAATCACAGTGGGGTAAATTACTCTTGGGGGCGTGACAATGACGGGCTTGAAAGCAGGACACCTAACAGCCCCCTCCTTCCCCGGACCACATTAAGGAGTTCCTTACTTTCCTTTAGAACGTATTTTTTCGCCCGGAATATTCTAAATACATGCAGTCCGTGCTGAACTTTTCTCTGGGTCGCACAGACCCGGAGGAAGGTTTAGGGTTTTGGTTAAGCGCGCGGCGGCATGTCACCCCCGACCACAAACGGTTTATAATGCACGGCTGTTACGGCAGCTCACCGCTCCCGCGGGAGTCGGGTCAGCTGAGGAGAATAAATGTCCCACACCTACATGCGTGACAGCTAACGGGGCTTGAACATTAAATATGTGCGAGTGATAAGATTCAGTTTTAGACACACTGGAAACACGTTGGGGAAAATGCAACGATAGACGTGTTTAAGATGATCTAGCGCCGCACCTGGATCGTTGGGGAGACCAGGCAGGGGGGGGGGGTGTGAAGGCGTATGAAGGACAACAGGAAATTGGAGTTGTCCTTAACATTCAATTTAGTTTTAATATTCCTCTCCCCCTCAGTATGATCTGTGTTATTATATATTTTATGCTTATTTGAATGTTTTTTAATGTATGTAGCCTTTTTTTAATCAATTGGTATTTTAAATTATTTTGATTGATCACTGAACTACAAAACCATCAGGACACATGTCCCATAATGCATTGTTTTTTAGTCATCAGGGCAGCTTTCAGTCAGTGCAGTACTAAATTTCCAGCTGTGTTCGCTCGGGTTGGGGCCTTGCTCCCGCCCCTATCTGGTGATATTTTTGTTTTGATTGACAGGAGATGTTGGAACAAAAACAAAAATATACGTCACACACACCAGGTGATCTGTGTAGCGTTGAGTCCACCTGGGTGATCTCAAACACGCTTTTGGTGTCACCAACATACATTTCCATCCGTTTTTCTTTACTTATTTGTACTGTCATGACAGCGATGCTTTTGTCAGTTTACCTTGTTGCATTTTCAAAAGTGCAGAATAAAATGTGACACTGAATTTGAAACGGCACATTAATAATAGATGCAAAAATTACAAAGTATTTATTAATAGTGATACAGTGGAAATTAGTAGATTTGGTTAGCATGTTGATTTTCGGTACCATCGTCCATCGTGAAGGGTGACTGACATCCCGATGGAGAGACACCATCGTGATGCCATGCCCCGTTGCGAGTCGACGCCATAAGCCGCGGTTACATGTACAAAATATCTTGATGGGATCAATGGTCGGATTAGAATCCAACCGTGTACATGGGCCCAGAAAAATGTTTTCATAATATAACGTTCACTAAGGTCACAGTTTCGGTCGGAATAAATCATTCGCACATGCGCAGTAGGGTTTGAAAACCGGAAGGGGATATAAATTCCGCCGAGCTGCTTTTTTCCCCCCAAACTTTATTGAATGTAACAATTCAATACAAAACAATGTTAAACAGCGCCGAGCGGCTATATACATTGACATGTCAGCTCAGTAATATACGAGACGATCTTCTAAACGTGCTTTTAATAATGTTACGGTTATTATGAAACACCTATTCGCTCATCATTTGAATTTTAATCCGTGTGGTCAGTGCTTTTTCTGAACGAAGCCAGGATTAGCAGTATGCTAACACGGCAACATAACAATAATAAACGTACATTTAAAAGATCATCTCGTATATTACGGAGCTGCTTATAGATGGACTAGTGTCACTTTGACTCTGATGTAAATTCACTCCTGAGCATGTGCTGTTCTCTCCGTCGCGCAGCAGAGCGGCTTTTCCAAACCCGTTGGTGATGGTGGATTTTTTCACGCTGCTTTTAACGATTGCTTTTAACTTGAAAGCTGCATCATATTGTAGTGGTGATCACGTGCACGTTGGGTCTAATGGCACCAAAGGATTCCGGGATGCGGCCGGGCATGCGTGTTTCGTTTTGTTGAACCATGACTGAAGTGTCTAAGACCTGAAGTCAAGTCCATGCTGTTTGGCTGCTTAGAGGTGTGTTGAAAAATACATGCCTTGTTGCTTGGAGTTGGATAGAGTATTCAACCCATGCTCTGAGTCCGCAAGTACGTTCATGGCGGCCGTCAATTAAATCCATAAATTAGCCGGGTCCCTGAATAAGCCGCAGGGCTGCAAGCGCAGGAAAAAAGTAGCGGCTTATAGTCCGGAAATTACGGTAAATGGTTTGTCTGGAAACCCTAGTACCCCAACATCTCATAAATAATATGCATAATTTATTGTACAGCTGTGTGGTGTTTTCAGAACCATGTCAGAGTGCAGAGGTCCTTAGATACAGGCAATGGTTGTGGTCTGCCTCTGGTGGAATTCCACTTCTGGGTCTGTCCCAAACTTGACCAGTAGTTCTGCAAGTCTGCTGATGACACTTTGGGACTTAGTTCACCAGCAACATCTGGCTGCCTACTACCATCCCGAAGGTGGCACTGCTCGTCTGTTAAGCCAGTGTTTTTCAACCCTTTTTGAGCCACGGCACACTTTAACCGTGACAAAATCCCGCAGCACACCAGCATCCCAAAAAAAAAAAAAATAAAGCAGAAACTCAGTCTGTTTTGATCTACAGGCCCCCCCGGCAATCTGAAGTGGTGGTAATTGGTGATAATTGTGGCAGAAAAAGCAGGAAGTTGCAGATGTTTTTTCTAAAAGATGTAATAAAAGTTAAGTTACATACAAACTGTATGTTCGTTGTGGTTTCAAGACGTGTAACAAGGACGACTCATTGTACGCTGAGAAGCTGTCCCTTTAAGCCAATGGATCATGGGAGATGTAGTGTGAAAACTGCGAGAAAACGGCAGAAAGACTCGCGTCTCTGAGCTTCATTGTTTTGTTCACTTGTTCCACGGTCTGATACCGGACTCTGTGGAAAGCTACACCGCTAAAGACGAGCTTTAGCTGGTGTTTTTGTTGGAACTGAGTGAGTTATGAGCTAAATTGGAACAAGGAAGTGGAGACTTTAACCACTTCTGATTGGTCAGACTGATGACATGTGATTAAGCCTTCAAGAATGATTGGTGGAGTCGTGAAGACAGTAAAAGCTGCGGGACTTTTCCCTACACAGTTATAGCTGCAGCTAAATAGCGCTACCGTCATTCTTATCAAAATGTCTTTAATAGAATCAAATAAACACAAAGAAAAAAGTATTTGATGATCTTTTGTATTCCTAACTACTCAGTGTTTTATCAGGACCTGTTTGGATGAACAAAGAGCTGATTTCCTGGAGATGGGAAATGTTTTTAGATCAGTTAATGAGGGCAATTTTCCACAGCACACTTGACCATCTCCCACGGCACACTAGTGTGCCGCGGCACACTGGTTGAAAAAAACTGTGTTAAGCAATGTCATGTGTTCATGGCTGTTAGAATGATAACTTGGTATGACTTACTGACAAAACCAGCTTTTAATTCCCTCAGAATGTTGAAAGGTTTATTTTATATATTTTTGGCCTCATTAAGTCAGACACACTGTAGACAGTGAGACCATTATGTAGGCAACATAAAATAAGGCCCGTCTATCACCTTAGAACGTTTGCCTTCCCATCCTGAAAATCTGTTAAGTAAAACAAACAAACTATACGGCATCCACAGAGTTGCTGACAATATCCCTAACTTTTTTTTAATAGTTTTAGATCCATCATGAATATACACAGGAATTTACTACTGTTGCTGTTGCCATTTTATTTTATTCCTTGTCAGAAAAGTAACTGATTATGTCACCTTCCAAGACAAGATTGAATGTTATTCTATAAAATGGAGTAGGAGAAATGAAAGCATAAAACATGGACATAAAAGGTGGAAGACAAACAGATTATAAAAGTATACAAAAATGATATAACTCATGTCATAAAATCTGCTTTTAGATAAAATGTTAAATGAATAAAAGAAAGGGATCAACACAATCATTTCACCATAAAAAAGAAGGAAGTTAATGTTGTCCACCAGGAGTGGCTGCTTTAAGAACAGAATAAAATATCTTTTAACATTTCCTTATGAGCTGCTGTTGTCCCTCTTTTTTTTTTTTTTACATATTTAGCACTATAGAAGTTGAAATTAGTAATAAATTAGGTCGCACTAAAAGCGTCCCGAGACAGGGGTCATGTTTGTAAAAGAGGTGTGAGTTTGAACCGTGCGTCAATGGTTTTTAAGCCTCTGCACTAAAAAAAGTGCACATTTCCACTTAACAAATTCCAAGAAATCACTAGTTAATGTTCAATGTACACTCAAACAACAAAACAAAGGCTCTGACGTGTCTGACAACCATCTTTCCTAACATCCTTCCCTGTCCAACAATCAGTCACTATCTGTTAAACCCCAGAGAATCAGATAAAAGGGGTTATTTTTCTTTCAACTTGTCGTGTGTTGTTGTATCTTCCCCATGCTAGATTTGTTGAGATGGCATTGTTTCTTTTCAATCATGATTATTAATATCAAAGGGAACTTTAACTTATTTACTTACAATTCAGACCAAAAAGGAAATATGAACATGTAAATATCAATATGCCTAACTTTTTGTGAGAAGTGTAATTGATGGTATAATTATATATCCGGAAAAAGAATTGTAATGTATTAGTCATAAAAAAGAATGTATTCTAATGATGCTTATTTTACTGTACTGTTATAAATTGTATGTAATGTTATGAAGGAAAAATTGAAATTAATGTGCAGTGGTATTTCTGGATTTCACCTCATAAACTTAATGAGCTTTGCTGAGTGCAGAACTTGCAGTGCAGAAAGACAAGAAAAGGACACGTGGACGCAACGCATCCACATCTTGTGCCAGCATTTCTGAACTTAGACAAATGACAGAATTTTTGTTTACAGTGAAGCAGTGGGCGTGCAGCTGGTGTTAATCAGTGGTTTGATATTCGGACGTAAGAGGGGCTGAGAGGGAAACAAGATTTTATCCGCTAAACCCACATTGACCTCACTTTCTGCTGATCCTTTGGATTTGGGGGGCAGTGCCCACTCTTTTTACTACCTTAGCCTTTCTTACATTTCTTCACATATTTTGCCTGAGAAAAAGCTTTCAAGTCTGTTCATATGTTCTATCAGGATTTTATGGGGATTTCATGAGTACTCAGGCACTGAAGGAGCTGCACGGGGTTCGGGGGCAGACTGTGGAATGTTCCTTTGCCATCTAGTTCTCATGCTTACTTCATCCATCAATATAATTTAGAACCCAGCATAAGGAGAAAACTAATGTGTTTTCCATAAAAATACTTTTTTGTACAATTTTAAGCAATTTACAGTCTTGATAAATGTTGAAGCAACAATATGTTCCTGAAAAACCACTAACCCTTAGCTGTGTCCATCCAGAGACGACTGTGTGAACCTGAGCAATGGCCTGGCATCAAGCCAAGCATGGTTAGCTGATCAGATTATTAGACAGGTTTATATGCTCTGGACAACTCTGAAGGGACATTCTACTCACATGCAAGGGTTTTAAAAGTTAAAACCTGTGTTAAATAAATCACGTCTGAAAAATGTACCTTATTTAAACAGTGTTGGATGTATTTATGAAGACAACTACAATTCAATGTCAAACAAAGCCAATTTACACACAGGGTTTGTCACACCACACAACGTGAGTGACCCGCCATGTTCACACCACATTTATGCAACTACTAAGTCAATGTGATTGTTGTAAAAATCTTGAGGAACAACTGAATGCTTTTATGAACAGTAAGAGCATGTCCACTGAAGATAAGGTCAATTCATTCATAAAACTGTGACAAATGTATAACTTTTTACTGCTTTTTAAATGTTAACCAAGTTCATAGATTAAACCCTCTCCTACCATAAAAATGGTCTGGTAATTGAATCTCTTCTTCTTTGTCTCTAATTTTGCTCTTCAGATACATTAAGGAATTCTTTCCCTTGAAGGCTTCCTGTCTGCTCGATCAGTTTTCTGTAAAATAATGAAGTTATAGTGGCAGTAAATTAAACCAAATTTCTATTGTTAACGCTTCCTACAATAGTTCTGGGTCCTATTGGCCTCTAACTGAGAGTGACCACATGAACATACCCAAGAGTCCTACACCCTTCACCCTGTAACTGTGCCTGGAAAGTCTCACATGCAGAAAAGATTCCAAACAAGGAGTAATTCTGAACATGATAATATTCTGGAAAAAAAATTTTTAGTGTGTTGCTTTTAATGGAAATTCTGAATAATTTACATTATTAGAACCCATCAACATTAAAGTGAATTATATTCATGTCCCCTCAAGTCTCATCCTAACAAAGAAGATAAAGGACCATCTCAATTGGGCAATACGTTTTTACCTTGGCTCCTCATATCAAAGCGACTCATTTTGAACTAGTCTGATCCTGAATTTACACTGGTCTGTCTGTGGTATCTGTGTGTGTGGCGTGGGAGTCCCCATGTGCTCTCCTTCCACACCAAGGTCTTGTAAAATTCTTCTTTTAATCATATATAACATTATGATTTTGGACCTCAAAAATTAATTTGACAGTGTTAACCGCGGTGTTAACATCCATTATTGCATAGGTACATCACCTTAAAAATAAAATTTTATAACGTTTTATTTTGAAAGCACATTGAAAGTAAAAAGGAAGTGTTTACTTTTAAAACCCAGACCTGTTTCCGGTTCTCCAGGTTTTTGCCAGAACATTGATGGGTCAACAGACTAGATCACATGTGTCAAGCTCAAGGCGGGGGCCAAATGTGTCATTTTATGTGGCGCCACCATGAGAAGGGGGGGGGGGGGGGTTTCAGTCCGTTACCTGTAGTCTCAATCAACTGGAAAGTCAAATTCACCCTAAAAACGTTATCATGTTTTGGATTTTTGTAATTGACAGTACAGATGCAGCGCCATCACGAGGGGGGGCTTTTTTCAGCTCAACGCCGGCTCTGTAATTCTACAAAGACAATGCTAATAAAGTTTCCTGTTATTATATTTATATAACAAGGTTTTTATAAATGTTCTATGAATTCATTTTGTTGCATGTATCTGCCGTGTCTTAAAGTGCGCTCCGTGAAAATATAGTCCGACTTTAAACAGGTCCGTGATCACATGTAGGCCACACATGGCCCAGCTTGTTAGCATCATGACATAATAGCATTTAGCATCAGTGTGTAACGACACCACTGTCTCCAAGTCAACACTTTTTATGTAACTTGGTGTTGGTGCTGTAAGTCCAACAGGTTTATCCTCCAGTTCTTACTGGATCTGTTAAAAATCCTCACATTTTCTGCTGCTTCATCAGCTTAAACAAAAAGCTACACGGGTCAACTAGCAGAAGTTACGGGGTGGGGGGTGCTCCTCGCAGCGGGTGAACTATTAGGTTTTTTCCTTTGCCTCACGGAAGAAGCTCCTCTTATCTTGCTGCTGTTTTCACATCTGCGCTTTTCGAGAGACCGGCGAACGGACTTTACTCTGAACAACAGAGGCGCAAGCGCACAGAGAGCTGGGGAAATAAAATCTTGAGGGGTGGTTATAAATGTAAATGTAAATATAAATACATATAAATGTAAAACTGATATGGTCTTTCTGTTCTATGAAATGTCCGTTTATACCACCAGATGTTCCCAAACACACATAGCATGCCGTTTACATTGTGCAAATTATTTTTATAATAAGCAATAAAAAATAAATAAAAAATCACTTAAAACAGTTATTCACATTCATATCTAACAAATACCAAAGCCAAATATTTAGAAAAAAGAAAAGCTGTTAGCTAAATGTGTTAAAGAAATAGTCTTCGCCACCCTTTCAGCTTTGTTTGTCTGTCTGTCTGGTGCCCGTCTGTACATGCAAATGCCATAACAGGACATTCCAAACAAAACATAACAAATATACACACATGGTGTGGAGAACTGTGCTGCATAACGCTACCACATGGCAGCTCCGCATAATGAGAACCATCAAAGGGAATTTGATCCAACACCTGCTTTTTTCTTTGCTGTATTGTGTCTGAAGTGTTTTTTTTATCTACGTCAAAACATATAAATGTATGGAGTGTGTTAAGTCCATGAATATGTTTAATCAGACACATGCATGGTTACTCACCTATCCACCACATTGGGGTCAGCGTTTCTGGACAGGAGAAGCTCCACACAACGTGTGATTTTATCTTCACTGGCAGATGCAGTACAACTAGCCATGAGGACTGACCACTGATCTGTGCATGAAAGTAGAGGTCAGTCTTACTAACACATTTATGTTGCCAGGCATTGCAGAAGGAATATAGGAAATATACAGAAAATGTAAAATTGAAACTTATTAAACCACACCTTACAGGACAAAATGTGTTGACTGTTTTTCTCACACACACACACACACACATGTACAAATGGACACACACAGGAGGAAGCCTCCACATCTGTATGTAGGTTTCTGTGTCTCTGTGGCTATGTATGTTTGGTTCTATACCTGTGTAAAAATGTGTATGTTTATGTTATGCGTGTGTGGGTGTACACTAGACAGCACTGTTTATGTCTACGGGGAGCTGGAGTAAATAAATCAGGGGCCTGAAAGGACAGGACAGAAGCATGGTGACCGTTTTCGATCATTCATGCATTCCTGCGCTCCGCCTCACTGCATGGACAATTGCCATCAGGATGTGACCACACGTCATCCTCCCGTTTAATCGTTTCCTTCACCTGCCTCCAGCGTCAGATGCCACGGCCATGTGAAATCAGTCACAAACTGTTTCTCTAAGCATTCTTAACTGAGACTTAATGAACATCAGATTTCAGGACTATGAGTAGCACTTAGGATCTTTGTTTTTTGATTTGAAGTAGGCAATAAAAAGGCTTAAAGAGTCCTGAGCATTTTCCATTTTATCTTCAGATCACCCGGTACAAATCAGAGTGATTAATTTCATTAATACACCCTCACTGGCAATATTTGATGACTCAATCCAGCAAGTTATTAAAATCCAATTGGTCAAAAATAAATTCAGTCAGAGATTATGCAAGTTGTTCCACTTAAAAAGCTGAGTTTGGTCACCAAAGTTCAATCATATAGTTCAACTGAGAGACAGAAAAAAAAAAAAAACAGAAAAACACAATGCTTAATTTTTTGTATTTGTATAATGAAGATGAAAATAAGTATATATTTCCTACAAACAAGTAAGACATGTTTCTTCTTTAAGAAGCTCTTCTATGGTTACCTGTACTAATGTCTCCTCTTTGAACTGGTTGTGTATATACACCTGTCCACACCCTTAAACAGTCAGACTGCAACGTCTCCACCATGACCAAGGCCAAAGAGCTGTCAAAGGACACCAGGGACACGATTTTACAACAAGACTGGAATAAACCAATCTACAATCAATAAACAGCTTTGAGAGAAGAGATCACATTTGGAGCAATTATTAAAGAATTGAGGAAATATAAGATCACTTATTATCTCCCTCCACCTGGGGCTCCATGACTTCCTTTCATCGATGAGAACATTGAGGATTAAACGTTTGTGGAAATGTCTGCCAACTACTTTTGCCCCACTGTGTATAAACCAATGTTTCTCAACAGGTTCTAGACTAAATCTTTACACTGGTTGCACCGGTGCACCTAAATTAGTTGCACCAGAATAAAAGTTTGGTGCACCCACCTTCTTGCCCACATTGCCTTTAACTCAGCTCTTTTACTTGGTCACTTTCCTTTTTATTTGCTGTTAGTATGAGCATTCAGACTTCAAAATGATTAACTTACAAACTCGTAAACAAAAAATCCTTTATTTAAAACAATAATATAAATTACATGAAAAACTTAGTGTTTAAAGACCCATTCCAATGAAATTCGTGCTTTTGATGTTTTTAACATTTTCTTGTAGCATTTTTCCCATGGTACATTAAAGAATTTAAGAATAAAACAGCATTTCTGAGTATTTCTTTGTTCAAATCTGAGCAGATAAAAACACGCCATCTGAAAAAGATCAAACCCTGACCTCCTGCATCACTGTGTGGCACGGCAGCTGCTCTGCGGCAGAGAGAAAAGCTGACTAAAGCCGCACAGAGGACTGTGGGTTAAAGCCTGCAGACCACCACTGACATCTACGAGACCAGATGCAGGAAAACGAGCCACCCCCATCCTGAAAGAGCCCACTCACCCCTCACACCCTCTGTTCTCCCTGCTCCCCTCAGGCGGGAGGCTGCGGAGCATAAAGAGCAGGACCGCAGTCTGACTGCTGAACTCTGGAAGATCATTTTTTTAGGCGCACCATTTAAAAAAATAATCAAAATTTAAATCAACAATTAATCTGATTTATTAAACTGGTTATCTGCTTATCAAAAGTTAAGCTAAAAAAAAAAACAACATAAAAAATTCTTTAAAATTCTCCTTTAAAAAAGACCAAGTTGGTTGCACTCTAGAGCGCTGCTCAAAAGCGGTACGTTGATCCACTGTTATAATTAGGGGTGTGACAATAACCGCATTACTGCACGTTTTGTGAAAGTTACAGGACTGCATATGGTGTGTGATTTGAACTATGATTAACACATTCATCTTTGCTAATAATTTACTTTTTCCGTGAGTCCTATGTTCAAACTGCAAGGGCTTCCTCCTGCGCAAGGGAGGGAGAGACCATTAAATCTTATGGGAGATTTCTTTTGTGTGCGTCTGATTTTTTATTTAACTGTTGCCATGTTTCACTACTTGTAATGTTTACAGATAATGTGACATAAATACACACAAACACGGGCATGAAAGACAACAGCGTAACCAAAACAGTCCAAAAAGAATCTGTGCAGACACTGACGTCATGTTTTGCAGGAGGAAGCCCTCGATCTGCACTCTGATCTGCTTGCCTGGTGGCAGAACAATCAGGCTCGATTCCCTCTTCTGTCAAAAGGGGCAAGAAAATATTTGTCTGTATGCGCTACGAGCACTCCATCGGAGCGCGTACTTAGTGTGGCTAGAAACATCGTTAAGGTCCTCGCTGAAACCTGGTTAACATGTTGGTGTTCCCGTCACGCAACATGAAGATGGACAAATTAAAGCAGCAGCAGGGCGACTCATTTAAGCGGCACTTGATGACTTTTTGCTCTATTTTGCACTTTAAAAAAAGGTTAATGTTTACCTGTATAGTTAGCTAATTAAGTAGTTGTTGTTACCGTTTGCTTGTTATTAAATATACTGTGTTCTAATTATTAAATTCCATTGTATTCATATCAAATACAAGCTGCGTGCGTTCTTGAGTGTGTGACGCGGCCACACGCCGGACGTTTTTATGTTGGGGGAGCAAGAGTCCCGACACCGCGACTGCTTCATCCCCGCGGTGATCTAACATCCCACACCATCACAGGTCTACCCCAGAGTGGTTATTAATAATAATAATAATAATAATAATAATAATATTTATAAAGCAAAATAAGATCGGGTTAATAATAATAATAATAAATTAAAATAATAAAGAATCAATCACCATTCTTCTGGGGGAAACCTTCTTTTATTCCTGTTCTCCTTCACTTCGCAACACCAAGCATGAACACGCACCCCCAACGCTTTTGTGCTAAACGCGCTCCTCCTTGCTCCTACACACGCAGGGCGCCGACACACTGGTTTCAGCACATGCACATACTCATTCTACAACACCTATATAGTTAGTTAATCAGTTAGATAGTTAGTTGTTGTTACTCTTATTAGCTAATAAAGAATACTGTGTTGTGATTATTAATTTCCATTGTATTCATCTGCGATGCGGCCCCCGGGGAATTTTGTGTTCAGCGGGGGGGTAACCCACACCGTCACAGCTCTAGTTATAATACAACTAACTCATTTGAAATTAAGTCAATTGACTCAGCTCATCGGTTACGTAAAAACCTAATAATACTTGAAAGCAATCAACATTCAGTTGAGTTGGAACACAAATGACTACCGTATTTTTGAACTTTTGCATAATAAAGAAGAACAAAATATAACGGAATAGATAACAACAATAGACTGAATATGCACATTTCACTACTGTAACACATTAGTGCTTATTTAGCTTCATTAAACATAAGAGGAATCCATTAATATTGACACAACATATGAACAATTAATAAGATAACCCTTCCATAAAGAACATACCAACAAGTCTTTATATCACTACATCATTACATCAAATTAGTGATGCAAGATAATGACTTTTAACAACAGATAATGATTCCCGATATTGCCTCTTGTAGCCGATACTATACTCTATTTTTTTTAAAATACTTAAAAAAATATTAGTGTGTACAAAGTGACAGCAAACGGCTCTTATATATTCAACACATTTGCAGAACTAGTTTTACCTGCAAATAAATTGAACAACAGATTGTACAAACTTTGAATTAACCTTTTCAGTCTGTCAGAGAAAGTGCATTTCAATGCTCAGAACAAATACTAAGATTTTAACTTAAATACCAAGTACAAGTACATGTTTCAATACAAATAATGCTCGATATAATGATGCAAAATAAATAGTTTAGTCTTAAAGTGCAAAAATAATTACTTTGTTTGAAACTGAAGTGCAAAATACTAACTCTAAAGTTTTTTGATGTGCAAAATAAATGGTTGTTCGTAGAAATAAACTTTTCAGAAACATAGGCATTCAAGCATTTTACAATCCAGAAAGACAAAAAGAAATAAAACACCAAAATTATATTTTGTTTTTAACTGTGGTTGGATCAATGAGACACATCTAAACTTTATTTGTATAGCACCTTTCAAAATAAAAACACAAAGTACTTCACAGTAAAACACAAAACACTGAATACAGAGAAAATTCAGAAAAAGCTATTTTAAAAAATAGGTTTTTAGCTGCTTTTTAAAAGCAGCTAAAAAGTAGGGCAGATCTGAGGCTGCACGTAAATATGTGGGAATAACATCAGCCTTTATTTTGCCAGGACACGACTGGAAACACAAATCCATGTGGTCGTTTTTACGGTTTCTAAGGACTGAGCGGAATTTTGCATTGAAAAGCTCACAGCCTCCGTGTGAGCTGGAGACATGTTCTCCTGGCTGCTGCTCAATCACATAGAGCTGCGGGGCCGATGGCAGTCTGATGGCTCCCACACGTAACAACGCATCCGCCCCTCATCCACATCCACGTACAGTATTAAGTCCGATTGCTCTGCACAGACACAATTTGCTCCTCCCTGGAGCTGCCCTGGCCAGAGTTGAGAAGATGGGAATGGGAGCGCAGAGGCGTCCGCGGAGCAACAGTGTTTGTTGTGGAAGGAGGCGCTAGTATCGCGCTGAGGCGCCCGATTTTCAGTTGCCGCTGCTTTATTTTACTGGTGTGTTTTTTTAACCAGCCCTGTTACACAAGCGGAAGGAGAGCTGTTCCCGTTCACCCCTCCATCCACTGCTGCTACTTGCTCATTGTTAAACACGTACAACAGTGTGGCGAGCCGGGCGTTGGCCCCACCTTTAGCCCCTAAGACTTATGTGAAATGGGGGATCGCGGATGTAAGTTTCCTCATCATAACTGAGGGACGTAATGTTGAGATTAAATTGATTATATGGTTACTGTTGGTAATTTTATGTATGATACCTAGATTGTCAATAAGTAAAAAAAAAAAAAAAAAAAAAAAACATAACTGAGGAACTTGTGAACAGAATAGAGATCCATGCTGTTTGGCAGTTGTGGGTATACTCAAATGCATGAGCCTGAGGCAAGGCTGACTTCTCGCACGGTGTGGTAATGAATCACACTTACTTTGGGAGTCAGGACTTGATTTGTCAGGTTTACAATGTTGCCTAATAAATGCGGCTTTTACTCTGACGCGGCTTGTGTATGTTTAAAAGTAAAGCTTGTAATCGGGTGCGCTTTGTAGTCCGGAATTTACGGTAGTCCAGAATGCTGCTTCTCGTTTTCTGAGTGTGTAAGACGAACTACATCAACCCAATCCTGGCTCCCTTTCAATGGATGCCCATTGAAACAGGTGACCAGTCTTTCATGCAGGGCCACACACTCACACGTTTACATGCACACCTGGGGGCAATTTGAACGAACTTTTTATTCATTCATTCATTCATTTACCAAGGCTGTGTCCCACCAAGGTGGGGTAGCCTAGACAAGGCACACAATTTTAGCTCCCTCTGTCTCTTCCCCAAACCCTCCTCCTTCAGTGTGTGTGTGTATGTGCATGTGACTGGTCTGAGGCCTGGTCTAAGCCACACCACACTGCACCAGGGTCAGCTGCACACTCCAGCGTGGGCACCTCCACAGCAGGGCCTCAGCCAAGGCTGGTTTCCCCTTGCCGCTTCATCCCAAGACCAGACCTCTACCACACCCATCCATTCATTCATACACAAGCTCTCTCCACCCATCCCTGTCCTGAGCAGCCTCTCTCCCCTGCACCACAGTCATCCCTCTTGCATTCAACGCTCTCCTTACCCCCTCTGTCCATCCCATTCGCGGTCTTCCTCTCATTCTCACTCCACTTACATCAGATTCATACACCCTTTTCACCAATCGCTCCCTTCCCATTCTTTCAACATGTCCAAACCATCCCAGTGCCTTTTGCTCTGCTCTATAAGCCAACTCTCGCATCACACCAGTTCTCTCTCGGATAACTTCATTTCTCACACGATCCATACGCGTCACACCACACATACTCCTCAAACATCTCATCTCAACTACATTCAGCTTCCTCTTTTCTGCCACTTTCAGACTCCATGTTTCAGCCCCATATAACGCTGCAGGCACCACCACACCCTCATACAATCTCCTTTTTGCATCCTTTCCCAGTGACCTACATTCAAACACTCTCTTCATTCCCCCCCATATCTTTCGTACTTCATTCATTCTAAACTCTACCTCTCCCCCTATTCCACCATCCACACACACACATGACCCCAAATACTGAAAACACTCTACCTCTTCCAACAAATCCCCATTTAATGCCACATTCAATCTAGGTTCACCCTTTAACCTCGTACACCTCATCACCTTACTCTTTTACACATTCACTCTCAACTTCCTTCTGTCGCACACCTTTCCAAACTCCTCAACCAGACGTGCCAAGCTCTCTTCTGAGTCAGCCACTAGTGCAGTATCATCTGCAAACAGCAACTGATTCACACTCCATTCGCTGCCGTCAGTATTCATCATGCTCACACCCGTACCCGACACCCTTTCATTCACCTCTTTTACCACACCATCCATATACACGTTAAACAACCACGGAGACATCACGCATCCCTGACGCAGACCAACCCTCACAGGAAACCACTCACTCATGCTATTTCCTACTCTCACACACGCTCTACTGTTTCTATAAAAACTCTTCACACCTTCCAACAAACTACCATCAATACCATACATACTCAACACACCCCACAATGCCTCTCTATCAATCCTATCATACGCCTTCTCTAAATCCGTGAATGCCCAAAACACCTCCCTCCCCTTAGCCAAAAACTTTTCACACACCTGTCTCACAACAAACACCTGATCCACACACCCTCTACCTCTCCTGAAACCACACTGCTCTTCACCAATCATACACTCAGTTCCCTCCACTACCCTATTAATCAGCACTCTCCCATACACTTTGCCTACAACACTCAACAGACTAATACCCCTAAAACTACCACATTCATACTTATCACCCTTACCCTTGTACAGGGGAACCACACACGCACTCATCCAATCAAGCGGCACCTGCCCATTTGCAAAACACACATTCAACAATCTCACTAACCACTCAATCACGATCGCTCCACCACACTTCAGGCATTCCACAGCACACCCATCCACACCTGCAGCCTTTCCTACTTTCAACTTTCCCACAGCTTGCTCCACTTCCTCTCCTGTAATCAACGCTTCATTCAACTCTTCCAATACATTCAGTCTACTTTCCCTTCCATCCATCCCAATCACAGCATCCCGATCTTCCTCCACATTCAGCAGCCTCTCGAAATACTCTGCCCATCTTTTTCTTACTGCATTCCCCTCATTCAACATCCTTCCATCCTCTGTTTTTACCTTCTCCTCCCTTCCCGACACTCCCTTTCGCACCCTCTTCACCTCCTTCCAAAACATTTTCTTGTTCTCTCGAAAATTATCCGTCAACTGTCTGCCCCACCTTTCGTCCGCAGCCGCTCTTGCCTCACGCACAGCTCTCTTAGCGTCCTTTTTCTTCTCCTTATAACACTCATATGACTCAATGTCCTTTCTCTGCAGCCATACTTCATACGCACATCTCTTCTCTGCTACAGCCAACCTTACATCCTCGCAACACCATTCACTTCCCTTTCTTAGACCACCCCCAACATGTCTCACACCACACACTTCCTCTGCACTTCCAACCACTGCACTCTTGAACTGTTGCCATTCTTCCTCCACTCCAACAACCATTTGCTCCTTCACCATATTCCACTTGCCACCTAATTCCCTCTGATACTCACACATTTTCTCTCTGTTCTTCAAAACACTCACTCTCAGAACTTTTCTTGCCTCCCCACTCTTTCTCGATCTCACCCATGGCATACCCACACGCAACCTTCCTTCCACCAAATAGTGATCAGACATACCTCCACTCTCTCCCCTCCTCACACTTACATCCAGCAATCTACTACATGCAACCTTTGAAACCACCACATAATCCATCAGTGCTTTGTCAATCACTCTTCCACCACTCTGCCTCACCCACGTATACTTATGGATCTCTTTCTTTCTGAACCATGTGTTCCCAATCACCATCTCTCTTTCAGTGCACATTCCTATCAGTCTCTCACCATTATCATTCTTTCCAGGAACACCATGCCCGCCAACAACACCCTCAATTTTCTCATCACCCACTCTAGCATTCAGATCTCCCATCAGCACTACATTCACATTTGCTCCAAATCCTTGCAAGCACTCATCCAAGTCGTTCCAGAAGGTCACTCTCTCCTCTTCATTCCTCTCACTGCCAGGACCATATGCACTCACGAACACCCACAGCTCCTTCCGAAATTTCACTTTCACCCACATCAGTCTTGGTGAAACCTCCTTCCATTCAACCACACATCGTCTCACCTCACAGCTCACCAGCAAAGCCACACCTTCTCTTGCTCTCCCGCTCTCTACACCAGACATTCTCCCACTCACACTTCCAAACACACACTCACCCTTCCCTTTCATCTTTGTCTCACTCAGTGCTAACACGCTCATTCCCCTCCTTCCAAACATCCTTCCAATCAGATCTCTTTTGCTTCCATCCGTACTACACCCCCGCACATTCAACGACCCAATCTTTAGGGTTTGGGGAGGTAATCTCCCCTTCCCAGCTCTGCCCTGTCCGTAGTTAGGAATGTAGTTACAGGGGAGAGGATTCCCAGTCCTCTCGCTCCGTCCCTTTTAGTCGCCTTTTACGACACGCAGGGAATACGTTGGTAGTATTCTTTTTATACTTACATCGAATTTTGCTAAGAACATTTTTGAAACAATGTGTTTATTTTACTGATATAGTATTATTTTTATTAATCATATACATGACTTTTATAAGTTACATAATCTACATATATTTTGGATAAATAATCTGCATTTGTAATGTTGATTTCTAAAAGTTATTTTTTCCATAATTAAGAAATTCATCTTTGTCATGTGTTTTATTGTTACTTCAAAATTCTTACTCTGTCTGATAAAAGTTATGAACTGGATAATGATAAATCCTGTAGTAAAATGGTTACGGTATAACAGGGGTGGGATTATATAAGTTCGCTTCCTTCCACCCCCTTTCAAGCAATATTTAATATTATCTAATTATCCTAAGTTTGATACGTCTTTGTATGAATGTATAACTGATGATTGTATTGTTGTTAGGGCTGCACGATATGAGGAAAACTTGCGATATGCGATATTAGTGATCCATATTGCGATAACGATACATTTGCGGTAAATAAACAAATAGAAAAATAAACAAAAACATAATTCCCATTTCATTGCAACAGTTTAAAAATTATACTCCAAATCACCCTCATCGACATGGGGGACAAACATCTAACATAATAGGCCTCCATCTGATTGGTCAACAATGGGAAGACGTCCATCTGATTGGTCAAAGCATAAAGGGATTTATTTGATTCGTTAAATGCTTCAAGCTGCTAGAAGATTGTTTTAACACATTTTGGGTTTGCGATTTATTGCGATATTCGCCGTCTTTTGCGATATGCATATTGCAGAGCTGGATATTGCGATAACGATAAATTTGCGGTATATTGTGCAGGCCCAATTGTTGTTGTGTAGTATTCTTATTTGATTGCTTGACATAAACCATTTCAAATCAAATCAAAAAAGTTAGACTCCCCAATCGCCCTATGAAGCATGTTTTTGGACTGTAGACACTGGAGAAAGCCAACAAACCTCATACAGAAAGGTCCCAGCTGATATTCAAACCAGGGACTTCTTAATGTAAGGCAAAAGTGCTAACCACTGTCATGCAACCCTTAACATTTTGTGCTTAATTGATAAAACTGATATTTCACCTTAACTACCAAAAACAATTCAAAGGCCATTGTAAAAGAAAAAGGAGGAACCAAGTTCCTTTGCCTTTTTTTTTGTCCCACTGAATTTTCTACTTATTCAGCCAAACTGAAACATCTCCAACAGATGTCTTCAATTGCTTTGCTTTTGATCAAGGTGCAATGTGCATGACTTTAAAACAATTCTAAGGATAAGCAGGTTTCTCTTTGGCGTCATAATCATTAAGTAATATCAGATGAATTAAAACGGTGCATGGGTCCGATCGGTCTCTGTGTCTGGATCTGTAAAGTGAAGAAACACAAAAGATCTGACAGAAGATTCCTGTACTATTTTATCAAAGCTTTTGAAAGTTACACATATTTCATCATTCTAAAAAAACTATTCTATGGAATAAATCCCCTTTTAAAGTTTAACACTGACACTTCAACTTCTTCCCTAAAGTTAATATTAACTAAAGTTAGTAATGGTTTAACTTAAGTTGCAGCAAAAACAGCAATTCTAAAATCTGGAGGATTAGTCTGGTGACTAGGGTTACCTTACTTACTTTGAGTGTTAATATTATTTACCTGCCTGTCTAAAAGTAGACAATAATGAAAAATTGAACGATTCCATCTGCGGCTTAACTAAAAAAATGTAATTTGTGACTGTTTTGATTGATTTAACTTGGGAAGCATTCATTCCAAAAGCCACACAGCCAATTCTAGCTATTGTAAATAATATCGAAGACAGCATGAAATTAATCAGTTATGTTTCAAAAAAACATTCAACTCACTCAAAGACAAAATTAGGATATGAAGGCCAGGGGAAGTTTTGAAAAAAAAATGAGTTTCCTCTAGTTGCTATTTTTAATGATACTGTCTTCTACATTCGGAGCCATGTTCCTGTAAGCCTCCTGACAAACTTTACATCCAAGAACACTAAAATCCACTTTCTTTAGGGTGTATTAAGACTGAGAAAATCCTTTCTTCCGGACCAAGTCAGCTTAATTTGTTCCGGATCGAGTCCCAAACCTTGCGTTTGGTCTGCATTCAGACTAGCATCAAGCAGACCATTCTGTTCCAGACCAAAGCTTTTAAACTAAGCCATGTGACTAAAGATCTCATCAGCCATTGACCAGGAACTACGAGGGAGGGTCAAAACAAAAAGAGAATGACAGATGTGCTGCACTTTACAATTCTTATTGGGACTCTTAACTTTTTAAAACTTTATATTATAGTTATCAGTGTTGAACGTGAAGAACAACACGTTTTATTTGTTTTTTGGTATGGCAGAGGCTACTGCAAGGAGACGTGCCGTGTGAGCTTCACCTCAACAAGAGGATCCTATCAACTGCAGTGATGAGGAGACGTCGGGCATGAAGGAACGCTAATAAGTGTTTATGACATCTAGATTGTCGGGAAAACCGGGAGAAGTGATTTGTATCCCGTTAAAATATGTTTTATGAGTCGGAATTCATACGACCACATTTGCTGTGTCTCATTACAGTGTAATGGCATTGTTTTAAGAGAATTCTGTTAAAGAACTAAATGCAGCTTTTAGGGCGACGTCACAGAAGCGCCAGGCACCTGCTACATAAAGACACACGGAAAAGCATGTATGAAGCATTTTAAGGGCTGTTAAAATAAACTTTCGAACAAATAAAACAGTTGGTCCCTTTTTTCTGTTTGATAACACAAACATAATTGCTTTACATTTGTCCACTGCTCATCTGTTGGTACATTCCTACTCTGTTTATATTGCATGACCACCAGCTATGGTGGCCATTTTGGTCCAGTTGTTCCGCTGCAAGGATGGATTGTATTCAGAATGAGGAATCTCAGAGCGAACCGAAGCTCAGTCCGAGTGGAAATGAACCGAGACCACCTCCACAGATGGGTCAGAGAGCGGCTCTTGGTCCCGCACCATCGTCCGCTTAGGTGTATTCAGACTGAAAATTTGTTTCAGATTATCAGTTAAAAAAACAAACTCTGGTTCACTTCAAGGAAACCAAATGCGTCCAGTCTGAGAACCCCCTTAGATGTGTTCAATAAGAAAAGTGGAGCTGCTTATGTAATCACGAGATCAGCCCGTGCAGTACACAATACACAACAACGGCATACATGTTAAAACAATCTCATGGCAGCTTGAAGTATTTAAACAATCCAATACAGCCCTTTACGCATTTGACTGGATCGGATGGAGCCCTTATGTTAGATGCCTGCCTCCTATGTAGATGTTCATTTGGGGTAATAATATAGGTTATGTTGACTTTTATTTAAATAAAACAGTTGCAGTGTAATGGAAATGATGCGTTAGTTTTTCTGTTTTTGCTTTGCCATTTTATCAAGTATCGCAAGTGATGTCATCGCAAATATTCATTATTAATATCAAACATCACAAGTTTTCCTCATGGCACAGCTACTCATTACTGAGCACTTTTTTAAAGTTTTATTTCTGTCATTAGAATTCTTTCGTTGTTTGGGTTTTTTTTAGCATAACTTTTGATAAGCTAATAACCAGTTTAATAAAACAGGTTAATTGTTGATTTAGATAAATTGTTTTAAAACTCCTTTTTTAAATTCTCATTTCTTCTAATTTTGCATGAAGAAGCTGAGGTGATTCCCTCTTAAAGATTCAGTGGTGCAAAATGTAAATGCTCGCAGTTTTTCTTAAAATTGGGATCTTTGTTGAGCATCACTGCTCAAAAACTGAGATGCTAAGAGGATAAGCACATCATATGTTCACCTGGGGCGGCAGTAGTGCAGCCGTAGGGCGGTCGACCTCTGATCGGAATATTGCAGGTTCGATTCCCGCCTTGCCATGTGTTGAAGTGTCCTTGGGCAAGACACTAAACCCCATCTTACCCACTGAACCCCACCTTGCCTCTGGCGGAAGGTTGACACCAGTGTTCGGCAGCGCAGTGTGTGAATGTGTGTGAATGGGCCGGGGACTGTAAAGCCCTTTGGACCTTTAGAGAAGGTCAAAAAGCACTACACAAGTAGATACCATTTACCTTGTGCTGTTTGTAACTGGTGTCAGAACAATGACTGTGGGCACTTCCCATGAAAAGTTTAACTTGAGTTAATATAACAAGTAGGTTATATTTATTTTAGTTAAATATGTTGCTCTAATGTTATATATTTACAACAAACACTGTCTAAAGGAAAAACTCAAGTTCACCAAGTGTTATGCGAGAGCCCCTGACCCCCAACACACCTAAAATGATCTAGTTTAGATTTGGCACGTTTCTTCCAGTGAACATTAGGTGACCTTGGTGTTTTGATGGGATTTGTCTGTCAGGCTGCTGGAGGTTGGTTAGCTGAACCTGTGCTGGTTGTGGCATTCACCCAGTTGAAATTCATGACTGTGTGTGCTGTGCTGCATAAAAAGAGTTTTACAACACTTTCTATCAGGATGTTCATGAAGTGTGCTGTTGGCAGTAAATGACAGCAGAAGCAATTTGAGTTTCTAAAGAACATTAGTACTTCAGGCAAAGATTCTCAAAGATACTTCTTACCCCTTTAACATCAGAGATGTCGCTGGCAACACCTAAGGAACACAGGTTCTTTGATATGCCGTCACTTTCATTTATTGTGAAAACAGATTAACAGTGTTAACCATAAGCGGACCATACGCAGCAACCCAACATGTAAAGAGTTTACAGGTTCTAGGCCTCTGACCTCCAGTTCCCAGGAGCCATCACCCTGTATGTTCTCTATGTTCACCTGATTCAGCTCATTAACAAACTCTGCAGTCAAAGCTTATGGTCATGAAGTCAGGTGTGTTTAATAGGGCTGGGTTTCCCCAACAATTTCCAGTATCAATTTGATTCAGTCCACTCGATTCAACATGATTAGATTTCATTTTTAATTTACATTTAGACATTATATTTACATATATTTGTGTAGAAATTCAATAACAATCTATATGGTAAATGGCGTTACAATCATTAATTTTAGGTCACGATTAATTAATCACACAAGAAAATTCTCCTTGTAGCGACCAGGCTAAAAACATTTGACGTTAGCTCCTCCCACGCGCGTCTGGTCATATCATCTAGTTTATGAACACATTTTTGGACAGGTGTCGAGCAGCAAATTCGCTGCGGGCCTAAATAGAGGCAGCCAATATACAGCGGTGGACAAAATTGTTGGTACCCCTCAGTTAAAGAAAGAAAGTCTACAATGCTCACTGAAATGACTTGAAACGTTCAAAAGTAACAATTAAAATGTATTGAAAATTAAATAATCAAAATCAGCCATTACTTTTGAGTTGTTGATTATCAGAATTATTTAAAAAAACAACTAATGAAATAGGGCTGGACAAAAATGATGGTACCCATAACTAAATATTTTATTACACAACCTTTTGAGGCAATCACTGCAATGAAACTGTTTCTGTGTTTGTCAATGAGCCTTCTGCACCTGTCCATGGGTATTTTGGCCCCCTCCTCATGAGCAAACTGCAAACTGGTGTCTTCTCCAAATGGCATGTTTCAGCTCCTTCCACAGATGTTCAATGGGATTCAGATCTGGGCTCACAGAAGGCCACTTCAGAATAGTCCAACACTTTTCTCTGAGCCATTCTTGGGGGTTTTTGGCTGTGTGTTTTGGATCGTTGCCCTGTTGGAAGACCCATGACTTGCTACTGAGACCAAGCTTTCTGACACTAGGCAGCACATTTCTCATTGACAAATACAGAAAATGTTTAGTTGCAGTGATTGGCTCAAAGGGTTGTGTAACAAAATATTTAGTTATGGGTACCATCATTTATGTCCGGCCCCATTTCATTAGTTTTTTTTTTAATAATTCTGTTAATCAACAACTCAAAAGTAATGGCTGATTTTGATTATTTAATTTTCTATAAATTTTAATTTATTGTTACTTTTGAACATTTCAAGTCATTTCAGTGAGCATTGTGGACTTTCTTTAACTGAGGGGTACCAACAATCTTGTCCACCACTGTAAATTTGACACGTGAATCGTGTTTGGTGTGAACACAGCATAACAGTTCACTTTGCACCAACAATTCCCCCAAGGCTGTATGTTGTGCTGAATGTTTCTCAACCGTCTTAACTGCAGCTACACCTAGATTCCTGAAACCACATCCAACTGACCTTTGGTGAAATTCGCATTGGCCCCTCTGTCCAACAGCTGTTTGGCCAAGTCGTGATTTGCCATATTGACAGCAAACATAAGTGGACTCCATCCAAACTCAAGCTTGGTGTCTACATCCATACCTGCCCACCACAAAACCAATGCAAACAAGCAGTTTAGTTATAAGGCAATGAAAAGTAAAGAAACACATGAGGATTGAAGCTGTTCTATAGAACCATTCACCTGCTGATGCAAAACAGAAGAGCAGTTTTTAATAGATCAAGCTAAAGCTAGCATGTTTTTCTCTTTTTTTGTTTTTCTTTTTACATATGATGTCACGATAAAGCAAAGACATGAACTGTTTTGGTTCTTGTCAATAAAATGTTGTTCATACTTGCCATTGTCCAGTAACCTGATAACTTCATCCGTTTGTCCTTTACTGATAGCTCTTTTCATCATCCACACATCTTCACACTTTAATGTAGAGTCATGGTCCTGAGAAAAAAAAAACAGTAGCCTTACACTTCAGGGATTTCTAAAATCAGGATTCAATAATAAGGAGAAAGAAATCAAGAGAAAAAAATCAAGAGAAAGATCCAAAAATTCAGGTGTGAGTAGCCTGCACAATATATCGCACATTTATTGTTATCGCAATATCAAGCTGGGCTGTACGCGAATCGCAAAAGACGGCGAAAATTGCAATAAATGATTACCTTAAATGTGCTAAAACAATCTTATGGAAGCTTGAAGTATTTAACGAATTAAATAAATCTATGTATAAATTTGGGTATTTAGATATACGCCCTCAGGTTGTTGACTGATCGGATAGAGCTCTTTTATGTTATGTTCACCTATGTAGACTAGGGTTGACTCTTATTTAAATTAAACTGCTGCAGTGAACTGGATATGATGTTGTTTTGCTATTTATTCATGTATCGCAAGTCATATTGTCATTGCAATATTGATTATTATCGCATAATGCTGGTTTTCGTCATGTCGTGCAGCCTTCATGTAATTAGGGGGCATAATTGGAGCTGTTCAGCTGTACAGTTTAGATCCAGATTCCAGCTCAGACCAGGAAAACAAAGATGTACATGGATATTTGTCTGACAGAGGAAGTATCAGCAGGGCTCCAGACTGCGACCAATTGCTCGCATTTTGCGACCAAAATTTGAGAGTGTGCGACTGAATTTTACATCCAGTCGCACATGTGCGACCAGTAAATTTGCCTCCCCCACCCTACAGTGGAAGGGGCACGTCAATGATCAATGAAATGATCTGAGACGCAAGCGCACACGCACGCAGGCAGACAGTCGCGCACATACTCATGAAACGCGAGCACACACTCTCGCGTGATGCCTGTCTGTGAGGCGGCCAATGCGTGTGAGAAGAATAGGGAAAGTCACTGTGAGTGGCTAAAATGCGTGTAGGGGGAGGGGCCTAGAGATTATCGAGCGCGCGTTAACATCTGTGGGAATGAAACATCACAACCTGACATGTACGTCTGAGCTATGAGTAAGTGAACTATTGATTCATTTTTCCGACCTGCGGCTTGTGTACCAGTGCCAGAGTGTACAGCAGGGGTCTCAAACTCGCGGCCCCCAAGCTGATATTTTGCGGCCCCCGCCTTAATATGCAAGTTTAATGTTATTGCAGCCCGCCAGTTTTAATGAATGACACTTTTTCATTGTCGTGCACGGAGATGACCAACCAATCACAGTGGGGTTAATGACTGTTGGGGGTCCCTTACTTTCCTCTTTAGAACGTATCTATTCGCTCGTAATTTTCTAAATACATGCAGTCTGTGCTGAACTTTTCTCTCTGGGTCACACAGACCTGGAGGAAGGTTTAGTGTTTTGGTTACGGTTACGGCGGCGCATCAAACGGGTTACGGCAGCTCACCTCTCCCGTCCAGCGGGAGTCGGGTCAGCTGAGGAGAATTAATGTCCCTCACCTACGTGCGTGACAGCTAACGGGGCTTTGAGATGAAGGTGAATCTGCAGCAAGACTGGACAACAGTTGGAGTTGTCCTTAACATTCAATTTAGTTTTAATATTGCTCTCCCCCTCAGTGTGATCTGTGTTATTATATATTTTATGATTATTTTAATGTTTTGTAATGTATGTAGCCTTTTTTAAAGAATTGGTATTTTAAATTATTTTAATTAATCACTCAACTACAAAAACCATCAGGACACATGTCCCATAATGCATTGTTTTGTAGTCTGTAGGGCAGCTTTCAGTCAGTTCAGTTTCCAGCTGTGTCCGGGGAAGGTTTGCCCCTTGCTCCCACCCCTTTCTCGTGATAGTTTTGTGATGATTGACAGTTGATGTTGCAGCAAAAACAAAAATATGTCACACACCAGGGGGGTATTCCAGAAAGCAGGTTATGCTAGCTCTCACGATAAGTTTGAGGCTAAGGAAGTTGATAACCTCAGCTTTCGGTTCCAGAAATGGAGGTATGTTTCAGGGTAGGTCAAGTTGCCATGGCAACTCATGCTCTGAACATAACCTGGTCCGGAGCAGGTTTAGTTGAAGCTTAGTTTGTTTACAGAGAGGTGAGGCAGCATGGAGTGTCCATTTGAAGATGATTTAGTGGATGAAGAAGCTCAGATAATACTTTTTCCACATTGAGATGGTGATAAGACCACATATGGATGTTGGAAAAATATTTTTTTTTACTTTGATCTAACTTAATTATTTGTTTCAGTTAAGATAAATCTTTTTTTTTGTAAGTGAGTTGTTGCTGTTAGATCGGCACCGCAAAGGATTGTGGGATATCATTCCCTTTGCCTGTCTGGACGGATTTGGGTTTAAGTGTGGGTTTTTGACCAAATGTATTTAGTTGTTTAGCTGTTTTAACTGTGTTTTGCCATGTTTCGCCGAGTTATTTTGCCCCACCTGGGCTTACGTCTCTGCACCATGAGTGAGAGTGAAGGAGAGGATGATGAGTTTATATAGCACCCCTACGGGCACCAGCTATAATAACAATGACGGTAAATTCCTAGTTGAGATTTTGCACTATGTGCAATTCACCCCCCGTCTTTTTTATTGTTATAAAAATGAGAATATCTGCCGGCTCAAACTTAGACATTTGAGAGTTCAAGAAATATTATTAATTAAGATGGAAAAAGGATTAATTGAATTGGAGTAATGTGACATTTAGTTAAATAAATATGTAAATTTGAGTTGTATGAACAATTATTGAGTTTTATAGACGTTTACTTTGTCTGCTCTTTTTCTACACGCAGAAACTCTTTTACTGATGATGCAGCCGTGTTACTTTTTTGATGGACGTGTAATCTTCATACGCCGTCTCACTGAAGTACTGCGTTTTCTTTTTTTTTCACCACGCGTTTCCATGGTGACTCCAGAAATCGGCGATCTATTGAGAATGTCTTTATGTACCTGCTGTGCACGCCCGTTAACCCAGGGTTACCAAGTCGAGCGTAATTACGCCAACTCTTATCCGGTCTTTTGGAACCGACATACCCAGAGTAAGCAAGTTCAGGCGGATTTCAGCCAGAGTTCAGGCTCAAAGTCAGGCTAGTTTAAACATGCTTCCTGGAATACCCCCCAGGTGATCTGTGCAGCGTTGAGTCCACCTGGGTGATCTCAAACATGGTTATTGTGCATCTTGGCTGCACCTATTTGGTGTCACAAAGATAAATCTCCATCCGTTTTCTTTACTATTTGTACTGTCATGACAGCGATGCTGCTGTCAGTTTACCTGTTGTTGCATCTTCAAAAGGGCAGAATAAAATGTGACACTGAATTTGAAACAGCACATTGTAATTTCTTCATCAATTATAAAAGTATTTATTCGTAATACAGTGGAAATTAGTAGATTTGGTTAGCATGTTGATTTACGGTATGCGCCCCTAAAATTTCTGGTTGTGCCCCTAAAATTTTCAGTTGGGGGCCACTGTGCTCCTAGTGAAAAAAGTTAGTCTGGAGCCCTGATCAGAATGGAGCAGAGCAGAGAGCTTGTGGCCCAAAGACTGTGGCATACGTCACTGCTTCAAAAAAAAAATTCGTCTGCTCCTAATTTACAACGATTTGAAAAGAAATACAAAAAAACGCTGTTTTAAGTCTAATTTCCTTTGTATACGTCCTCCAACAACAGAAACTGTCTGCTACAAGAAGTACATGTTTAAAAACACGATTTTTTTCCAGAGTGGGTCTCAGTCTATCCGATGCTTTTGACAAATCTCAAGACTCAGATTAGAATATTTCCTGTATATGTGGTCCAAATACCGCTAGGAACATGTAGCTCTAAGTTATCTGGATGTGAACAGAGTTAAAAAACTACATCGACTTGATAATTTCGGCAGTCAGTGTGAATGACTCAGCAGCCAGGCGGGAGCGCTGCTAGTGCTAGCTAACTCGGCTAGCTGTCGCGTGCTATCAATTACTTCGAACAACAAGTTAAAAGGAATTTTAAAAGATGGACTGACTTTTTCCCCGGACTCTTTGGGGAGATAAGTTGTCTCCACGCCGCATCTGATGTCGCTTTCATCATTACTTCCTTCACTTTCTGCTCCTGCCGGGAAGGCGTAGTTCGTGAAGTCCGCCATGACCTGAATCTGACTGCACGGTGCCGCTCAGCAGAAAGTACCCGGATGTGGCGAGGAAGTGGGCGGAGCTTCGCCTCAATCCACAAACCACGAAGTTTAAAGTTTATTTTTATTTTAACATGTTCTTGTGGCATTTTCTCATGACGGAGGACATATATAGAGGGGAAAAGCTTGAAATTGCATTTCTGAGTATTTCAAATCATTGAGAATCAGGAGCAGATGAAAAACACCAAATTGATTGTTATTGTGACTCGGAAAATATGCTGGGCGGGCTACAAGCTCCCTGTTCTGCTCCATTCTGATGCATCAATTTTGTAGATGAATAGATCCACTTCTGTCTTTGTTTTCCTCGTCCAAGCTTCTGATTGAAAACTGTGTGGCTGGATAGATCAGATGTTGCTGTCCATTTTGGTTGCACTGGTAATGTTAGGTTGGGGTTGTGAGGGGCTGTAAGCTACCAAGAGACAATGAAAAAAAGGGTTGATGGGAAATGAAGAATGGGGCACCCTGTGCCAACAGTCCCTTCCACCCCTCAAAGGTGAATTTCTAATGAAACCGTGCCTCTCTGCAGAAACAGTTCTAAAAACAGCATAATCAGACTGCACGGTGGCGCAGTGGTTAGCGCTCTTGCCTCACAGCAAGAAGGCCCCCAGTTCAAGTCCCAGCTGGGGGATCTAAAACAGAACATCAGTGGGGGACCTTTCTGTGTGGAGTTTGCATGTTCTCCCCGTGCCTGCGTGGGTTTTTCTCCTCCCACCGTCCAAAAACATGCTCCATAGGTCAATTGGTTAATCTAAATTGTCCATGGGTGTGAGTATGAGAGTGAATGGATGTTTGATTGCGACAGACTGGCGACCTGTCCAGGGTGTCCCCCTGCCTTTGTCCACAAGTGGCCAGGATAGGCTCTGGCAGCCCTGTGACCCCAAAAGGGACGAAACGGAATAGAAATGAATGAATGCATGAACAGCATAATCAAAATTAAAAGACCACTGTAAACACTTATACAATATCAAACGATGATCAAAGTGGGACTTTAATTCATTCATGAACTTTTCTAATGATTCATTATTTCATCTTTTTGTCTGTGATTATATTCTATAATATTTAATTAAGATTATTATCATACTATAGTTCTGTGCAAATTTCAATTCAGTCTGTTGAATGTTTATTAGGGGTGTAATGATTAATCGATTAATCGATTTCTATTCCTGCGATCAAATCAGATCGATCTGTCTGAGCCAAGTTGTTAATTGAATCGAGTGAAATTGACCGAAAACAATGAAAACGCTTTAAAATGAGATAAATTAATAATCAGTTTTGGAAGACATGGTGTGTTTATTTTACTATAACGTCAAATTGATCAAGTTCATCACAGTGGACAACATACATGTGATGTCAGCAAAAGGTGATGAGTCCATCACTCCAGTTCAATGTGTGGACAGACTTTGAATAAAGTCATGTGACCATCCAGTGTCTAGAATGTTCTGAGAATGTTCCCTTTGGATTCTCTGGATGTGGAAAAACAACAGTGGTGAACTTTAGGAAACTAACATGTGAATGGATTTGACATTCATTCTAGTTTACTGGTTTGTTTGGACACATGTTTCATTTCCACTTGATGATCTGGAAGAAATCCAAGAATCTGGAAAACTTCAGCTGTACTGTTCAGTAGCAGGTTTTTCTCTCTGAGTCACACTGGTTGGAGTTTTGGATGAAGATGTTCTGTATCCATTTTAGATCAAAGATTTAAAATGAGCCAAAATCAAATATATGAGTCATATCATCAACCACAAATTATGATTTGAATAGAAACATTGTTAAAACCCCTCTTGTTAAAGTAAAATATGTCCAACACAAGAGGCCCTCAGCTCTCATCTGTCTGCCTAGCTGTTGGACAGGACAAGTTAGAAAAAAAAAGAAAAAGAAAAAAAAAAAAAAGAAACATTGTTAAAATGAATGGTTCCCCTCTAATGTCCACATCAAATAACTCTTGTTTACACGTTTGTCTGTGGCTTAAACAGAACTTTATGTCCTTCAAAGCTCTTGCAAAACCCCATTCTATACAAACAAGTGTTTTTTTAGAGCAGGGATTCTTTTCATTCAATTCTTGCTCTGTTTTACCAGAGATGGACGGACCTAAAAAACACAAAGAAAGATATCCTTCTCTATAAAATGTATTGTTTTTTGTGACTTAAAGTTAAATGTATTTTTTTTTATTACGTAAAGAATATATTATTTTGCAATATCTTCAATAACCTTTGGATAAACTCAAAACCTGCAATCTAATCTGTGAAGACTTCATCAAGGGACTCTGTTCCCTTCTTCCTGGTCCATCTGGCACGCATCGGCTCTGCTCATACCCGACTAGAAATGTATTTTAGGAATTCAGACATTGCTCAAGTTGGCATGCAGAAATCAATTTCCGAGTCACTGCAGGAGGCTGAAGTTGAGAGAAAGCAAGGAGCAGAGAAAATGAAAAAGGTTCTGTCTGTTTGTGAAGAGACCTAAAACTTCTCTCACTTCATCTGTAGCCTTCTTGGGGTTTGAGTCATTAAATTCCCAAATAAGCTCTGGATGTAAATCCTTTATTTTAATGATTATAATTTTTTTTTTTTGAGCATCGTGTAAAAGTATTTCATTTATCGGTACATTTGGTTGATTGATGATACAATTTTACTTGTACTTTCTTAATTTGAAGAGATTCAAGTGTTAAAAATTCCTTTATCCCAATCCACAAACCACGAAGTTTAAAGTTGCAAATAGTGCATGTGACTGAGATAGAACTGAGTTGAAAGGCTTCAGAAACCTAATGTGCTGATTTTGCAATCATGTGATCCAAACTGCTCCCACATTTTCAAGACAAACACATTTTCCTAAAAAGCTTTTTTGTGTACGAAAAGGTGCTGAAGTTATGAGGTGACAGAAGAGATTTTGTCCTGATCTCCTCTTCCTGTAGAGATGGCTCCGCCCACTGCAGGACTGTAAAGTTTGTCTTTGACCGCGGCTTTAAATGAGGAGGAGGAGAGAAACGGCCACAGCTGAATTCCAAAGCAGAAATCGGAAGGTTTACAATCGACACCAGGTTTTCACTGGAATTCGAACGAGCTGTTAATTTATTGGAAAATTAAAAAAAACTTTGCTATAACGTTGGATGATCCCCAAAGATCTTAAAAAAACACCCAAAAAAACGTGTTTAATATATTTGTACAGCTGAAAGAATGCTGAAGATATGGTAGTTTAAAGCTGTAAACGAATTAAATGTCTTTCCCATTCACTAGAACAGCAAAACCTGCTGCAATTTTTTTTAAGTTGCAAAAAACAAAAAGAATTGTTGAAGGAACTGAGTCCACTATAGAGTAGTGGATCCGGTCATGGTCTTGCTCTCCTCCCCTTTGCTTCTTTTGAACAGTCACAAATCTAGGTGTTAAATTGATGCAGCAATGAAGCTCCACCTCCAAAGAAACCCCGTGACCAGGTTCTGCTTTTTTTTCAGACGTCTGGCTAGGATCAAGTCTTTTATATCAAAAACGACCCTTGAAATTGTCCCTCATGCCTTCGTGTTGTCCAGACTAAATTATTGCAGCTCTTTGTTCGCTGGCTTACCCAAGGCTTCAATAGCCAGCCTGCAGCTGCTCCACAACGCAGCAGCCAGATTTACTTGTGGGGTGAAGAAATTTGACCACATAACACCAATCTTGGTCTCTTTGAACTGGCTGCCAGTGCAATACTTACTTTTTATTAAGATGCTGGTCCTTAGCTTGAAGTCCCTGGTAGGTACGGCACCTTTTTACCTCTCCAGTCTGCCTTTAAAACATCCACCCCTAAAGTCCTTATGTTCCACTGACCAGTTTGAGTTCATGGTTCCTAGAACCAAAGGGACGTTTCGGGGGTACCGTGCTCCTAAACTATGGAATCAGTTGACACCAGCAATAAAAGAGGTCACGCCCCTGGAGAGTTTTAAAAAAGAATTGTTCCGCCATTTCAGTGCTTCAGCCTAGCCCTGCTGGTTTGAATCTTTTTAAAACTGGTTTATACTTTTTATTCTTTTATGTTTTATGACTGTACAGTATTTTTTTCTCTGTGTGTACAGCACTTTGGGCCCCCCCTGGTGGTGGAAGGTGCTTTATGAATAAATAAATGAGGATGATGAACGGTTTGATGATTGGGGGAGGGAAACAAGCTAAAGCATAGGGAAGATCTGAATAGATGAGAAAAGGTACAAATGAATTAGGAGACCTGTTAAGAATCAGAAGAGGAAGAAGAAAGACTGAAAACAGGCTTTTGGTTCCTTTATTTCCTAAAAATGACTTTTGGAAAGAGAGAGGAAAAGTGTCCAGGAGAGGGGGCCATTTCCTCTTGTCAAGATAATCAACACTCAAGTCTCCCATGAAAAAAGAAAGCAGAATTAACCTTCTATTTCTTCAGCTTTCTTTATTTTAAAAAAAGAACATTCAAAACAAAATTTAAAACAATCTACTGTATCTCTTTTATCAGACTCCAATGACTCATTTAATGTTAAAATGTCACGTTTTCCATGTGATTCAGCAGACTGGTTTGAGAAGCAGGGTAGTGAACATTAGAGATGCTGCAATTCAACTGAACCGTATGTTACACCATCAAACTGAATCATGGGGAAGAGTGAATTGTTGCATCCCAACTGCGTACCAGTTTGTATAGTTGAGAAGGATTTGTTATTTATTTTTTATTACATTACACCAGACATATTATGAGCCAACTGAAAGGTTTTTCTTCATTGTTACTCTCTTATCAGCACATTTTTATAGAAGGGTCATTTCCACATTTTTTGTCTTTTTTTTGTAAAACCCAAAAATTGAGATTTGCACCGAACTGTGAAGGTGAATCGTTGCATCTCTGGTTCACATAAGAGTTTGTTTCAGCTACTGATGGCCAGAAAGACGTTGAACAAGGTTAAGGTCAGGGTCCTCTCATGGCGTCTGTCAGGTCTACCCGAAAAGCTTTGTGTTGCCTTTTTACTAGAGTGAGTTTTTGTGATGCCAATGAAGGTTGTAAAGTTTCATTTAAACACTGACTGAAAATGAAAGGAATGCTGGACTCCTTTAGGTTTTAGACATTGACCTGATCAGTCCAGATATGCCCCACACATCTAACTCCAGATTGAGATGTCGCTTTAGTACCTCCTTTGTTTTGAAGTAACACAGAAACCAAATCCTCTCCAGTATGTCTAGTATTTTGTATAATATATTTTCTTTGAATCAGTATTAGCGTTTTTGTGCAGAAAGCTACAGTTGTGATTTCTGGATTGTTCTCTGGCTCTGATGCTGCAGAGGAAACGCCGTCCTCCATGCACTCCAGGCTCAGAAAAGATCTGCAACAACTTGCTTTTGACACTGGATCTCTGTTCCTCTGAGGAATGTTTTGAGGTTTTAGTCCTCCCTCCCCTGAAACTGTGTGCAACCTTAAACTGATAACATGTTTCACTTTATCAGTACGTTTAGATGTGCCGGAACTGTTTCTGCTATTTTGTGATTCACTGAAAGGCAGCTGAGCAGAGTAAAACCAGGAGTGGACAGTGAGAGGCAACTCAAGAGAGTCTCTGAGAGACTTGAACTACTTACTTCCCAACATGTCACATTCTCAAATGCGTGCAAAGATGTGGACTTTAGGAGGCGATTGTCATTCACTGACCGCTTTGACTCAGCACAGATTCTCACTCTCTGTCAGATTTCTGCTCCCTGCTTTTATTTTGAAGGGAAACAGTCCTTCAAATGTCCAGACCAGATTTCAAACTTTAAATTGTAATGAAGCTTGTTTACAAAAACTACCAAGTACTAACTTTTTTTTGCTGTATGGTCTTGGATGTGGAAAAACTGAAACCCTGAACATCTCCAGTGACTCCGCTGTCTGTTGTCCAGTGTTTTCATGGTGGTTTTGTCTCCACTAAAACCCCCCACCAAACACACACACACACACACACACACACACACACGCACACACACACACACACACACACCCACACACACATTCACTGGTTATCATCTTGTATTCCTTTTCAGTGGCTGCTTCAGGGACAATACTGATGATTTAAATTATACATGTTTTAAATGACTGTTAGACTAAAATGAGCTTTTAGTATATTTCCTAAAGTTCTGACTTGACAAATGATGTTTTTTTCTTGAAAGATTTACTCTGGATTTATATATATAATACAAAATAAGGGTTTTAAATATGTAAATTCAAAAGTTAAACTTAAAAGTGCGGAAAATAATCTTTGGTCATGAGTTTTTGTCTTGATCTTGTCATTTGTGTGGAGCTGTTGCCTTTAAAGCCACATGAGAGACAATGAAGGACCTCCGGATGCTTTCAGAAAGTGGGATGGACGTTTTGTCCTCTATATCTCTCTGTCACTCTTTCTCTCTCTGTCACTCTGGCTAAACGACAGGCAGGGCGAGCCAACAGGAGGCTGACCTGCAGGGAGAGCGCACGTTCGCGCTGAGAAGAGGAGACAGCCGTGCGTTTTAGCGCACGTTTAGCGCAGACAAACAGTGAAAGATCAAGGAGAAGAGGTGTCTGTCGGACCAGTGCCGTGCCGTGAACAGATGTGAGCGTTGAGCAGAGACCCTCAGGTGCGGAGAACGCAAACTGGCTCAGTTAGGATGCAGAAATCACCGGTGGAAGATGCCAACTTTGTCTCCAGATTCCTGTTTTGGTGAGACATGTTTAGTCAGTATGTGTGTGCGCGCGCGTCCGCTTGTGCTTAGGGTTGTGTGAGGATGGCATGATGCGCATTTTGCTGCTCATATTAGTAATTATTAGGGAGCGTTGGCGATCATTTGGAGACAAGACAATCCAGACTAACTTTAGCTTAAAAAGTTTAACCTATGCTCTGTGTTTTGAACCGTCAGCAGACTCTCTGGTTCAGTCATGTGGTTACTGCAACACAGGTGGATAGATCTGAGAGGAAAATGCGCACGTTAGTAAATAAATTCCCCAAATGTAATTTTACACTCCTTTTTTTTAAAGCAGACTCAGGCATCGGCGTTTCATTATTGATGTAAAATGTGTTTCAATGTGCTCCTTCAGACTGAGACACTCGCTGCTTTGACGCGTTAAGCCCCCTAAATGAGGGGTTCGTGCGCTCTTCTTGCGTCGCCAGAGTGCACGGCGCACAAGGATAATTTTCGAAGCTTCTCGACCAAAACCCTCTCACGCTTCGTGTCTGGAAGTTTTATTTTTCCTTGTCAAGTTATCCTTTCACAACAATAGGAATCATTCGAATCCTAAAGGAGACCTCGAAGACCCAGAGTTCCGAAAGCGCGTGTGTGAGCTACCCGTCTAATGTGTGGCTTTTGTACAGGTGGATCACCCCACTGCTGAGGAGGGGCCTCAACAAAAAGTTGGAGCTGACAGATGTGTACAAGGCTCCATCGTTTGATCAGGCAGACACGCTGTCAGAGAGACTTGAAAGGTTTGTAAGCAGAGAGGTCATTGGTTGGCCCAGGATGACTTAACTCTTCTAGAGTTAGAAGTCATCTTGTTGCAAATTCTGATTGCAAAGTGAACACTTAAATCTCCATGATTATAAATAATCTAAGATGGGTTGTTTTGGATCAAACTCTGACACTTTGGCTGAGTTATTTTAACGCAGTTAAAAAAAATCGCAGATGAAGAACTAATAGATTTAGCTCAAATGAAACCACTACAACACAAAAGTCACCTAAAAATATATATCTACATGAATAACCCAAAGATTTGGGTAGAAGGAATAACCCAAGTGTTTTAAGAGTGTGTTTATACATTCAATTTAGTTTCATTTATATAGGCCAAAATTACATCACAGTTGTCTCAACGGGCTTCACTAATTGTACAAAAAATTAAAAAAGTTATAAAATACAACAGCTGATGGCTAAACTAAACCAAACAGACTAAACTGAATTGGATTGATGTGTATTCATTAAAAGATGAATGAATTTTGTTGTTACATGAACATTACAGTCTGTTTATGTGGCACATAATTCAGCATTCTGGCTGCTTTGGCAACATTTTCGATTCAGACATGATGTATTTCTTCCATCTTTTTCTTTTTATAGATTATATTAATTTACAATTTTCTAAATACCTCTGTATAAATCAAATTTAGATTAGGGGATTGAGTCTAACTATCAATCAAGAGCAGAAAGTAGATCAGTGAATTTGTTTCCTGACAGGACAAGTTCAAATTCCTGTTTAAGTCAGGGTCAGCAGAGCTCACAGCTTTGAGTCCCACTTCTATCATCTTCTGCTTTTAAAATGTTCCCAGTGCAATTTTAATCATGATTATGCTGTTTTAGCCAAAATAATGTAAAAACGTTTCGCTTTCTAGGACATATTTTCTGTAGAGCAGCAGAAGTTCATTAGAAATTCGCCTCTGAGTTGTGGGCGGGACCGTTGGCGTGGAGCAACCACAATCCCCCCCCCCCCCCCCCCCGTTGCAGGGCAAAGCAGGGAGCTTGTGGCCCACCCAACATATTTTCTACAGCACAAAGAAGCTCTTTTTCAAACAGCTTTTTTTGTCGGCTCCTGATTTACAAAGATTTGAATAAAAAATAATCAGAAATGCAATCCTGAACCAACATTTTCTTTATCTATTTTAAAGTCCCACTTTCTGTCACACACCTAGGTGTGTGACATATGTTCCCTGCATTTGACCCATCCCCTGGGGGAGCGGTGAGCTGCAGATGAGCCGCGCTCGGGAGGCAGCAGCATTTAGGGACTTGCCCAAGGGCCCTCACTGGGTGATGTTAATTGCTCGCCATTGATATGGTAATTGCCCCCAGTACCATTATTTATTCCCCTCCGGGAATCGAACCCTGGATTCCTACCTTACCAACTGAGCTACCCAGCCGCTAGCCATGTCCTCCATCATGAGAAAAATGTTAAAAACACCAAAGAAAAAAACATTTTCTTCAGAGTTGGTGTATAATAGTCAGTGAAGGACTTGATGAAATCCAAAAGTTTAATACAGAGAAACCAGATTTTCTACAAGTTTGAATCCTGAGTTTCACCAACTTTACCTCCAGATAAAACAGACGTTGATTTCCATCTTCACTACAACTTCTACTTTTAGTCAGAAGGGGGATTTTGGACCACAGAGTCCGGTCCCTCTGCTCTTCAGTGTAGGGAGAACACTTTATTCAAAATCTTCCACAGGAAGTGCAGTCAACTCGTCTTTCCCCATCTTTCATCTGCCGCTCCGACTTTGGCCTTCATCCTTGTGACCCACCGACCCACATTTCTGTAGTATAGTAGCTTTGCTCAGGACTTGTATTGTCCTGGATGCTTGTGAACCACTATCTGTTTCCAAAACTCGGATCCAAAAACTATTGCAGAGCCCGTCCAATGGCAGCAACTGTTCTGGGATTTTCTCTTTAAGGAAGCTGTCAGGGAGTGTCAGGTTAGCAACACTTTCCATGATGTCTGCAGAGTGTTGTCAGTCTGACTGAGGGATTGTGGTTTTACTCCACAGCAACATACTCACAAACATGAAATATTAATAAAAAAAACGTTACTTTTTGGACTTTTTATCAACAGAGACTTAAACTGGATTTTCTTACTCCTCTACATACAGTCTGGAATATTTGCAGCTTTCACTTTCTGAACGAACAACAAACATTTTCTGTATTTGTATCTGATAATGCAGCAAGTGAACTGATGGTGATACATACATAACATGATTATTATTGGAGATATTAAAACAAATTTCTCTGATTTTATATAACACTTTGCCCAAGTCAGTCCAAACTTTGAGCTCAGTTTGACTTCTCTTTAACGCACATGCAGTAACATTTGTGCTGCAATGCGCTTTGAATGGAGCTCATCCAGATATTGGGATAATCCTGAGCTATTCTTTTGGGTTGTGGTTATAGAACAATCTCTCACAGAGGGGGTATTCTGTTCTGTCCTCCTCTCCCTCCATAGATATGTGTCATTGCAGCACATAAGGCTCCTGAAGCCTGACCTGACATTTCAAGTAATGTATGTTTCAGCTTCACAGGTCTCATTGGGTGAGATTGGACAAGAATCGCAGTGAGTTTAATAATAGAGCATAGCATGGATCAGGTATTTATTCACAGGTGCGTCTCCAAACATGCTACCCAAGTGAGAGGAGTGGAACTCGATCAGTAAGGCTGATCTTTAAAAATGATTTGCAAATATTGATATTTTCTCAGAATTACCATATTTTCCGGACTATAAGTCGCTCCGGAGTATAAGTCGCACCATCCCAAAATGCATTGTAAAGTAGAAAAAAACACAGATAAGTCGCACTGGACTATAAGTCGCATTTGATGGGAAATTTATTTGACAAAATCTGAGACCAAGAACTAATAACTTGCACAACCTCATATGACACAATCATAGCAGACGGTTTATCTCATAATTTCACAGTAATTCTTTCTCAAACCTATTTATTTATTCCTTTCATGAAGCATCATTGTCCAACTAATACTCTGTTTTCATCCTGTATTTGTAGAAACAGTTGTCATTTTTATTGCATTTCTGAATCTATGAAATCATTGGAAAATAGAATATTATGTTGTTAGCCTTCAAGATCTTACTGTAAAAAAATGTTTGATGATTCTCTGAGTCACTTAACAGACTCTTAACACTTAACATACCTCATACATCAAATTGACCCAGGAACATCATCTCTGTTCCTCACAAATGAACATAACAGGAGGGTTAACAATGTATTTATTTCAATTTAGTTCTAATATAAGTCGCTGCGGAGTATAAGTCGCACCCCTTGCCAAATTATGAAAAAAAGGGCGACTTATAGTCCGGAAAATACGGTAAAAGAAATTTAATAAACGGAATCCCTGATTAGTTTTTGTCATGTTTAGGTCCCAAAACAAAATAATTAGAAGTACACATAGCTGAGAATGAATACTGTTTTGCTTTTGAAGAACTTCAAGTAGGATTTGTTGTGCTGTAAAGTAAGAGCACAGTTTTTACAAAACAGAATGATTTGCAGTAGAATAGAAAAGTGTGTAAATGAGCTTCCCAGGGGTCTGTGATAACGTCATGTATCAGGTTTGTCGGCGTAAACGCTGCAGATCTGTGCTCTGCTGCATCCATGTTTATGCTTGCTGTAAGGCATTTGCCCTCTCCGTGTGTTTACAGTAGCAGATCATGCAGTGGCTTCACTTCATAGTCAATTTCAAATATGGGCTGGTATTTAAAGTGAAGTGCCAACAAACAGACTGTTTCTGGGTGATGACAGCAGAAAACCTCTATTTATTGAAATGGTTATACAGTATCACCCAATTACCAAAGAATTTTGTTTTTACATTTTTTTTTTACAAAAAAGGTGTGCTATTTTAACCCTTTTCCCCCAGAAAATAATGATATCTTTATTTTGATCCTGTTAAATCTACAGAGACGCATTCAGCCCCTTTCAGCAATGTGACTGGAGAAGCTGAATGCATCCATGTGCCTGCATCAACAAATTTGAACCCTTAAGTCGTAACCCTTGTGCTATCCTGGACACTTTAACATTGGGAGTTGGGTCATCTAGACCCACTAGACAGTGCTCTGAACCTTTTTTCTTCAATGATTTGTGATCTTCACTGGTGTCCATGGATTACATGAAATCTTTCCACCTTTATCCACCTTTGTCATGGTAGGGAGAACACGTCAATGGAAGGGGGGGGGGGGTCATCTAAGACTGCACCAGGGTTAATATGAGTTAGGTGGGCTTTATTTTTCTTTTAAAACCCCTTTGTTTATGCCTAAAATATTTCAAATCTTATTCCCCTTTTATTTTAAAGCTAAACTGTGTGGGACCCCTGATAATGAGCATCTTCTTAGGCGGGGGGGGGTTCATTTTTTCCATGTTTGTATTTTGAGGTGATTTGTTGTTTGTGACACATTATTGAAAACTAAACTAAACTCAACCTGAATTCTTTTCATTTGCTCTCTGCAGATTTCCTGTAAAAGAAACAAATGCAATCATGTTTGGTCTACGATGAAAGTTTCTGCTGTTCTGTTCTGTCAGCTGTCATGGATGCATAGGAATTGTATTTTGCTCAACTGTGGTGAATTGTAAAAATAAGAAGACTGATAAAGTGATGTGCTTGTTGATGAAAAAATATTAGGATAAACATAAACTGAGCTGGAATCTGCAGCAGGTTTTTCCACTTTTTTTTCTTTGGAATTTAGGAGAGATCAACATTTTTTAAGGCTTTTGTTACTCTGTTAAGGTCAGTAGTGGCTTTCCAAGAGTTCGGTCTCATATAGTAGCTCCTCTGGTTGTTTCTGCTGTAATATATTTGCTCACACTGAAAAAGAAGTAGTTTAAGCATAGGAAAAGAACACCAATCATAAGGAAGTATCACCAAAATGATCTGTCCATGCAGCAACAAACTTTAACTTAACAATAAATCTTATTAGATAATACATTCCAGAAACAAGGGGTTTGACACAAGAGACATAGATTTACTTCACATTAAACGTTATGCATGACAATAATAAGAGATCTTTTTTGCTAGTTCTTAACAAATGGTTTGGGTTTTTTGAGTTTTATGTATAATTGTAGTTCAAACAGGGAAAAAAAGTGTAATAAGCGGAAATGACTCATTTTAAAATAAAATGTGAACTAAATGTGAATAAGATCTTAGTTGGACCATCTCAATAAACCCTCATAAAATCTAAAACCAGCACTTGTTCTTTGAACAGAAATCTAGATCGGAATAATGACAATGAATGCCAGTCTAACTTGTCAACATTTATTTTGATATTTTTTGAGTTTTAAATCAAGTTTTTCTATTGTCAGGAGCATGTAGCAAAAGGATTTTAACTTATTTTTATAATGATTTCCTAACTTCTTGATCCTAGCTGTTAACGAGAAAAGCTTAGAGCAAATAAAAAGTTCAAAAAACGTATAACCTGGTAAAATACCTTGAATGTCTAAAAACAAAGGTTTTAAATTCTTGCTGTTTATGGCTGTTAAGAACATTTTTCACTTTGTCACAAAACCAGAATATTAGTCCCAAATTTCATCTGTTTGTCTTAACTTTTCCCATCAACTGCAGAGGGATGGATCCCACTTTGCTTTTTCCATCCTTCCAGCCTTTTCTCACTTTGAATGGAGCAGACAAACCAGTTAATGTTCATGGGTGGTAAAAAGTTAACCTTTAAAAGATTCCCAGTGCTCACCAGCTGATAAATGACTGGTTGATTTTGGCCTCATTTGGCCTCAGTAGCTGAGCAGAGATTCTGAGAATGTGAACTTTACCTTCTCCTGACGCATGACCCTGTCGGCCGCTCTGTCAGCATCAGCTTAGTCCAATTCAATGACCTCTACCAGAAACCCTTTACATACCCGTGTGCTGCTTCACCTCACAGCCTGCGCTGCAGCTGGACAAGAAGTACGCAAAATGCACAACTTTTAGGGAAAATAAAGATAAAATGATACATACGAATTGTATTTATAGAACAGATTAGTGAACAGATATTTATTTTATTATTAGTCGCTCATGATGGCGAGGACGATGACATGGGTGGTACTGTCTCACGTGCCTCCCCTGACTGCACGTTTCCTAGAAAATAAAAGTATTTTGATGAAGAAGATAAACCACCGAACCGATCCCAAACCCGTCCAAATTATGTCAACCTGCCCAAAGGAATTTGACAATCTGGCAACACTGCTCCTGAACTTAGATTGTTGCCAAAGTAGTAGCATGCAAATGGCATCTAGAGTCCATCTTGGTTGACATGTGGATGATAGATGTGCTATTCTCTGCCTGAATGCTGTGAAAGTGTGCTGTAACTCTTGACACCCTGCAGGGAATGGGACAGAGAGGTGGTGTCATCCAAGAGGCCCAGGCTGCTGAAAGCACTGGCTCGCTGTTTCTTCCTGCCCTTCGCCTTCTTTGGTATCCTTCTCTACCTCGGGGTGAGTGTCAAAAAGATTCTGAAGTCTGATTAAACACAGTTGGGATGTCTTTATTAAATACAATGGTTATAATCCAAGATAAAGGGATTAGTCTGAATCTAAATGAAACAATCTCAGGGCATCATACAAAACTCTCTATGAGAATGTGTGACCCTGCATTAGAATGGGGACCTGTCCAGTTACACTCCAATTTCACCCCACAGTCGCTGGGATAGGCTCCAGCATCCACGTGACCCTTCTCAGGAAAAAGCAGGTATAGAAGATGGATGATGTGGAGCCAGAGACTCTTGTGTGTTCCTTCACTATAGATGAGCACAATTGATCAGCAGCAAAACAGAGGAAAATGGACACTGCTGCTTACATTAATCTGTGAATCTGAGGATATATTCAGACGGCACAATTGGTTTGCTTAAACTCAACCACAGTTCCTTTCCTCCGACAATCCAGAACAAATTTTCAGTCTGAATACACTCAAGTGGATCCTGGTCCTGGACCAGGAACCGCTCTCTGACCCATATTTGGAGGTGGTCTTGGTTCGTTTCCAATCGGACTGAGCTTCAGTTCGCTCTGAAATTCCTCTGTCTGAATACAATCCTTTCTCAGAACAACTGAACCAAAAAAGCCACCTTCGGTGAGCATTATGGGATGTAAACAGAGTAGGGAAGCTGTGGGTATACGTGAAGCCATAATAAGACACAGCAACTCATTGAAATGTAGCCGGATAAAAGCTGGCTCATTAGAATAATTTTTAACTAACTTTAACTAAAATTGCTTCTCACAGTTTTCCCAACAATCTATATGTCATAAACACTTATCAGTGTACCCTCTTAGCCGTCTTCTTGCCAATAATCGCCCTGCAGCATGCCTCCACTGTCCCAAAGTAAAAGGTGCTGTACCTGACGTTGATACAGGCATTCAGAATTGGTCAGCGAAATACAAAGTTTGAATCAGTCATCCTTTCTGCCTTTCATTGTTTTGGCCTACCCTCGTAATTCATGGCCAATGATTGAGGAGATCCTCAGCCATGTGCTTTTGTTTACAAACCTTGGTTCGAAACTGAAATGTCCGCTTGACGGAAGTCTGAGTACAGACCAAGAGTAAGGTTCACGACTCAATCTGGACCAAATGAAGCAGACAGGGTCCAGACCGATGGACTTTTCCTGTCTGAGTACACCCTTAAAATCACAGATAGTGCGCATGTATAAGGGGAAGGAGATTAACAAAATCATGTTTTCTTAAGGTAAATTACTTCCAGTGAACTGTTCTTTCTCCAAAAACCTGGTTGACAAGTTCTATTGAGCATCCTATAGAGGAGCCACTGGATGGAGAAGATACTGAGAAGTTGACATTGAATTACCATTCATTCCAAACACTGAATTGCTAAAACACAATTGGTAATTTTTTTTCTTGTAACTCAATTAAGTCAAAAGAAAGTGAGTCAGTGCTGAGCCAAAGAAACAGATGCTGGTAGAACCAATAAAAACAAAACCTGAAGACGGAAAGCATTCGTGATTGTGTTTATAATAGTGGGTTTCATTTAAATGATCAGAAATTGACTACAATGAAAACATACTCAGCTTTGGCAGCAGAAATGCAGAAGAATGTTGAGGAGGAGAGGAGCGTGACAATCTACCTGACTTTGCAGGAAGCTTCAAAGACTGTGCAGCCTCAGCTTTCTGGACGCATTATTGCTTCCTTCGATCCATTCCATTCTCCAGAGCGACAGCAGGGATACTACCTGGCCCTGGGGCTGGGCCTTCTCCTCACTGCTCGCTTCATTCTCCTGCAGCCCGCCATTTTCGGCCTTCATCACCTTGGCATGCAGATTCGCATTGCTCTTTTTAGTCTCATTTACAAGAAGGTAAGAACAGTACATTTTTGATAACAACATTTAATTTTCTTCTTTTAGAAATGTGCATGGATTTTTATTCAAATATTTGAGTAAAACCCCAAAAAGTTGATAGTTTACTGTAGTAGTTTGATCTCAAATGTTTTTTAGTTAGCTGAAAATCCAATACTATTGATATTAAATCTTTGAAATGGCATTTTGTCCTTTGTGTGAAAGACACAACACAACTTACTGTGTGTAAAGAGTTGTGGTAGATGATGATAACATGATCTATTTAACATTATTTGACAAAATGAGCCAAAAAAGGAAAACAGGGGTTTTAAACTACTGTCAAAGATTCTCATGAGTGGAAAGTCCACACCCCTACCACTTGAAAGCAGGCTACACCATCCAACAAATTGAATGTCCGAGTTGGGAGCAAGATTAAATACTTTCAATTTGGAAATAACCTCATCTAACTTCTTATTGAACTGTTCCACTTTGTTTTTCTTAAAAATTACACACTTTATACACTTTCTCGGACAGACATGAACATTTTCACACTTTGTGTCAAGGTTCAAACTTTCATTGAAAAATAAGTCCAGCATTAAAGAATGAAAACAAAAAGCTGATCGCAAAGCTTTAAGCAAATGTGAAAAAGTGGAAAGCATTTTGCACAAGAGACACGGCACAGAGGAGGTTGATTTATAGGGTCAACAGTCAATAAGGATGCAGAACCCAAAACAGCAAGACCATGAAAGCTGAAACATAACAAAGTAAGGGATCACTCCAAATTTGTATTTCATTAACCTTCTGTGGCTGATTTAGACAGCTGTACCTCGGAGATGAAACAGTCGTCTCTAATTCTCAGGGTTGATGGCTTGATAATGACCACAGTCTCAGTTCAAGTGTCTTTGGACAAAGCACTAAATTGTATTTGCTATTCATTCTAAAACCGATTTATAATTTAGCCTTTTCTGATGCTTAAAGCCCCAATGGAATGTGTTTGCTGAGATGTGCTTTGGTCATGTGATAGACTCGCTAGATGAATGGATTTTCCTCTGTTTTACATTGGATGTCCTTGGCCTAAGTCCTTTCACGCTAAACCTTTCCTCGCTACACCTTTCCTAAAATCTTCTTGCATGACCCAAGTGTGGGACAAGTTGTCTGACTTTTCAAAGTCCAGTTGACTTTCACATTTGTGCCTTTGTTGATCCCTGACATTTCAACGTTCCAGACCCTGAAGCTCTCCAGCAAAGTCTTGGACAAGATCACCACAGGCCAGCTCGTCAGTCTGATGTCTGCCCACCTCAACAAGCTGGATGAGGTATGAGTCAAGACATTCCTCTGAGAAGAGAAGTTTATTTGATCCGCTAGAAAACCCCAAAGGCTGAGTTTGAAATCTGTGAAGCACATGCAGAATCAGAATAATCGTTAATAATCACACGCTTTGGTTGTTTCCCATTAAAGTCAATTTTAAAAATTCTTTTCAGTGAGTCCATGCTACCACCAGAGCCTTCTCCTCTGTAATGAGGACAATACCAGATATACATGATTGAGTTTTATTACCTAAACAAAGGTTACATCATTTGTTGTGACAGTGTTGAGAAAACCGTATCCATGCAAAGTAAGTGTAGGAAGTGAAGACCTGTGTGGATTGTCAGCTGTTTTGCCTAAAGTCTCACTGAGGTGTTGAATGTAGAAACACTTTGTGCCTGCTTTGGGACAATTATCACCTGACTTACATCTGGCTTGTATAATATGAAGAACTGGTTTGGTATAGTTTTGCTGTTTGGAGATCAAAGAGATGCAGGAGTTGGCCGTTCTTTATTTAACGTTCTTGTGTAACGATTTCAGCGTGCGTAGCATGCCTTTCACATCCCCTTTCACTTTGCAGTATGTCCCAAAGGGTCATATCAAAGACGCATAACGCAACACTTTTTGTTTAAGATTAAGGCGATGTCATTAAGGACAGGACTTAGAAAAGTGACCCTGTCTTCTGCAAAATGCAATGCAAACAAATACAACATGTGTTGGTGTGTGTTCCAGAGTCTGGGTCTTGCACATTCGACGTGGATCACGCCCCTGCAGTGTATGCTGTGTGCGGGTCTGGTTTGGGAGCTGATTGAGGTGAACTCCCTCTGGGGTTTATTGGCCATGATCTTACTGGGAATTTTCCAAGCGTGGCTCTCGATGACAATGACGCCTCCTCGGTAAGAACTCACCGCTCATTGTAACTAAACTGGACATCAGTACCAACAGTACAATTTTGAGTCTGCCCCTTGTCTTCTAAGTAGTAATAGCTTTGAATAACGTCTTATTTAATATCAGTTTTAAATACAAGGAGGTGGTTATTTGAAATCTCTGAACTGCTGCCTTCTTGTCTCATGTGAACAGCGCAAAGAGAGCTGCATTCACCAATCGTCGGCTGGCTCTCACCTCAGAAATCATGGAAAACATCCATTCTGTCAAAGCCTATGGCTGGGAAGAGGTAATGGAGACAATAATAAAGAACATTAGGAAGTAAGTTACCCCTGCACACTCAGCATTAACACTTACAAATCCTGTTTCACTTTGTTTTCTGTTTTCTATCGATTTTCCATACCACTTTCAGCCGTATTACCATTCATTTCAGATCAATTTCTTATTTTTTTGACAAAAACAGTAATAACTTTATGCCCTGAGTTCATTAACTTAATTTTTGACAGAAACCGAATAAACTGCAACTGAATTTAAAACTAGTAACAACAACAGTAATGTGTTTTTACTGTGGCCAGAGTCCTGGTTGTTTCCCCGCCTTCAGGGCTGTCAATTTTATCCTATATATCAGCACATGAAAAAAAATATTTCAGTCATAACACCACTGTAACATTATGAAAAAAGCATACAATTTTAGTCACACCTGCCCTTGTTGGCTGTCTGGAGATGAAAAATGGGCAATCCTGTACGGGGCACGCAGGCCTCAAAACATCAAGGTCGTAGACCACCCAAATAGTGATGGGTGGTCATGCTGCAGGTGACAGGTCCTAGTGAACACTTCTACAACATGTAAGGTTAAGTTATGATGAAGCAGGTGAGGCCTTGGGCCGTCATGCAGATTTTTTGTCACTTCCCTAAAAGCCACTATGCACTCTAAGAGGAGCCCCTGAGTGCTCTCTGTGATAAGTTTAAGCCACCGTGCTGCAGTCTGACTGTTAGCAATGAGAATTAGACAATCAGAGGGTAGTTTGTGTGGACATTCTACCGGCCCTTAGGTCCACTTACAAAGCCTAAGGTCATATGTGCCTAGAACTTACACTGTCTTTACAAATACTTCATAATATACTTACTACCGCACGACAATTATGCATTCCATCTTCATAGCGTCCTTCAGGTGGTCATACAAGTCGCAAGGGAACAGCAAGACACCTGCTTCCCTTAGGATTCAGCTGCTCCTGTCTAAAGACCCCTAACCAAAAACAACCCCAAAAACTTGCTGCTTTCGTATGTGTCAACACTTTCCATACAGGTGCATGTGACTAAAAGAGCTTCAATCAATGTACTTGTAGACTCAGGACAGATTTGATCAACATGCAAAATACATTACTACAGTAACACGGAAAGAATCAGAGACCAAGCACTGCAGCTCCGCTTTCGTAGAAACAGCAATCTAAAGTAAAAGAAAAGAATGAAAAAAAAAACAAATTATAAACCACCCCTCAGCCTTGCAATGAGGAGGCTCCAAAAACAATGTTAAAAAAAGGCTAGTGTTGCACTCACCATCATGCATCTGCTATACGGCTCCTTCTTGTGTGAAAAACCCCATCCTCCTTTTCTTTTCTTAGTAACACATGGATGGCTTGGATCCAGTATATCTGAATGCTTCTCTTCCATCCTCCGGCTCTTTTCTGCTGACATTTGAGGCAGCTGTTGATTGCCGTATTTGTTTTTGTGTTTCTTTTTTATGTGAGTTTTAATGAGCAGGAACAGGGCCAAAGGCAGCTTAACAGACTCATAGATTTTTTGCTCTTAAGTGTGATGGGTCCTCCTTTGTTGCCAAGAGTTCTTCTTCTCCAATCCAAGGAAATGTTTACCACGCTCAAGAAAAGACCTTTTAGCTGCTCTTAGTGTCAAAACAAAACCAGAAATAGACCCAAATGTAATGAGGTCATCATTCTTTTGCCCATTGGAGAGAAATCCACAGGATATAAATGTGCTCCTGTGATAGAACATTTCAAAGGCTGTGTAAAGAATCAGTTAACCAAATCCCTCTTTGTTCTGCCTTTTTAGAGATGAGATGACTTTAACGAGGAAGATTGGATCCGCCTCTGATTGCTATAAGCGCCTCATGCTTCTTCTCCGCCATTGTGGTGATCATGGCCATTGTGCCCCAGGCGCTCACCCACGGCATAATCCTACGTCGAATCTTCACCACAGCCTCTTACTGCATAGTTCTGCGAATGACGCTCACGCGCCAGCTGCCGGGTTCTATCCAGATGTGAGTAGCAGACACTTTCCTGATTGAGAAAATAGAGGTAGGTGGACTGTGATCAGTCACTGGTTACTGCTACAGGTGAAAAGTTCACCCGTAAACCTTTGCTAACTAATTGTTCTCCTCCCCCAGGACTTTTTGTTAAGGAAGAATACAGAGTTCTGGACTACAGCCCTGACTACTGTCGGGCTTGAGATAGTCCAATGTGTCTCGTCCTGGGATGAGGTTTTGTTTTTATTTGTAATCTGCTGGTGTGATTAGAACCTTAATTCCAAACATGAAGATGCTTAAAAAGCTGACAAAAAGAAATCTAAAAAGTACAAGTTTAAACCATTTCTTGTTTGGTACCTTTCACTTTGATGTTAGAAAGCATCGTCTTTGCCATTTCTCTGACTGTCTTATGCTACATTCTAAACTATGTGTGGCACGTTCAAAAGCAGACTGAGTGCTGGTTCTCAAACATGCTTTTAGCAGAAGATGTCTACACAGGTCTGTAAGCCTGGTACCATGCAATCATAAACAATTTTAAAAATTATTTGTAACCACTTTACAAAAAGGCACAACCCTACATCACTATCAGATCCGAATCCCGGTCAATCAAAAGAGTGGAACTGTTTTTTTTTATTTGACTTTGATTTAAAATGGTTTATTTCAAGCAATAAAAGCAGGAATAATGCACAAAACAACACAATCAGCTTTTTTATATTCATACAAAGACGTATTTAAAAAAAGTATTTAAACATTTTATTTTGGTAGAACTTATGTCACATTTTATTATTGCCAAATTATTAAACCTCCAGAATAATTCCAACAGTTCGGTCCCAGTATCTATGCATGCAGTGTAACAGGAAGCGAGTGTGTCAGTTTTATACTTAATTATTTATGAAGTAATAGCGATATGCGTATAAGAAGTTCTCAATATCCTTAAAATCAATTACAAATACAGAAGTTAAGAAATTCTCACAGCATGATGATCTTATCTGTGAGCAGAGATTGTAAACTTAGTTTGACAGGTGTGATTCATTGACCACCCAACACCGTGAGAAAACAAGCGAACGGCTGTGGTTGTCCCTCACTTTGCATATTTAATTATCCTAGAGCTGTCACCACTTTGCTTTTGCTGGGAACACTCTGACTCTCCCTTTGAGATCCAGAGATCATCACCTAATTCCCCGATTCTCCTGTTGCCTTCGTCTCTTCCTGGAATGTGCCATTCAGCCATGAATAGTGGGGGGTGGGCTGTTTTCTTTCTTTATTGCTGGAAGCATGTACGTCATCTCGTTAGAAGAAGAATCACCCAGACAGACCAGCACAAGTCCAGAGAGCCCGTCTAAGCGCTATTGAAGGAGCGGAACCGCCGCATCACAAAGGTTAATAATTAAGTCAGATCCATGCAGAGTTCCCCTTTTCTAAATCGGCTGTGTCGTGCTTTAATCTGAGCAGTGATGAATGAGTTGAATCAAGGCCATTGTGGGACTCTCTGGGGGCGGGGGTCCTCTTGTCTATGGACAGTCTCTTGTTTCTCACAGTGTGTGAAAGCAGAGCATGAAGCCCACACTTACCAAAACCACAACGAGAAAGCGGCTTTTGACCAAAGCTGTTCTACGTTTACCAGAAATGTTTACTCATCTACTTTATCAACACTTCTGTAAGTCTTGGTGTCAATTTAAAGTCCATTCAATCCACTCAGAACATTTGACCAGCTGATGGATGAAACATGTTTCATAGTTTTGATGTTTAAACACCTCAGAGTAAGCCCGCCTCCACTTTCCATCACCATTCTGTTTACACTCTCTCCAGTTAGCTCATCGTCCTTAAAACCCCTTAGCAGTGCAACAAAAATAGTGAGCGATATCGGAGCTATCAGCGATCCAGTTTGATCGATTTCAGTTCAGGCAGGAAAACAAAAAGCATTTTACGGATCTGTTTGTCTGACAGTTGATGCATCAGAGATGGAACAAAAACAGGAAGTTTAAGTTCCCCTGATTGTAGCTTCTATGTCACAACTTCAAGCTTTTTCAAAAAGCATTTTTTGTCTGATCAAGATTCACAACAATTTGAAAAACATTTGATATGTGTCTTCCATCATCAGAAAAATGCCACAAGAACAAATTAAAAACACCAAAAACCCAATTTTCATTGGAGTGGGTCTTAAAATACTGCTGTGACTGATGGGATGGATGTTGATTTTTTGGAATTGACCAGTCGACCCATTCTTTCTCTGACCTCCACACGTAAGGGAAAGAATTTTCTGGGAGTTTTCTGGTCATCACAGAATCCTGAGACATAGCAGATAGAAAAACCCTACACTTTCTCTAAATTCCTGCAGTTAATTTCTAAATCTTGTCCGTTTGAGGTTTCTAAGCGAGTGTAAACAGAGGTAGGTCTGATCACCTACCTGATAAGCAAATGAATCATAGGATGGGTGCTGCTCAGGTGAAACAGGCTCTGCACGGTACTTTCACTTCTTCATCCATCCATTTTCTTAATCTGCTGCATCCTTCAGGGTCTGAACCGCCCTAACCTAGCTACTGTTGGAGCTGAGGACAGGATCTCCAGCCTGTCAAAGGACACAGAATCACACACCTATACACAGTCCCACCCCATTAGAGTAATCAGTCAACCTGTGAAGCACGTCTTTGGACATGCACAAGGAGAACATGCAAACGCCACATAGAAAGGTCCCAGAGGCTTGCACCACTGTGCAGGATCCACTTACAAGTTATTGATCTGTAATTCACATGGCTGAATTCCATCAAACAGCAGGTTCCTCATGGTTTTGCATTAGTCCTTTGTTTCCATCCATATATATTGCAATAGTCGGTTTTTCATCCAGCACTAATGAGCAGAATGCGTACATCCCCCAAAAATGATGGACTGGTATGAAAACAGACTTTTCTCAAGCTTTTCCCTCAGTCCCTCATTTCAGTGGTTCATGGGCGTTCATCAGGCTGTTTACTCAACTAAATAATTCAAGGCAAATGCCAGAGTCAGAGTTGAAGATGGTCAGAACCTGGAACTTAAAACGAGTCAGAAAAATGTTAATCTGAAAAGAAAATCTGTAAAGGTTTTAAAGAAAAAGAAAACTTTAAAAATACAGTTTTGCTAAAAATAAAATTTTGGGATTGATGGTTTCCTTTTGCCAAACGTTTTTTTAATGTGAATTTTTCCAGTATTTGATTTAATTCCACTATCTTAGTCAAGTCAAAGTTTGTTTTTTTATTTTTGACTGCAGGGCATTGTTAAGCTGTTTGAGAAGATACAGCAGGAAAATAAAGCAAATGGGCATCTGAACGGGGATGGAGGACTCTTTTTCACCAACTTGTACGTCACTCCTGTCCTTAAAAACATCAGCTTGCATTTGGAGGAAGGCAAGATGCTTGCAGTTGCTGGGTCGACTGGGTCTGGGAAGGTATGTCAAGAGTTTGTTTCACGTTAACAGGTTTGTAAAACAACCGGAAAGCTGACTGAGTGATGAAGGGCAGAAGGGTGTGTGTGATCAGTTTTTGTATCTTTTTGCTCAGAGTTCACTGCTCATGATGATCCTGGGAGAGTTGGTGCCGACGGAGGGTAAAATCAGACACAGTGGCCGGATTTCCTACTCACCGCAGACTGCTTGGATTATGCCAGGAACCATCCGTGACAACATCCTGTTCGGCCTGACCTATGACGAGTACCGGTATAACTCCATCATTAAGGCCTGCCAGCTAGAGGAGGTACTTCCACTCCAATCTATGCCTTTGTTTTGTCATTCGGTCATTTCCGATGCTTTAGTGTCTGCTTTTGATGAAAAGACGATGGTCTAGTGTTGGTGAGCAGCAGATAGTTCATGTAGGTTTTTTTTTTTTTTTTGAACTTATATTTTATTCAAACTTTTGCAACAGAGCATTACACACAGTGTTTTTCATGGTTTCCACAATAATCAACCTGAATACAGTGGGTACATTCAAACAAGGATACACACAGGAAGTTGAATCACTGTAAGACTCTTCACCTTAAACAAAAATAAAAAAACTAAACATGACAGCATTTGACTAGCTAGAGGTATTATCAAGCTGATGACAGTATCAATGATTTTGCTGGGCCCCATCTTGCATTAAAGTTTTGCATTTGATGTCTTAATAGGAAAGTTATTCTTTCCATTTGAAAGATTTCTCTTACTTTCTGAATCCAGATATCTAGGGTGGGTGGCTCTGTTTTCATCCATCTAATTGTAATGCATTTTAATGCTGCTGTAAAAAGTACATTTAGAAGGTATGATTCTGCCCGCCCTCGTATCTGTGCTGGGATGATACCAAGGAGCGCTACCATTAAATCTCTTGGTATATCGACTTGAAATACTTGTTTTATAGCTCTGTACACCTCATCCCAAAAATTTTGCAGTTTCGGGCAAGTCCAGAAAACATGTGTATGGTTGGGCACCACTGATCCACAGTTCCTCCAGCACAGGCTTGGTACATTAGGATTCATCTTGGATACAATGTCTGGGGTCCTGAAGTATCTACTGATTACCTTCCATTTAAATTCCCTCCATGTGTTTGAGTTTGTGGCCAAGTGTGCTTCTGTGCATGCCTCCTCCCACATCTCATCGGGTATGCCTCTGGCTGCCTCCGCCTCCCAACCCTGCTTAGCCCTAACAGGTCCATCATTATTTATTGACACAAATATTTTGTAGCCCTTTGTTATCAACTTTTTATCCCCATCCTCTTTTTGATACTGTATTAACAGAGCTTCAATTGGTGTGGGGTTCAACACTTTGTTCCACTCCTTATGAGTGGTCAGAAAGGACCGCATCTGCAGGTATCTGAAGAAGTCAGACTTTTGAAGTTTGAATCGTCTGCTTAACTGTTCAAAAGACATGAGATGCTCTGAATCAATTAGTTGATGGATATATAAAAGTCCCTGGTTTGACAATTTTGTGAAGCCCTTATCTAGAGAAATAGGTGTGAAGGATTTAATATGCCTTATGCTTAAAACTGCAGAAAGTTTTTTTGGTAATTTAAATGAAGTTCTAACTTTATTCCAGATACTGAGAGTGTTTTTAGTCCACAATGAAATGTCCTTAATCGAGGCATCTGCAAATAGAAGAGTGTGCAGTGGTTCTGAACACATTGATTGTTCAATAGTTAACCATCTTGTTTGGGTGTCACTTTTCATCCATGAGATTATTGGTTTCAGTTGTGCAGCCCAGAAGTAGTATTTCAAGTGAGGTAGATTGAGTCCTCCCTCTTCCTTGACTCTTTGGAGTGTTTTATATTTAATACGGGGCCGTTTATTTTGCCATATAAATTTTGAAATAAGTTTATCCAGTTCTCTAAACATAGATTTGGGAATTGATATTGGCAGCATTTGAAATAGGTATAGTAGCCGCGGGAGAACATTCATACGGACGGTTTCAATGCGTCCAAGAAAAGAGATGGGTAAAGCCGACCATCGATCCAAGTCATTTCGGATTGTATTTAGGATTTTACCATAGTTGGCATCAAATAATTTATCTAAAGAGGGTGAAATACAAGTGCCCAAGTATTTTATGCCTTCTCTAGGCCACCGAAATCCACTTTGTTGTTTTACCTCCAGTGGGATATTATTATTAAGGTCCATGGCTTCTGTCTTGTCCACATTTATTTTGTATCCTGAAAAATAGCCATATTCAGAAATCCTTCTCTTCAAGCATGGTATAGTTGAGGTTGGCTCTGTCAAGTACAATAGAACATCATCTGCATATAGTGATATTTTATGCTGTTCTTTGCCAATTAGAACTCCTGTGATACCATCATCTTCCCTGATGAGTTGGGCCAATGGCTCAATGCTAATGGCGAATAAAAGCGGCGACAAAGGGCACCCCTGTCTACAGCCCCGCTCCAGATTGAATCTAGCTGATCTGAAGCCATTTACTTTAACAGCTGCCTGGGGTGAGGCATACAGTGTTCTGATCCAATCAACAAATTTGGGTCCAAATTTAAACCTTTTTAATGTCAGTATTAGGTATTTCCATGATACTCTATCAAATGCTTTTTGGGCATCTAATGATATAACTGTTGTTACAGGTTTACCCTCCTTTTGATGAGATATAATGTTTAGTAGGCGACGCAGGTTATTTCCGTAGTGTCTTCCAGCAATAAACCCAGTTTGATCAGGGTGTATGATTTGGGTTATGATTTTGTTTAATCGTTTGGCCAGAATAGCAGTTAATATTCTCAGATCTCCATTGAGCATAGACAGTGGGCGATATGAATTACAATCTGTAGAGTCCTTCCCTTCTTTATGTATTACTACTATTGTGGCATCAGACCAGGATGGGGCCATCGTTTTATTTTCTTGTGCATATCGGTAAGCATCCAGCAGCAGTGGGGTAAGCACATCACTAAAGTGTTTATAAAATTCATTAATGAAGCCGTCTGGCCCGGGGGATTTGTTGTTTTTGAGGGATAGGATAACTTGCTTGATTTCCCAGTCTTGAACTGGCTCATCCAATTCTTTGGCTACTGTATCAGATAGTTCAGGAACATTGATATTTTGTAAATATTGTGCTATAGTTGATTCGTCGGGACAAGTATCGACATCTTGGTAGAGCTCTTTATAGAATGTTGCAAATGTGTCCGCTATGTCTTTTGGTTTTGTAATAAATGTATTCCCTGATTTTAACTTCTGAACAATATTTGATGATTGTTGTTTCTTAAGTTTAAAAGCTAAGAGCCTGCTCGCTCTATTTCCGTGTTCATAATATTGTTGTTTGGCAAAGCGAAGGTTTCCCTCAATCTTCTCTGATAACAGTTCTTGCAGTTCTTTGCGAGTAGTACTCAATTCAGTCAAGAGGTTTGGTTCTGCACTCTGCTTATGTCTGTGTTCCAATTCTTTGATTTTATTCTCTAATTGCTGCTGTTTAGCCAACGTTTGTCTTTTTTTTGCTGTTGTATAAGAAATGATGCTACCTCTTAAATAGGCCTTTGCACAGTCCCACAGTATGAGAGGGGATGTATCAGGTGATTTATTCATATCTAAGTAATATCTTAGTTCCTTTTTAATGAGAGTGATGAAATCTGTATCGTTAAGAAAGGAAGCATTCAGTCTCCACTGTCTAGAGGTTGGCGTCATGTCTATATCCCATTTAAGTACAATAGGGGCATGATCTGAAATTGTGATCGGCATTATATTTATTTCGTCAATTCTATGTATTTCAGCTTTATGTGTAAAAAAATAGTCAATTCGTGAGTATGATTTGTGCCTGTTTGAGTAGAATGTGAAATTTCTCTCTTTTGGAAATTTAGATCTCCATACATCCACCAAGCCAGTCTCCATAGACAAAGATTTAAGTGTTTTTGCCATTTTGGATAAAGGAGATGTAGAAAAAGACTGTCTGTCCAGTTGTGACAATATACAGTTAAAGTCTCCCCCCATGAGTACAATACCAGAGCTATGCTCTGCTATTGTGTTAAACAGTGATTTGACAAATCCTGGCTGATCCTCGTTCGGAGCGTATACATTTATAAATGAAACTGCAATGCCATCTATTAGTCCGTTTACTATAATGAATCTGCCCTCCCTGTCTTTGTGTACTTTAGTTTCAGTAAAATTGACTTGTCTGTGTATTAGTATAGCCACACCCCTCTTTCTTCCCGAACAATGTGATGAGTAGTACACTTTATCTGCCCAAGACCTTTTTAGTTTCTGATGTTCATCATCTGTTAAATGGGTTTCTTGTAGTAGTGCAATTTGGCACCTGTAATGTTTAAGCTGAAGTAATATTTTTTTCCTTTTGATTGGGTTACCAAGACCCTTCACATTATAACTTATTATGGTCAGCGCACCCATGGTTTACTTAAAATGAGTAAAACAGCAAAATGGGGTTGATAACACTGTATTGGAGGCTGAGGCAGCCATTTGGTCCACGTTGCAGGCATACTACTATAAAGAGGTATTGAAAAATTAAATGTAGTTAAATATAAAAGGATTGTAACATTACTGTACAATGTCTTGAATCCCGGTGAGAGTATCATACAAATATAGGAAAAGTAAAAAAGCTCTGTTGTATTTTCAAGTTGTAAGAAATCCTCAGAGAACAAGAGGATTTGAACGCAAAACAAAAAATAAAATGTGCAGAACATAACATAACATAACATAATACAAGAGTGGGTTTAAGTCCCTAGCCGCTTTAAGTTAGCGGCACCAAACACAGCTCAATAGGTGGCTGTGTTTACACCCCCCAAAACAAGGGAAAGGAAAGTTAAAGAAAATAGTGCAGTTCGCACTCCCGCAGACAGGTGCGCATGCAGGCGACAGAAGATGCAGCAGGTTAGGCAAGGGGAAGTTAAACAAATAATAATAGTCACGACATTCTGGCCAAATTAAACAAGAGTGACTACGGATTGACTTTTACTCAATAGAATGTGTTAGCAGTGTCGCCATCTAGTGTCTAGTTAGCTTCTTCTTCTTAAATATTGATTAAGGATTCATTAAAGTTTCGTTCTCATGAGTTGTAATAATCTCCTTCTCGACATACTCCATGGCCTTTACAGGGTCACAGAAGTCCTTACTGTTGTTCTTGTAGGTGATGCGAAGTCGGGCTGGGTAGAGTAATCCAAACCGCACGCCGCTCCGACCCTGTAGTGCTTTTCGTACTTCAGTGAACGCAGCACGGGCTTTCGCTACGCTGGCCGTGTAATCCGGGAAGATGGAAATCCTTTTCCCGTTGTAGGTCAGCGGGGCTTTCTCTCTGGCTCTCTTTAGAATATCCACCGCATCTCCATCGTAGTGTAGCTTGGCAATGATGACACGGGGTCTCTCGTCTCCGTTCTTCCTGGGCGCTGGCACGCGGTGTGATCGGTCGACTCGTATGTCCCGCTCCAGCTGCAGCGCCTGTCTGAGCATTTTGGAGACCTCATCTGGGCTGCTGGACTCCGGCCGCTCGGCAACGCCGACTATACGAATGTTGCCCCGCCTCATTCTCCCCTCCATGTCTTCACACTTATCCCGTAGTGTTGTAATTTCACTTTGCAGCTCGGCGACCGTAGATTGAAGCGCGGTCACCTCATCTGACCACGTAGACAGCCCGCCTTTCACATCCTCCATGTCCGTTTCCATCGAGGCCAGCTCCGCTCGCACAGCTGAGGCATTGCTAGCAATTTCGGCTCGCACAGCCTGTAATTCAGACTTAAGAGCTTCAAAGTCTTCTGACAGCGCGCTCTTAAGTTCTTCTCTGATGATTTGCGATATATCATCCCTCAGTGACGCTAGAATCTCGGCTTTAATGTCCTCTCCCCGGGCCGGGCTTTCAGGCTCGATGTCTTCTATGGTGCGCTGCCTCGCGGTCCTTGCTAGCTTAGATGCAGAGTTGTCAAACTTGTATTTTC